>JBCAUF010000044.1:15058356-15075219 GCA_038406115.1 Haemulon aurolineatum | reverse complement strand
CCAGAGAGCCAAACTAAGAATTTAGCCAAAGACCAGCTTGCAGTTCAGGACATCTAACCACTGAGTTACCACAGAAATTATTTGACTACTTGACAAATTATTGTTGTTTTATTAGATTTCAGTGACACTGTTTGCATTAGCAATGGATGCATTAGCCTAGTTTATGATGAAGTGATTCCAGATTTGGTCCAAGCAAAAAGAAACTGTGGCTTCACAGATCAGCAGTTCCCCCATTGGCATGAGTTTTAGCAAGAGTTTGATTATTCAATTAAATCCTGGTTCAAGAAAATCAAACATGTCCAACAGATCTTCACAGGACGTCATTTGTAACTTTCCATTCAGAAGTTAATACAGTCTGTGATCCTTGAACGACCTTCGGAGGCTGAATTCCCACACAGCCAAGTCACGAAATACTTTCCCCCTCCTTTGCTGTCTGGGCTGCTCTCTGACTTTTTATCAAGTCCTATATCTCTTGGGAATTTACTACCCCCACAGTTCGCATATGAATGTTAACTTTGTGTCTTCAGTTGAACAGAATTTCTGCCTGCTCCGTTTGATTCCTGCAGATTTCACACAATGATAACGCAGCATTACCTGAAGGTACCCTGAAGTTTATCACGCCTGGTGTTGAGAGTCTGGCTCCGTGGATGTGGGACTGCATGCACAGTTTAGGACTGTCTGACTCTGAATTAGCAGAATAAGAACATATAATGGCTAACAGGTTCAGGAGCTGCGGAAAACGGTGGTTTAATGACAAGCAGTGGTTGTAGTATTTGGAATAATTTTCCCCTCCGAAAGATTTTCTGTGTTCTGTTGATTTTGAAAGCACGGCCATGAAATCACAGGGCTGAAGATATGCTTTTGATGACGTGTGGAGAAACATCAGTGGCTGAAAAGTTTGACTGTCTTGCAGCGAAGATCCTTTTATAATTAAGGACATATTTCCCGTGCACCTAGTTTGACCGCTAACTCTGCGATATCCCCAAGAGTTCATTTTCTGGGACGTTTGGCATGTAGCACACATCTTCAGTTAAGAGGTAAATAAGCTTCACCACATTTTGTGCAAATCCAATTGAGGGTTGAAATATTTAGTGCGACTTGCTCAGTTTTAAGAGTCCGCCACTTAAAGGATTTCAAATTCTCTATTTTTCATAAGATGGAGCTCCGGCACTTCTTGGACTTAGTGTCTTATGATGTGACCGTGAAATACTGCAGCAAGCACAAATGTGAGTGCTTCTGATTTGTTTATAGCCTCTGCAGATAAAGACATTCATCTTAATTCTTTGAAAACAAACTCCCTCCGACACAGTGTTGTCTTCTGGCTAAGTTGATAATGATTCTGTCCGGACCCGTTCTTTTCACAGGAAATCTATAATTAGAGGCGACGTTTTCTGAGAGGCTTCAGAAAACGGTCAAATTGCATCGCTTTGTTTGAATTTGTTGATTCTTCTAATTCTCCCTCGTAATTCATTTCTCTGCTCTCCTCTCTTTCATGTAGTCAGTCAGACCACGAATGAGGAGGTTATTTCTGTCTTGCGTGGGCTCCCAGCAGCCAGCATTATGTATCAGGAGGGGGGCCCTGATAGCTCCTTATGATGCCCTCCGTATGCATTATTAAAATGTAATTGCATGGAGGTTTGAGACGCTGGGTTTTCCACCCACAGCTCGTTCCCTTAACACTGGTCCTCAAGACGTCTCTGCACTTCCTCTTTTCCTCATGCATTTTCTCACTCCCCCCCACCACCAACCACCACCCACCACCCCCACCTCCCCCCTCTCTCCCGATTCTTTGGGGTATGAGCGTTCTCCGAGTCATTACCCACTCCAGCTGTGGGGAGTGCATTTGTGACGTCTCTGATCACCCACTCGCTGCAGCCGCACGCCACGAGTTGCCATGGAGACATCTAGCCACTGAGGCGAGTGACAGTTTGTCACGGCTCCGTGTTGTCAAGCCTCGTGAAGTGGAACAGATGGGAGTCTGTTGCTCTCGCATGGTCATTTTGTCCGCGTTATCTCAGAAACCAAGATTTTATAATTTCCTGTAATATGTCATGTGTTACCTCATGACAGGAGTCCTGCTGTGGGTCTACATATGGTTGTTCCTGCATGGGTTTCGTTTTAAAAGCTGCTATAATCAACATTTTTATATTAAACACATGTATTTAAAGGGGTTGCTCCTCTCTTAGTGACTAACCTACAGGGAATAACCACCTGCAGATCCCTTCAGCTCTACAGAGCATTTGGCCGTCCTTTAATTTGGTGATTTGGTTCTGTCCCATCGCGGTGAAAAAGCTCTAAAAACCTACTGCTCAACACACAGACACAGATAGAGATGAGCAGGTGGCAATTAGTGGAGCCTTTAGCAGCTACAGAGACCAGATATTTCTCTCAGGAGATAGTGGAGACCAAAACAAAACAAGAGGGAGCGTAAAAACTGGGCTTGCGTTCATCAAATGGTCACAGACACAACTTAAAATGAGTGCTAATGTAGCAACTGCTGCATGTGCAAACAAGCAACTGTTTGCTATCAGGTCTGCCAGGTCAGCTCAAAAGGTAATGTTGCTGTTTAAAGACACTAACAGAAAAATAAATAGCCTGGTGGGGTGTGGCAGGGATCTCTATATTTGATAACCAAGCGTTGAAAGCTGCCGTATATATGCTGGACCACAAATAAGCTTCCCATATTGCCTGCATAGCTGAAGACATTCGCATAGTCATTCCTGGTGACATAGCCAGCAGTAAATTCATAATATGAGGGAAGATGAAAGGTCCCTTTGATGAAAGGGTACATGAATAGACGTGAAGGTTATCCATTCTTCCTTATTAGAGTTGACCAAGACATTTGCTAACAGCCGGGCTGCCACATAGGTCACGTTAAGTAGGTAATGGAAGGGTGTATAAATGCTGCTGTATGCAAACACCGCTCTGTATCCACTTGAAAATATGACAACTTAAAGAATAAATAAATAGATGACTGTCAAAAGAAAAAGCGTGTCTCAGCAAAGTGGTACCAACACATCGATCCCAGCGCCAACTTTAAATGCGAACAAATTATGGAAAGAGTTTTGTATAGATTACCACAAGTCCCGTGTTCTTGCAGACATCTGTTGATTTTTAAGCAGCAAACTGGTTGTTGCATGACTAAAAAGCTACTATGGTTTGTTTACGTAGGCTGAAACTGAGACTGCAGCGGTTGGAGTGGTCCGAGGAGAAGGCATCAGGGTTCAGAGCAATGGATCAGAGCACGTAGCTAAGAGTTATGCAACAATCTGTATACACTTTTGTGCTAACAGCAGACCACATAAATGTGTCATTTTCTTTTTTTTAAGCCAACTGTATTTCATTTTTTCTGCAATTTCTCACCATCTGTGGTTCTTTTTTTAGCCGTTTCTCCACCCCACACTGTCATTGTTGGAAATTTTGGATACGCAAATTGTGGGATAGGATGTAAACTACCAATATTAGATCATTTGACACACGGAAAGATGGTGGTGCCAAGTAACTGGCCGGCCCGACAGTGAAGCAATATTTCTGCCATGGTCACTTGAAGGACAATGTGTAAACAACAATGTCGTGTGCCTGCCAGGCAGACTAGATCAGAATTAGTCCGTGGAATCGGGGTCGGTATTCTCGTCTGTGAGGAGAGATGAGTTGCCAATATGAGAACTGATGCCAGCGCCGGTGGTTATGGGGTGCGGATGGGGACGGATCATGCGGGACAGACAACAGATACTGTGGAAGCATTTTGTACCCTACCCAGAGGGATCATGGGCTCAGGGAAGAGGAAGGTGGGGGGGAGGTTGTGCTTGGCGTTTCTGACGAGACTACACCAACTCACAGGCTCTTGACTCACTCACACACACCCACGCACAGACACTGTGGACTCACAAGTCATCTGCTTGGTGATAGAAAAGATTTAATGTGCGTGAGAGCGACAGCAAACCGAGAGAGATGCAACAAGACATCAAATCTCCTCCATTTGCTAATTACCAACTCTGACTAACTTCTGGATGAGATGCACAGTGTGAATGATGGAGACTTTTGATTCCCGGTTACGAAAGCATCGGATCGACTCTTTTGAGCACGAAAAGTCTCTCGCTTTTGTAGATCATATCTGTGTTTGTAAACCTCTGCTGTCTCTTGTGTGCCTTCAGGCTCGTCTCCGCACCCAGACCTTCGAGGCCCGTCGGTCCCCAGCTCCCCGTCCTGTACACCAAACACCCCCACAATGCTTTGCAGCGGCAACTCCGAGCCCAACCTCAACACGCCGCTGAACATCAACCTCAATTCCAACTACCACGCCGTCTTTTCCTCCTCCACAGGTTCGTCCTCCTTTTTTTTTCGTCTTCTCGTCGTCAATTGTGTTCGTTTATAAAAATGATTAAAATGCAGACATGCAGGACAGCAATAAAACCGCCAGCAGCTGCACAAATTTGACTGTGCAGCACGAAGACGTCGCCTCATAATGCACATGTTACCACATGAAGCAAATATTTACCTTGGTGATGTGAAGCAGTGATCCCTGACGTCACTGGAGTCCCGAGCAGCAGACTGTATGACAGGAAAACTCCTGGCAGCAATGGCAGTGACGCCTGGAACACAATTATTCCTCTATGAAATTTCCCTGAAGCTTCATTACTGTAGCAGAGAAAAGCAGCAGTTAGATTATTGACAGCTTATATAAAAGGTGTCTTGGATATATGTTACACAGTGTGTGTGGCGTGTAAGCGTGCAACTGCAGCTGTCTGCCTGAATTACTGGAAAGGCTTTCTCTATTTATTTTTTTTTTGTTTTCTCTCTCACACTCATGTATTTCAAATTTCTTTCCCTCCGGTCACCTCAGGTACAACCCCGAGCTCGCCGTTCTCCAGCCACCCAGAGTCCCCCACCTTCCCGCCCTGCTCGAGCTCCTGGAGCGACGAATGCACCATTTGCTACGAGAACGTGGTGGACACGGTCCTCTACGCCTGCGGACACATGTGTCTCTGCTACACCTGTGGCCTCAAACTCAAGAAGATGGCCAACGCGTGCTGCCCCATCTGCAGGAGGACAATCAAAGATATCATCAAGACCTACCGGAGCACGTAGGCTCGCGCCGGGACAGCGTGTCGCATCGCCAGCGTTCGGCTCAAGAGGTCGTCAAAAGCCATGTGAGACTTTGGTAAAGACGGACACAGCTCAAGTGAAAGCCCTGCTTGTTTGTGTGTGCAATCTGGCTCAGGTACTCTATAGCAGGACTCCATCATTAAAACATTTCATCTGTTATGTCTGTTGCCCATCCTTGGAGAGCTCACAGTGGTTCCTCCCTGTTTCTCAGTGAGGACCCAGCAAGAAGAGACCATCAGAGAATACAATGTGATCAAGACAAAATATGTGCTCCCGCAGTCACTGCAGATATGCCAAACACATCAAACCATGACCTACTATTGTCCAGTGACTGTGATTTCTGCATCTGTCGAAGAGAAAGTGTAATCTGAGAAATCTGTCCCACTTCCTACAGAGCAACCCTTCATTTTCTGCTGGTGATAGCTTTGCTGCTGGTCTCAGAAGAGGTGAAATTGTCCAGAGCTGGGGGAAGAAACAAGGAGAGCAAATCTGTGGTTTCACTGGCTGCTCCTCCACTGCCTGTCAGAAAGCACTGGGTGGAAAAAGGTGTTGTTTCAGAGTAACATTCAATTCAAGACGACACCTGAGAGAAAATCACGACAGGATTTCCAGAGAGGTAAAAAGAAAAAAAAGAGTTTTTTTGTGGTGAAAACTAAACAGCACTTCTAAAATAAGCCATTTTTGAATACATAGGAAGAAAATGCTCTTCCTGCAATAAAACACAATGAAATGCCTAGATCTAAAGGGTAAAGAAACCTCTTAAAGAAACTCAGTTGGTTAATAAATGAAGTGTTTTTTTTGCCAAATATCTCACTACCTGCTGTGTGTCTGCACTTCAGGCTGGGCGAGATGGCACGTCGGGTGAAAAAGTGCGAATGTTGTCACCATAGAAGGTCACGCTTGCGGTGAATGAGGATGTAAATCAGCTAGGAGGGAGCGAGGGGAAGAGGTGGGAGAGAGGATGTTGTATGTTTGGGATGAAGACAGGGGGGAGGAGGGGGCACGTTGGCTGTGCGTCTGCACATCGTTTCAGCGCAAAGAAAGTGTTTGCTCACTCAGGCACACCAGATACATCAGAAGTCTGTATGAAAGCCTGTAAAATGTGGGACTCGCATGGTTTGCATGTCCTGCTTCTTGGCAGCCGTTCCCCGCCATCTCTGGCTGCCGCTCTGTGAGCCGGCTGGATGCTGTAATTGGACAAAAGTCGTTCAAATAAACATTGGTGGGCAGCGAGGTATTTTTAAAATGCTGAAGGAGCACACAAAGATGACAAATCAACCTCTCCATCGCTGCAAGAAACCCACGAAACACCAACTTGCAGAAGGCTGACTTCAGGTTACACACTTCTCTCTCTCTCTCTCTCTCTCTCATGTGGACATTAAATAAGAACATCAATATTTGCTTTTAGTGATGACGTATTTCAGTACACTGTGTCTTCAAGTGGAATAAAAATTCACACGTGTGCAGTCAGTGACAAGGATGTAGCTTGTTATTGTGGGACATTGTGAGAATTTCATTTGCATATCAGTTCCTGAGTGCTGCTCTCCGTCGGTAAAAGCAACTGCAAGGACATTTTCACTCGACTAATCTCATGCATTATGTACTGCTTTGAATTGTTAACAAATACAAGCTATTTTCAGGTGTTATCCTGGCCTTGGTGAAACATTACTCAGTCATTTGTAAAGTAGAGTGCTGATTTGTTTTTCTTTTTGTTTTTTTTCCAAGGTGTTAGCTTCAGATTAAGTCATCTCGCCGCTGTGGAGGGAAAATTAGCAGTTGGGTTGTATAACCTTTGAGTCACAGTTAAGTTTTCTTGTGTGCCTTTTAAAAAAGTGAAGTCTGGACAGGCTTTGGTCTGTTAGGCTCCTTGCTGTGAAGACCAGGAGGAACACCGAGGTTCACATTCATCTTAAAAGTCACTCGCGCGGTTGTGACGTCTCTGGCGTGAGCAGGTGTAACCACACAACCTACCAACACAAAGCAAACGTTTCAGTGTGCTTAATATCAGCGTGTGAATATGTTCACTGCTAAAGATGAGATGTTTAAATATCACCGTGTCCCCTCTGTCACTGCATCGCATAATACTGGAATTTTGTGGCTCAGCTTTTACGTTTCTACCTGTTTTTGATTTTTCTTCTGACCAAATATGACCTAGCAGAAATAAAACATTGTGATCGATTTTTGATAGAAAAATGGTGTTGATGAGTGTAATATGAACTGTACATTATGAGTTTTATTTATTTTGTAAATGCTACTATAAAGAATTCTCACTGTTTGTTTTCTATGTATGGCTATAGTGTCCAAAAAGTAAAAATATTGTTTATTTTATTGTTGCATAGTTAAAGATTATAGAAAACTTTATTCCCCTGAAAGACTCTGTGGATCAGCAAATTTGGGAAGTATTCATCTTGTGGTGGGGAGCTAGATAAGGAGATTGATACATCAGGAAATACTCAAGCCAATACCCAGGTCAGCACATAACCCCTGATAAAGAGCAAGTTGTCTTTTTTTACATGAAGAGAGATACGAAATGTTGATTACGGAGCTTTAGAGGTGCTTGTAAGTGGATTTTGTTTCCTCTGAACAAAGCCAGGCCAGCTCTTTTCCGTGCTTTCAGTGTTTATGATAAGCTAACCATCTGCTAGCTGTAGCCACTTACTGGATAAAATGAGAGTTGTATCAATCTTTTCATCTAGATCTCTGCCAGGGAGAGAGTAAGCATATTTCCCAAGATGTCAAATGTTTGCTTTAATGCCACATACTAAGATATGGTATTAAATGGGAATAAAATGTGTAAAGTTGGCATTGGTTACCTATTAGTTGGTAAAATTATGTTTGTCCTACTTGTGCATATTTAAATTATATCTTTGAATTTGTGTTGTAGTGAAGCAGGCGTGAGTAGTTTCCATATATGGTCATAATTCTGACAGCCTGTTTTTCAAATGTGACCAAATTTTTTGCTGTCCAAACAAAACAAAACAAAACCAGCAAGTTAAGTGAAGGTGGGCATTGTGCATTTTGGACAAGAAAAACTGCTCAAAATTTTGGTTTTCTGGATTTCTGTTAGTTGGTTCAATAAAAACATTCTTAAAGTGGTTTAATTATGCTCAGTTTGTTAAATAAAGTTTAAGCCTAAATCACTGGATGGTTTCCTATTATTTCTTCTTTATTACATGAATAGAAGTACCATTCAGCCAATTCAGATCTTGCCCACAGAAGAAAGCCATTCACCTAGTTTAGTTCAGGCATGTGACTCTGACTGCAATAAAAAGTTAACAGTGACCATTTACATTTCACAGCTACAGTCCTTATTGTGTTTTATGCAGGAAACCGAAGTCAATCTGGCACAAAGAATGGGAAATGAGAGAGCATTAGTGCAATTACCTTTTCCCAAAACGTACATTATACAAATGGCAAGAAAATTTAAATTGTGCAAGAATCAGAGAACAAAAAGGTAGCTATCCTTCAGATGCCTAACGCCCAGCACAATCACTCACCGCAGTAGTATACTTGACTAACACCCCGCCATATACTATATGAATAACAAAGGCAAGGGCTTTTAGTAAACAGCCATAACTCACTGAGAAACTGTTTAGAGTCGTGGTATGTAGACCTGGCCAGAGTGAACATCATCTGTTATTTACTACCCCGCGGGCCTGGCTCTAATGCAGCACTGTTTTATGCTGCACTCCAATAGGCACAAATACAGCCCATGACGTCCAGACATGAAACAGGCATCAGTGGCCGCCGCTCATGGCCAAGTGTTCTCAGAGGTGAGAGGGAAACACACAACCTGGGTCTGTGACAGTGACATGAATACAGTATATCTCACCGGTGTCTGTGTACACCCAGACTTTCCACTCAGACCTCTCAGTGAACCTGGCCGCCGGCCTTCTGAAGGCTTAAGGGCTCGGTGGACTTGTGTGAGCTGCGTAGTGGTATCTCCTCTAGACAGCTGTTTGGTCAAACACACACTCCGTCTATTAAAGTATCAAATTTGTATTCCAAAAAAGCACGACAGTATCGATTATGAATTTCAACTAGACATCACACAGTGGGAATCTGAGTTTGTTCCTCTGTTGTAGTTCAGACTTTAAGCTTTTGATGTGCAGCGTGATGTAAAATCTTTTCCTCAGATTTGCGGCGTTGAGGGGACAGACGGTGAGAAGAAATGCAATTATAGTAAAAAGTACAACTTTGTTCATAGGCCAGATCAATTGAGGAATCCTCACCGCTACACCATCTAATTACTGTTGTTGATGGAGTTCGAGGTGAAGGTTACTGTGATACTGTGCTCAACTTGCAATGAGAGGCTGAGTGCTGCTGCCCTCCAGAGGCCAGAAGCAGCTCCAGCACCATCTGCACAGGAGAACCCTGCGCAACAAAACCCATCAGTAATGTGCGATGAGATCAGAGAGCACCTTTCAACTGCCCATTCAATACCAAGTCCATTTCGACATTACATCACAATAGACTGAGAGGAGGTCGTTTCATAGTCATGATCATTATTTTTCATGGCAGAGCCAACATTAACCTAGAAAATGTTATGAATAACAAAATCCACAAAAGGAATAGTCTTTTGAGGTTTTGCACTTTTTTTGTACTTAATGGATGATGTTTTGTATGATTTTTTTCAAACTTTTTTTTCCCATTCATTTCTGAATAATACATCAGTTTGACAAAATACTCTTGACTCAAAGTTTAGTTACTACTATTGGCTTTAAATCACATCTCAAGGTTTTCTCAGCTGTCACAGCACTATTTCTAACACTTACTATATATTACATTCTGACACCACACAGTACAGCAACTTCTGACACAATGACTGAATGAAAACACCTGCACATTCAAAGTCATAAGCCTCTTGGGGTGTCTTTTTCTCACCTGCAGATTCTGCATTTCCCGTTTCCTCTTTCTTTCTCCCGTGATTCATCATTTCCATGCACAAACAAACATATTCTTCATGAGTGCAGCAACCAAGGGAATCCAGACACACCCTCACACAGCTAGCAGACAAACATGTTATAAAGATGATCAGCAGGCACCCATAACTTAGTTCCAAGCCAGTGAGTGTAGTATGAGTGTAGAGATCCCAATAGAAGAAACAGCCAGTGGGATGGACATATTTCACATTAAATTCCTGTGGGCTGCAAATCTTATTATATTTCAGGCACCAAATCCAATATATCAGCAATATGCAGTGTCTGACACTGGAAAACTGCATCAGTGTTTTGATTTGGTGTTTTTCTGATTATAGCTGAAGGCGACAATATTACAGACTACAACTCGCCACTGGTAACTTAAACTTTTGCTTTGTCAGTTGATGCTAAATTAAGCAGCCCAGTGACCACAGAATGAAAGCCATCTAGACCAGAGTCAAATATGCAGGTTCTCTCGAAGCAGAAGCTGTAGGAGGAGGCCAGTCCAGGCTGTGGGTAAGAAATGAAAGGGATGCCATGCAACCAAAGTGTGATCTAATTTATCTGCAAAGCAGCATCCAGCTGGTCAAACACTTCAGCTGTGTAACATATGCACAGATGTGAGTTTATACTGGATATAAACACATTCAGTGTTGAGATATTTTACTTACTCCAAACCAGATAGCTTTTACTGCAACACAAGTGAGAACATAACGAATGATTATGGCCTGTGATAAGTTTTCATTATACTGTTTATTATACGCCACATTAATTTACAATTAATCTAGCAGATAATTAATCCCTTCTCACATGACTTTCATAAACAGTAGGGGTGATTGCCAGAAAATCCCACATGTGGAGCAAACATATCTGCTCTGTAAATTATTTGTTTTGTGTTCTCTTTTGAGAAAGCCAAAAGGAGAAATTTTTCATTAATTTGCTTTCCGTCTATGATGATGATTATGGAGACCTTGCTTCAATACAGCAAATCAAAGCTTGCAGTGACAGTGGCAGGCCGACACACTGATTCAGACAGCAGGTTGCTGCACAACCAAAGACACAAGAACCACAGGCTTTAAAAAACAAGCGAGATTAACTTTCCTGCTAAAGCTGCCTTCCATCTAACCTACAAACATGAACACATCTTGTCCTGTACCTTAGCTTGTGGAATGAGCCACCAAACTAACATTCAGGGAAAAGTTGTCAGGCTAAATAGCTAGCTATTTCGCTGCACAGCAGCAGCACATGTGAGCATATCTGCAAATGTCACAACAGTCCAGTTGCATTCTGGGGTTATCCTTACTCTTCATTACCACTAACAACAATCTACAGTAAGCCTACTGCCAATGAAATTTAGGCTGACATTGGTTTGTTTACGTTGCCTCATGCTCGTTACCTACAAGACTTAAGTAGTTGGGTTAAGTGATGGTGTAACAGTAGAAATAGTTAGCCAAGACTTAGGGATAAGTAATTGGAAAGTCCAGCTTCTGCCTCTAGTTATACAAATGCACTTGACCAGAGCAACCTTGTGCACAATACTAATTCAGTTGCAGTTCAGTTCAATATTGCAAAAATACCCCCTTTTATACAATCAATTGTTATGTAATTGTTATTGTTAAATAACATCCCGTTTGTAATCCATTCATAAGACCATGTTTGAAACATGGCGGGTGGTGATGATGATGATGAAGGTACTTGAGTTAATCTGACAGGGCTGTGGGAGTAGATGTGTGGGCAAAGAGTAATTATGAGTGATTAAAAAAAATACAAAGTACTAATGATTGTTCAAAAGTGCATTTATTTAATTCATTCTTTTGGCACTTCAGTTATCATTACTGGTCACACAGTTAAAATAAAACAAAAGTGAGCATCCCAGTACTACTGCAGCTGAAGAGTTGTGTCAAATTTACTGCCCAGCAGAAATTCAAAATGGTATGATTATTAGAGCAGTTCTTAGAAAAGTTTAAGTGGCTGTGAAATTTGTTGAAATTTCTTACAATAATAATAAAATAAGTAATAATATGACTTTAAAGTAATGAATAAATATAATTTTCACTGACATTAAGGAAGTTTTACTTTTAGACAATTAGCCTCTGAAATGAAAACAATTTTCAGGGGAGATCGTCAGGGACTGTTTTTACATTTAATTATAGGAAAATACTGTGATAATCAGAGATGCTCACAAATTGTTTTGTTAGGACAATATTACACAATTAAATGGATAAAATATTTCACATAAAGGTGACATACAGTATAAAGAGATATAAAAAAACATGCAAACAGACAGCACCAAGATTGGACTAACACAAAGCAGCTTCTGCAACAACTGAGATTTTCTTTACAGAAAGGATGAGAAGAAAGTTTAATTTCAACAGCTCAAGGCATTGTCAGTATAATGAATCATTTCAAACATGCAGTAAGCTTTAAATGCTTAAAAGGTTTTTAAAAATTACATTAGAAACTTACAGAGAAAGGTTCAAGGACACAAAATGACATTTTAGTTCAAGTTAAAGGTAACCACTGAAGAATATCATTGAATCATTCCACTCTCTGGTGTTCTCTTTGGCTGTGTCATTAAGTCCCAACATATTGCTCCTAATGCAACCTCTCAGGCACTGTCTCACGTAGACTCATTTTACCAGATGTCTCATTTCTTTTCAAAGTCATGATCTGATCTGGCTTCTCTTTTTGGCAAAGGTACCGGGTAAGATTTCAATCCTTACTTAAAAGTCTTAGGGTTAGCCTTTTTCACAAAATAAATGCATCTGTTTGAGTAGTCTTTACACGCATGTTCAGAGTTCTGCCAGCTCCACACATGAGCGCTAGTGCTTTCTCTCGAGGTAATTTGAGGGAACCCATCCCTTCCTCGGTCTGCCATTGTCCAGAATTTTGCAGTACCACCATCCATTGGGGTTTCTATCCAGGACCTCAAGACTCGTCCCCTCAGGAAATCCCATGGTCTCCTCGTCACCATGGTAATCCGCTATGGAGACATACACCTCTCTGAGGTTATTATGGATGATGTGGGGCTTGGGTTTCACTGTGGATACAGGGAGGGCATTCTTCTGAGAGCTGAGGCCAAGGGATTCAGAGCTACCGGTACCAGATCTGTTCCTGCTGGGTAGTGCTATGTTATTTGGTGCTAGGCTGCGTGGGACAGTGCCAAAGGAGGCATTGCGTCGCACTGTGGGGCTAGCACGAGGGTGGTCCGTGGAATTGAGGGACTCATTTCTCCTGAGAGAGCCAACAGGGCTGGGACCATCCCTGATTGGAGCTGATATGAAGACAGACTGAGGTCTGACAACTTGCTGCTGTTTGGCGCTATTCTGCTTCCGTGAACCAAATAAGCCAATAGGTTTGGAAAGGCCACCTGGAGGCTTGGAGGGGATGGGTGGGGTGACCTTCTTTAGGTTTTGGTTGATGTTGTTCAATGCCTGCACCCTTTGTTCATTCTTCTCCAGGCTGTTGGACTTGCTGAGACTCCCAGGTTTTGTTGGGGTGCCATCAGATTCAGACCCAGCCGTATCATCTTGTTGCCTGACAGGCTCCAGGTAGTAAGTTGGAGCCCAACCCTCTGCATCTCCCCAGCGGACATACCACCAGCCACTCTCCTGCTTCTCCACCACTTCCACCTCCACTCCAGCGGGGAAGCTAAGCTCAGACTCTTGGACTTTCTCATAGGGATCTGTGGTACGATACAGGCTGCAGCCTTCCAGGTCAGAGTCCCCACGGCTGCCTTTAGAATAGATGGAGGAGAGATCAGATGTGCTCTGAGAGGAGAAAGAGTCCTCTGAGGAGATAACTGAAGCTGTCTCAGAGTCCTCGCCTTTAGTTTTGGTGCCGTTCTTCAGCTGTCCTGTTGGCCGCAACTGTCTTCTCAAGGTGCTGATGTCCATCTTCTCTGCACTAGATGCCTTGGCTAGTTGTGGTTTAGGCCTCACCACTGGCTTTAGTTTAGACGACGACTTGGCCGAAATGGATGCCTTGCTTTCCTCTTGGTCTTTCTTAGTTCTGGACAGATCTGGCGTGGACTCAGTGGAGGGTGATTTAGGAGTGGCGGCCTCCTCAGCTTTGGTTGAAAAAGGGCTCCCATTCAAATCAATCTTGAACTTGCTACCTACGGGTCTCCATCCACCAGATGTTGGGTTTGCAGTCTTGCCGGTTTCTGACAAGACACTTGTCTTGGAGGAATTTGAGTCCCTGCTGCACTGCCTCTCAGGTGTCTCCCTGAAGGGCCGGAAGCCGTCATTCTCATAGATACATTCTTCCTCTCCCTCCACCTCTCCCTCTGCCTCATGGCCATCTTCAAATGACTCACCCATCTTGAAGGAGGCACTGTGAAGTGATGAAGCCGGAGAGGGCTTGGAGGACAAGTGAGATCCCTTCTCAGAAGAAGTGTCCTCATTCTTTGCATCCACCAAGGAACCTTCTCCCCTCAGAAATTCAAACTCAGACTCCAGGTCCAGATCACCAATGGCAGGGACATCATATTCTGGCTCTTCATACACTGGCCTCCCAGGAGACACAGGGGACTCTGGAGCTTCAGACCCTGGGCTGCTGGGAGGTGCAGTCTCCAGTGAATCCTGCTTTTTGACAGGTGGAGCGGGGGGTGGAACCTTTGGGCGGCACAGAGTGCTTGTTCTTCGATTTAGGTTGGGCTTTTTGCGCTTGTCAATGTAGGAACAGGGAGCCCAGCCTTCCTTCTCTCCTATTTGGACATACCACCAACCACCAGAGTTCTTCTCAATTACCTAAAATACATGTTCAAACACAGAGTTAAGTCTTCATACGAAAGCATTTTATACATTTTAATTTAATTTAGACAGCAAGCTAGGATGAGGCTTGTCTTGTTTATCTTGAAACACAATGCTTACCTCTGCTTTCTGTCCTCCGTTGAAAGTTATACCATCAGATATACAGGACTGGAAATCTGCAATGGTGTAATACTCTGCTTCAACTGTGGGGGGCTCTGGTGGGGAGGGCAACTGAAATCCCTAGGCATAAGTGATATGGAGACAGTTAACTGTGAATCCAGGGGTTCTCAAGTACTGAACTTTGGTCCAATTTTGTGCTTTAAGTGAGTATTTACATTTCATACTTATTTATATTTGTATTCATCACTGTTATCTGACAGCTGTATAAACTAGTTACTTTTCAGATTACAGTTTCACATTAAAAAGGTTATGGCAATCTCATAAAACAGTATTTTGTTAAAGATTTGGACCAGTTTTCAACATTCTTGAGACTCATAGCCGCTTTACTGTGCAAAATAAAAGCATTTCAACCAATAAGAGATTTCACCTTTAAACTTCTCGCATGGTTTCATTTAAATAATTGTTTCATGCTCTGTGTGTTAAAATGATTTATTATTTCACACAAGCACAAAGCAAAGATTAGACCACAGTCCAAAAAATGAATACCACATTTTGTAGCAGAACTTTTTTTTCTTCTTTTCTAGCCCATTAATCATTTCATGAGAACTCACATTTATCTTGTGAGGCTCATGAGGAGGCCTGACTACCTGAATTGGGAAACACTGGACTAAAATGCCTAACTTTATGTAAAGTGGTAAAAACTCCACCTCGACCAACTACAGCAATTAAATGCTGCTTACTCACAGATACATTAGGAACAATCTAATAATGTCATACACAAATATATCCGGAATGGCAGCAAAACAAGTTATTTTACTTTTGATATATGTATATTTTTCTGATAAAACGTCTATACTTGTAATTCAGTCAATTTCTGAATGCAGAACATTTACTTGTAATTAAATATTTTTCCGCAACTGTTTATTGTTTGTTGCTAATTGTTCGTCCAAAGGAAAAGCCACAGTCCTGTGCATGACCATTCATTGGAAAGAAATTCATCATGCCATGTATCCTTTTCATTACAGATTTATCAGCATGGTTTTGAACTGAGGACAGAAGTAAAGACTGTAGTCTGCCATTTAAAATTGCTCACAAGGGGAATACATTTATTGGCACCTATAAAAACAGCTTTTCAAGCGCCATAATCTTCAACCACTAAAAGATGATTAAATGACTGGATGACTCTGGGGATGGATGGATGGCAAAAGAATCTTACCAGGGTTGCATCTCTTCGAGGAGGAGGTTTTTGCCTGAGAACTGGGGAACCTGTGAACAAAAAAACATAAAATGATTGTTTGATTATATTTGAGAACAGACATTTATAAGCTTCAAGAATTTTAGAATGAGATTAGAAACCAACCAATTTCCACCCGATGAGGGGCGATGCGAGCTACAGCTGGTGAGGCAGGCTCTGCTTTACTTTTTCCATCCTGTGGAGTATTAACAGGGCTGGAGTCAGCACAAGGGATTGGCAAGCTGATCTCCTTCTTGGCCACCTGGGGGCTCTCTGGGACACCTTCAGCTTGCACATCTTTCTCACTCAAGGCTTTCTTGTTAAGCAGGTTACTGATCTCCATGATGTTTCCAATTATCTCCACTGGGCCTGTCACAGTCTTCTTGCGGGGAGAGAGGTCATCCTTCATCTTCTTCAGGTAAGAAGCTGGAGCCCAGCCCTCTTTATCCTGGTACCTGTACAGAAAGTTGGAAGAGAAAATGATCAAAACATCATCTTTTTTGTGATGAAAGAAGTAACAACTCTCTAAAGCAAGTGAGCAGTGGTTTACCTGATAAACCACCAGCCTTCCAGGTTCTTCTGAATCACCTCCACAATGACTCCTTTTTCGAAAGCAATTTCATCCTTACCCTGGCTGGTGTAGGACTGCACAGTTACGTATTTCTCTTCTACCAAAACCAGAGCAGAGAATGACAACAAAGTCAGAAAAAGGCTTGAGATGTCTGGAAAC
>JBCAUF010000044.1:15023461-15046877 GCA_038406115.1 Haemulon aurolineatum | reverse complement strand
ATGTTTTTGATAAGTCAATATCACAACCTGCTTTTCTTCATTTCTCCCTGCCTCGATGTTTAACAAAAAGCTAAAAAATCTTGGAAAGCTGCTGGAGAGTTTCAACCACAAAGGAAAAGAAAAGAACACGGCCAAATGCTGACTGGCAATACACTTTGCTAAACATTATTCAATATTACGATTATAGCTACTTAGTCAACATCCTGAGTAAATCAAAAAGCTTTTAAAGCGTTTGAGCAGAGTTTAGTTTTGTAACCCTAACTGTTTTAGGGTCAGTGGTTGCATAAGACAATACCTAAACCCACAACCCTCTGGTGGTGATCTCATATAACGCCATCGCACCATACGATCATGACCACAGACACCAACCTCAAATGTCACAGCCTCTGAGAGCAAAAACCAAACGGTTTATCTTGACAACACTCCTGTACAGGACTACGAGAACAAACATGAAAAAGTGGATGTTTTAAGCAGAGCTGAGGGCAAGCTGTACTGTAACTAAGTTCATCCTGCTGTGAGGTTAAAACTCCGGACGTATCAAGTTAAATGCCTGCTTGATTCCAATTATTTCTGTAATAAAAATAAAGAAAATGATGATGTCAACCTAATTCAGACAGCATGAAGCATAAAACTCCAGATTTAAAGCAAAACTGTGAGATTTCTTCTTCTTCTTCTTCATCTTCTACAATACTGTATAATGCTCATATCTTTATACCAGCTGCCAGTTAACATAGCTTAGCACAAAGACTGGAAACTGGGTGAAACAGTTAGCTTCATGTAGCTTCATACTGAATGAACGCATATGAGAGTGGTATTGATTTTATTCATCTAATTCTCCACCAGAAAGCAAAACATATTTCCAGAAACGTCAAACTATTGTCTTAACCAACTACGAGCAGCGCATTAAAAAACCAAGAGCTTGTACACTCACGAAAATGGGCTGTGTAAATTGGAAGTTTTGCATCAATTTGTCAGTGCCAGATGGAAAAATGTGACTGAGACTGATACCTTCAAAAAGAGAGAGTAAGACATGTAAACAGATGGTCGCTCTCAAACTTTTATGGAGTCTCACTTAACCTGTATTCTACCCCTGCAAGTGCAGATGCAGACATGAGAGTGAGCAGTATTTCTGAGCTCTATTTGTCTCTCATACAGTATCTGCCATCTGGAAACTCTATCAGCTTTAAGACCCGTGCTTCATTTTTACTGTAATCAACAACAGATTCTCAGCTGCAACAAGAAACTAGATTTATTCCATTTGGGTTTTTTTCTGAGGTGACTGGATGACCCGTAAAACAAAAATGCAATCTACGTATACAATCAATCAAGTCTGCAGTGCTCCTCAATATCCTACCCATCCCTTCAAATTCATCACCGAGACAAATAGACCTTAAACTGTACTGAAATCCGAAATCAACATTGTTTTGTGCTTTGGAGTAACTCTGTTAACACTCACGCAAGGCTTTTACACATCCAGCATGAATATGAGAACCACAGATTCAGCAGCACAAGGAGGCCTTTTTTTCACGACCTGAAATGATGAGGAATGCAGTGGCTCAGCAGTCCTGCAGATATCTGACACCACTGTTGAGTAGTGCAGGAGAAAACCCCATTCATTTCCAGCTTCTGTATTCATTAACAGTGGATCTGGTATCAAAGCACAAGGGGGAAGGTATCCAGTCCAATACACACACTTCCAGTTTTCATAAAACACTGGGTTTCAATTACCTGGGTGGCTCTGGTACAAGAGGGGGGAGGCGAAAACGGCACAACACAGCTTTCAAGAGCTGATGTTGACCTAAGGAACAACCTTCTCTCCCTCCCAGCCTCTGAATGGATCCCCTCATGGTCTGAATGAAGCTATGGCCCACAGCTTGTGTGCTCTCCACTGATTTGGAGACACAGAGGTCCTTGAGTGTCTGAAAGCCCACCTTTTAAAATGCTGGTTTAGCTCAATGGTCAATTCTTCAGTGAGGGAGAGAGGGGCACCTTTTCAGCTCCATGGACTGATCTCTGTACACTATTATAGTTTATTATTGTTCACTCGAATAATGTTATTGCTCCTGTTCTTCATTCCTTCTGCCTGTACCGCTCTGTTACAAGATGCAAAAAAATAAAGCAGCAGCAGTCCCTGTTGAAATGAGTTTCCATATCTAAAAATACAGGATAAGGTTAATTTCTTGAGACAGTCATTAGTACTTCCTGTGGTAAGCTGAAAGAATGTGGAGGATGGGGATTACTATGAGTGGATAATGTGTCTTCCATCTGCAGCTGAAACTCCAGCTTAAAAAAGACATTTAACACTTGGCAAGTTTTCTGCATCATGTCTTTGGTGGTTCATTGACAAGAATTATAGGGTTTTTCCTCTTTTATACAAGGAAACATGCTCTTGCTGAAACTGCACATACCAAATTGGGAAAGTGAAGGTTTGAGCAGTAGCAGTATGCTGAAGAATGTTAATGTTGACCTTGTCTTCAATCCCTATGCATATCATAGACAATATTTGGAAAGGCCAGTATAGATGATGCTGTCACACTTACAGAAACCACTGACACTTAATCTGCAAACTAATTGAAACTCATTGAATAACTAACTGATTATTATGGCAAAAGACCTTTTGGTGCTATTATCCTGGTACAGAAGAAAGCCATCTGTCATTCTAACAGGCAGTAATCTGTGCAGGATGAATATGAGGACCAGGTGAAATAATGAGTACTATAGGCTGGGGGCTTCAAGGGGATACACAGTTTATTACTATTGCAAAGGTTATATCCTCCCTCTTTGTTTTCTGTCGGTGCGTGATAAGATGCAGGAGTCTACAGTGTTGCTGGCAGCTCCTTTGAGCTAACCCTAGTGTCAGAATGCTAACATGGACACAGTGGCGATACCAACATGCTGATTTCTAGCAGGTATAATATTTGCTATTTAGCTGTAAACACAAAATATAACTAAGGAGGATGATGGGAATGTGAGTTTTTGGTCAAAAAACTCATATTCAAGCCAATGGTGATGGTCGAGAGCCAGTTGGGTGATCACCAAAGTGATTATCTTGTGCGAAACATGATGTTCTGCCGAAGTACATGGTGATCGATCTGCAATATTTGTTGAGATAATTCACCACTGTATAAGCCAAAAATGTCAACCTCGTGTTGGCTCTAAACTAGAGGTTAAGTCAGGGATCAAGTGTGTTCAGGATACCTTATCTTGGTACAACGGATATCAAAACTAATTTCATGGCAAGCAATCCAATAGTTGTTGAAATATTTACGTCTGGGTCAATGCAGCAAGCATGGCCAAAAACAATTAATAGAACCACACATAACTTTATTGTTCAAAAAGTAAACTGCCTATACTACAGTATACTAGTTATTTTGATCAGGGATTTTTGGCATTACATTAATAGCAAATACTTCCTTCTATCATTAAATTCTACATGAATATTCCTTTAAAGAGTAACACTAAGTCTGAGCTCTTGGAGGAAATTCAGTTCCTTGAAGAATCTGCCTCTCTGAACACCAAGCTCCTGCTGAGCCCTGAGCCCTGAGATAATCTCTCTTTCAGCCTGGAGACGGAGACATTATTGTATTTGTACAATTTTTCCTCCAAGTGAAGGCAAAGAAGGCGTCCTGCACATCAATCATGCCATGCCAGACCTGCTTAATCTGCCAGGACTGGACTCCAGCAGTCTCTGTGGGCTTTCAGCCAGCCAGTTGAATATCACCTGTAGGATACCTCAATTACCGTCCAGCTTCTCTTTGGCTCAAATTTATCAAACTTAAAATGTGTACGGGAGGACAAAGAGGGCAAATTTATACAGCAAAAATTACTGTCTCAATAAGAGACCCATCAGGCTCTTCCTGACATTTCACTTACTCCACCCTGCTTAAGTAAGCTGGGTGGAGCAGTAGAGATACAATACATACTGTACATGGGTGGTGCCAGGGGGTCTTGGGGGAGCTGGTGGGACTGACTGGAGGATGTTAGCTGGCCTCTCCAAAACAGACAGGCATTCCTGGAGTTCATTTGGCAAACTGTAATTCATAGAGGCTGATCTGGACTTGGAATGGAGACAAGTTAAACCCTCACTGGTCCACAGAGAGAGATTTTATACACGGGATTGGGCACAACGCGCCTAACGCTGCCCTTGAGGTGTAGGCTGCAGTAAGTACAATATTTCCAGAAGTGGCTGCAAATTATTTTTTCCCTTCCTACATACTACACCATTAAAGGGCAAAGTTTAAACCGCTGAGTACAGAGCATTTGAACTGACCAACAAGGCTGCTAGCTTAGCTTTGGTTAACATCTCTCCAATATAGTGTAAACTGAGGAGGCATCCTGGAGGATCCATTAAGTCATTATAATGAACCAACCTCTCTGAACCACTAACTTTGGCAGGAAATGTCTTTTTCCATTTTCTCCCTGAGTTTCTCCCTGCACTACTCTCTCCTCCTGAGCCAGCATCTCCCCTTGGCAAACTCTCATAAAATAGACAAATAAAATAGCTGCAGAGGGAATGAGGACAGAATTAATAATTAGAAAACTAATTCTAATTACAGTTTTTGATAGAAAAAGAAAACTTTGACAAATCCTTGTCAATACTAAGTACACTTCCAGAAAACTGAAAGTTACACCAGGATGTCAAGTAGTCATCGGTCTACCCTGTTGATTTACCACAAGCTGCAGCTACCTCAAACCCACCAAAGCAGATATCGATATAAACTACTGTACCAACTGAAACAAAGGCCACGACACAAACTGTATCGTTGAGCCAGTGCGATGGAAAATACTGCCTTGGCTCGGGACAGCAGGCTGGAAAAGTGGAGAAAGCTGAGCTCGCTTATAGGTCTGACCTAGATTCACTAGCCCCGTCAAAGGCATATATTATCTAATCCAAGGTAAGGAAAAGTCGATAACTGCACTGGGCAGCAGTCACAGCCACAGTCTATGGTACAGTAGCTTTAACAGCAGGACTTCTGTAGAAGGACTGGGGTGAATGGCAAAGATAATACAGTGCTGTAGTTTTCCATTTCTCAACCTGTCACTGTTACACTCTCGCACCTTTGTGTAAGAAAAAGCTTCATATATAACCAGTCAGTCACACAATGCTGATACAAAATTAGATGGCAATATGACAGCATACAGATATTTTCCATTCAGTGCAAAGTCTCTGCAGGGGAACCCAGACTGGTTTAAATCTGCGCAGCTTTAAAGGAAAATATGTGACTATAGCTGGAGGCTCAATAAAAAACCCTTTTATCATTACAAATGTAATAGACACCTTTTAGTGCCTCTAACTCAGCACACTTAGCTCTGTAATACACAGATCAATCTGTCAGAAGCCATTAAAGGGTTTGTACTTATCCTGCAAGGGAATGGATGCTAAATCAAATGAGCTCTGAAATCTTCTTAGCGCACACCTGGTCTTGTTAGTATTGGCAAAGGGGTATGGAGTGATGTCACCGAGCCAAATGGAGCAGATTTAGCTGACTTCCATTGCAGGAGGTGTTGAGATTTCGGTTAAATGCTAGCTGTGCTGCTGGAAACAGTCTCCATAGCAAGATGTAGAGGGCTGAGGGGGGGGTGGCTTATTTACTTCAGATCTCTGTGAAAGTGTCCGTCAGTGTATAATAAAACTGTCAAATAGCCTTAGGATGTGTTTTAAGAAAGCTGAAGTGTACTGTTTTGGTTTCTACAGTAGAAGCTCGTGACAAATCCAACCAAACCAAGAGGTGAATGAATGAGCTGAATTGAGAATAGAGCCTGCATCAGAGGAGAGGATGAAACAAGGCAATAATAACATGGAAACTAAGCTAAAGCAACAACACGGAAGCCTGGAAATCATAAATCTACAATGAGACCACTGAAGTGCATGAGTTTCACATTCTGCATGGATCATCAACACACGGATCAACCACCATAACTTTGCACCGCGGTCAACACAGAAGTGAAGAAGGTGCCTCTACTTAAAACACACAGGATCATGCAGCTCAAGTTCATGGAGGAAAGCTCTCATATAAGGCCCCCGATAAAAGGACTTCAAGGTGTTGGAATATCCGCCTCACTGTGGCTCCCCATCGAGCTGAAATCCTACTGGAGCAGGGAGTGAAAACAAATACACGAACCCGAAGGCGAGACACGTGACACTTCAAAGCGATCCCACTCCACGGACCCTCTTCCTTGAGGCCAGTGTGGCACAGCGTTTCACTCACACCCATCATGAAACCCAAGTCCCATTGCCTTCCCGGGTACTGCTTCCTCCCCCATCTCTCGTTTCCCCGTCCACCCGCTGAAGAACACATGAGTCCCATTACTGTTTTACTGTCTCAGCACACCATTAAAGCAGAACGTCAGACCGTGTTACTGGGCCTTGTACCTCTCCGGTCAATCTTGTGCTTCAAATGGCAAATTCCTTTCAAAATAAAAGTGATTCTTGCAGGAGCTTAGAACAGTCATAGGTGACAGTTTTAGTAGTTTTACCCACAACGCATGATCTGATTCTCATGATGTTAGAAGCAATTGACATTGAAGTACAGTGTTCGTAGCTGTCTAGTGTCCTTGTGTCATATAATCTACAAGAAGTGGTTTTCTAGTTAATATTTTAGCTATTCCATACACATATGAAAAAAATAAGTAAGGCATTTTTGTGTCTTCTTTCACCCACAATAGATGCAAGTTCCTGGAAGCATTACAACATATCCTCAAAATATGACGATGCTGTGCTTTACGTCAGCGTGCTACTGACTCATTAACAATTAAAAACTGTCACAATTAATCACATACACTCTAAAACATGATCTTGAGCTCCTCTGCTAGCTCTCTCCGGAGGTTAAACAGCTGACTAAGGACTCTCTGCAGCTGGCATTTGTAAACCCGGCATGTCTTACTGGCTTTCCATTAAAGTGAGGTGGAATAATTAATACGAGTCTGGAAGATATTCCTCTTGCTAGAGGCAACATTCTGGCCCCCAGCCTAAACCAACAGTGGGAAAAAACAGGGCTGACTGCAGGCCAAAGTGAGCCTCCAGATGGGGCTAAGTAACAGCTAGCAAGCTGTGGACAAAGGAGGTGAGAGGGTTGAGTGAGTTGGAAAAGGGCGGCATGTTTGAGCAACTATGGACTGAATCGTGAAAGTGTCTTCTTTGTGTCTGATGTACACACAACATGCATGCTGCGTGTTCCCGCTCAACATGTCTTTGTTGTTTTGATTACTCACCACTCTCGCTCTTCTCAATGACGTCGACCACCTCGCCCGCTTGCAGGCTGATCTCTGCAGGCTCTTGTTTCTCGTAACTGGCCACCACCACATACTGTTCCAGGAGCATGGGATCCGAGGCATCCAGACCTGGGGTTGATGGGAAAAAACATGCTGTCAGCCAGCTGCCAGCCATAGGTCCACGAGAACGACTGCTGGGCACCCGTTGTGCCATAGGCCACTTTGTCTGTAGAGCTCAGCCAATCACAATATTCACAGGGCTCAGTGCATCTTCCTGAGAGTCTAGCCATAGAGCTGCATCCCCCTCCAGCCCAACAGTATGGGCAACGGAGATGCTGAAAGTCTAGGAAAAGAATCCCCCTCCAAAAAGTGAAGGATCAAGCAGTCAAGTGCAGAAAATCCATTCTGTATTACTGAAGGGGCCTCATCCTTATTGTCCAACAAAGCTGGGCCCGGGTCAGTAGATGCAGGTAGGCACATTAACACAGTGGAAAGAGGAGCAGCAAGGAGAAAGCAGAGGGAGCCGTAGCAGTGATAGAAAAGTGAGCTAAAGCCAGCTGAGGACAGGACAGTAGAGTGGGAGAAAGAAATGGTTTCCCTTGGAAAATAAACCATCTGCTAAAAAGCCTCCTTCTCCTCAGTTGGGGCTGGAGCTGGAGGAAGAGTAGGGGGTTGTGTACACCAATCATAAGAGTCGGCACTAGAGGCCTTAAATAGAACCAGATGAAGGGGCTGGAGCTGCGCTCAGAGGGATGGCCCTCTGTCTCTATGAAACACTAGAGCTCTGACTACAGCATGCAGCCCAGCCAATGGAAATCTTCCTTTCTGTACTTCACTGAGTTAACCATATCAACACCAGCAGTGACTTAGTTTTCTTCACAGTTTGTGCCCGCTTTCATAACTTGGTCATATCCACTACTTAACAGGAGTTTTTTTTTACTCTAACTACAAACAAGAGTGCCTTTTTAAGATGGAAACATGATTTCATTCGTAAACATGTATAAAAAGCACAAATATTACAAACATCCACAACAGTTTCCCCACACACATGTAAGGCCACATTAACTGAGCCCGGCTGAAGCCTTAATCGTGAAAAATCTTTAAAGCAAGCATAGCTGAAGGAACTAAAGCAGATCTAACAAGTGTCAGCTGGAATCAAGACACAACACCAGGTGACACTTTTGTTCACACATTAACAAGTGCTTCTGCTCAGTTCAAAGCTCCTAACCAGCTACTGTCTGCACACTTGAGATTATGCAGTATCTGATCAACCTAATAATGCTTCTCCAACTTTTAGGAGAGATTACAATCTCTCCTAAAGGTCTCATCATCCCATATCGTAGCTCTTGACTCCCACTATCAACAAATCCAGGACGATAATGTCCCAAGAAGAGGAGGAAAGCAAAGCAGACTCAAATAAAACACTTTCTTTTTTTTTCAAATGTGGCAAACACAGTTTATGGAAAAATGAACTCCGTTTTATCTTGAGGATGGAAAATAAGCTCAATTCAGTCCAATAGACTAAGGTTTGAGGCTTAGATAAGGAGTGATTGAGACAGCATGGATTAGGAGAGCTGACCTGGCGACAGTCCCTCAGACTCAAGATTAACAATTCTTTGGATAATATTTTGCATTCAATGTCTAGGAGCTCATAACTTATGAAGATGAACTCAGCACCATTAGCATCTCAAATGCTAAAACTGCCAAAGAGTCTGACACTGGATGACTGTGGTTGGGCTGTGGTTTATGAATCTTCACGTTATTTGTGCAAGATGTTTTGTCAAACCACAGACTTGGGTGCAGAAACACTGGAAAGAACATATTATTTAAATTCTGGGTATTGCCCACTTGTTCTTCAAAGTATAATATGACAGTAATTACTTTAGTTACAGCAGTGATATTTCATTTGACACAAGGCTATTCTTGGAAATGTGTGGTTGAGTGTTTTGTTTTAACTTACAAAACAATTAACACTGATCACTAATAATGTAGGCTCATCAAGGACTCAACCATGTTTTGCTGTAACCATTAAATGATTTTCTTGATCCTAGTAAGTAATTTTACCTTTATTTAGGTTAAAGTATGTTTGTTTTCCACTTCACTGTATTTCAAAGGCATCTTTCAGACATCACAAATTCTATATGTAGTAGAGAGGGAGTGTGATCATGTGTAAATGAAGTTCTTGGTCATCACTTGCCTGGTCTAGATGTACAGATTAATTAGTGTGCAGTACATTTCCTGAGTGTTACATTAGCTTCTCTACTTTTTCAGTTACTTAACTACAACATACAACAATTTATGCCTCTGCTTAACAATGAATCTGGCCTTAAAATAAAATAATGACCTGTCAGGACACCAATTTCAAATGAATATGCTACCCTGGACTGTGTCTTAACCCCCCCGACCTCCAACAAAATAAAGACAAGAAAAAATACACTTGTCAACAATATAATTACAAGACAGATAGACATAAAACTCACAATCTCATAAAACCATAATATATGTCAAATGATGTAAATGGAGGTTTCTAAAACTGCTGTGAGTGAACAGTAAATCTGAGACCTGAGGTAAGTGAGTAAAGACTTTGTCTGCAAAGTCAACAGGCCTGAAAAACAAAAGCTAATATTTCAACTTCGTTCAGGAAATGAAATGTTTTGCAACAGCAGGAAGACAGAGCCAGAACAAGGAGAACATGTGTGAGAAAAATGAGGTGAAACAGTCTTGGACAGGATAGATTTAATTTCAAATGAGCTATGCGTAAAGAGAGCTGAGTATAAAATGAGCACTTTAAATGACTGTACAAATCAAGGTTTCAATGAAATGTATAAGCCCAGTGAAGTTAAAGTACTTCAGTCAGTCACTCTCTGAAAAAAGGTAATTTCACACAGAAGTGTATAGAGCAGTAATTACCTCTGCAGTTGCCAAGTATGTGGAAAGACTGTGAGTGGCTCAACTGATTTGAAAGAACAGAAACTATGATTTCATTAAAAGCAAATACAGTATAAATGGATAGCCACAGACAGAGTCAGCTAAAAACACATAGCACATAAATTGAATCAGTTTGCCAAACATAATGGATAAATGGTTGGAACAGTTCGCTAAAAGTAATGGCTTGTAATCGCTGAAATTGCTAAATGTAATGGATGGTGTTAGCGGTCAATCAATGTAACTGAAAATAATGATAAAGAATTTAAAATATAGTTAAGAGTAATAGTAGAGAGTCAAGAGTAAGAGTCAAGGATAAAGAGAGGAAATAGCTAAAAGCAATAGATAAATGGTGTTGAAACTGTTAGCTATCTGGTCATGGATCAATGGTTGAATTGCAGTAGGCTGATTAAGTAATGGATAAATGTTTGGAATTGTTAGGCAATGGATGATGGGTGAATAACTGAAATTGTCATGAAATACTGTATGTACTTAAGTACTGAAATATTCAAAAATGAATATTTAATCATTAATCATCAATTATTTGAGTTTATTTGACTCACAATGGGTGGTGTTGATGTAGGGGTTCTTGAGTTCATCTGATAAGGCTGTGAGTCTGACAAAGAACGTTGGGAGCCATTATAGCGTGTGTGAGCGTGCATGTGTGTTTATATATGTGTATTATACAGTATGTGTATGTACAGTGTATTTCTCAAGTATTTATGAGCTTTGAAAATAAAAGTATTTTCCTCTTGGCTTCCATCGCATAGCCCTATTAGCCACTCTCTGTGTTTATATCTCTCCTCACTCAGATTTATACATGTGCTTCCTGCTCCCACCCTTGCACTCCCAGATGTCCTAACTCCATCCAACCTCCACCTCCACCCCCACTCACCCATCATCAGCTCCATCCAAAGATGATGACAGTTGGGAACTTTGCAATAATTCATCACCAAGAGGAGGAAACCAGAGAGTCAGGTCTACCCATTTATACCAAGGAATTATTCCTTGTGAGAGATTTTTCAGAATCAAGGATTTTAGTTGATAGCATAGTTGGCACTGGCCTTTGTGTCTTGGTGCCATATTTTGAACTCAGGGGTAACTTTATGAGAGCAGATCTGGGTTGAGAGGAGTAAAATTTGGCAACGTGCATTGCCTTTGTTTGGCTCATCAGCAGCAGATGTGCAGTTGGATTAGAAAAGGACACAGGACTGCTGTTCAATGTAGTACAGATGTACTCATGTCATTGAATCAGTATGTGGCCCTGAGGGAACAGGGGCAGACCACAAACAAATAGTACAGAAACTTTCCCCAAAATCATCTTACAGTAAGACAGGCTGTTAAAAACTGTTAAATATCTTCATTATCTGCACTTGATCTGCCGATGATGTCAGTATTTTAGGTCTAGATAAGTAAGGTAATGAAAGCTAAAAACAAAATACAAGGAAGAAGATTTTCAAATATTTAACTTGGATTTGGAAGAATTTGAAACAAAATATTTACATTGTTGTCCTTTGTCGTTGCATTAATTGATTGGTGAAACACATGAAACTACATCTGAGAAATTAAACAGAGTACTCTAAGTTCAGCACTAGCATCACTGCACTGGATGTTGCTGATTCAGTGGGTTTCCAAAAAGTATGAAATCAGAGGCAAACCGCTGATTAGGTAAGGGAGACTTCATATCTCCACTTCATCTGGTTTTCCAACAGAAACTCTGAAGCCTTTAACTAGTATGTGAAAGAAAAGCAAGTGCATCAAAAGAACAGCATGACTTATCCCTATGAATGGCACCCTATACAAAATTATCGAGCATAATAAATAAAATACATTTGTGATCTCATTCATTACAGAACATTTTCTGGCTTGAACGTGGTGTTTTGAGCAAAGAGCTTAACTGCTGCCTCCAGGGTGGGAGTCCACTGAGACAAATGGTCACTTATCAGAAACAGAGCGGCCTGTATTGGATCTGCTCCACACTCGAGGGGGTGGAGCTTCGACTCTGCCAGAGCTAAGTGGTAACTTAGGGAAAAAACCAAACATTTCTACACTGATGTTGGAGCATGTATCCATGAAATAAACAGCCACATCTACGACTTTAACAACAGCTAGTAAAAAAACGAAAAAAAAAAAAAAGCCAAAATCCCTGGTTAAACCTGGTTAAACCGCAAGATGAATATTTCTGCTACTGTGAGACTCATTGTGCATTAGTCTGCCGGGGGGCGAAAGGGGGGTTGTTCATTGAGGAAGAAGCTGCTGAAACAGTGCACGGTTGTTAAGCGGATTTGGAAGTGCTCATTTGCCTTAATGATTTCCTATGCCAGTTTAAAATCTTATCCATCTGCAATACAAACAAACGCACAGAACCTCCTGACCCACCCACCATCTCACTCAGATGAACAGATTAACCCCTTTTCCTCCTGACACGCACGCGCACAAACACATGCACGCCCACGTACGGCACGCAAACACCCACACAGACACAACCTCGTGCACACATACACACCCTATCGGCCCCCGGAGACCCGCAGCTCAAATAAAGACAGCAAGTCTGCGCACATAAACACACTCCCTCTGTCCGTGCGCAACACTGAAATGGTTTCCACTTGCCACGTAAACCTCCTCTCCTCTCCAGCTGCTTTTCACATGCACTACACCCCTGAGCGCTCCATTTCTTTTGCTCTCCTACTCAATTTCTAACTGTCTTCAGCTCATCTTACTTTCTTTTGAATATAGATTATTAGTAATGCTGTAAGGATGATCTCAATCCCAACAGAGCAGTGGACCTTAAAATCTGAGTTAATTTGAACCCTCAGATTGTTTTCTTTTACCTAAGAAACATTTCCCCTTGTCTTTCTTTACCACGTACTGATGTTATGATGTATTTCATCACCATAACCTCTGTTTCCTTAAGGCTTTAGTCATGACAACACTTATCTGCCAGTGATTTATGCTGATGAGAGTGTATTAGCAGTCAGTCATGACAACTCCACTATATGTCATATCTTATCTAGATAGTGGTTTCTATGATCCAGAGTTGATAAACTTCACAGTGTGGAGCCCTTGAAGTGGAAGTCACAGTTGGAGGACAATAAAGGAGATGTGGGCCAGAATCTTACTGAAAACATATGAGAAATTAAATCCCTAAATATAAAACACAGTTCCCTTTTAAATCACTTTTTTTCCCACTGGTCTCCATCACCTTGCACCACATAGTCCTAAAATAAGTGAAATCCCCAATGAAGTGCACAGCAGACAAGGAAGAAAAAATATGTAGAAGATAACAACAAGACTAACAGTGAGTGATCATCTGCAAGTGTGTAGGTAAACAGAGTTCCTGATCGAACCTCTGACTGCTCAAAGTTTTGTGGTGAGGGGCTACATTCTCCTTTTTGGGGCAGGGGCTTGGTAAACTCTTATGGGAGACCCGCACCGTGTAATTATGGAAGCCATAAGCTGCAGCTACAGCACAAATATCACCACAGACTCACTGCACTTTATCTGCTGTCCGGCTCTAAAAGAGAAAGATCAATCTTTCAGCTGCATTAACCGCTAATGTCCAGCGTGGGGACTATGGTGAGGGTTTAGAGATCAACTATGGAGGGCTTGTTCAGTATGCGCTCCATGTTGACTGTAAATGGTAAATCATCAGGAACACCGGTCATAAAGTGTGTTATTATTGTTTTCATTGGTAGACTAGATCCCATCAAATGATTTACTGAAAGCATTAATACATGTACATCGTAGAAACCACACAGGTGATAACAGATTTAATATCAAACCAAACGGATTCGGATTAAAACAGCTGAAACGACAGGCACTATATAACAAACTTTCCAGGCAGCCGATATGAATATAACTGGAAACCAATCTAATATCTTGCGCAGACTGAATGTAGGCTACTTGACACACACACACGCACACACACACAGCTGAAATAAGACAATTTTTCCATTTCACCATGTAGCTGGAATCCCCAGTTACGTAAAGCCTCAATACCATGGAACACATAATGAAATTAGGTTGGGGTCTTATTTCGTTTGGTGGCAACGCCGGCACAGCCTTTCCTCAGTGTGGATCGCCCACAGAAAATTAACTTACAGGTCATTCACTGAGACTTTCGTTGCCCAGCAATGTCATACATAACTGTGGCAGATTTCAGGAAGGATGGCCACAGAAAGTTTGCATCTGATTGCAGGACGAACACGTAATTTGGTAACGCATGTGGGTATTCTGAGACTGCATGTGCACACAAATACACAACACTTGCACAGCTGTTCACCAAAACCCCCTCTCATACTTTTCCTGCCGCCTCCTACGCCCGTATCCCCATGCTCAGCTGAGTCACTCAGTCTTTCTGTCTTCCTTGCACTCTCTCACACACATATACACAACCCTGGCAGAGCAAATACAGATAGAGGCACAAACAGGTGGTCTCCACCACCTAACAGTGTTTTCTTCAGTATTTCAACATATTTCGGTCAGGATGTGCGTTTGAAGAACATGTACTTCATCAACTTAGCTTTGCACTCCTATAACGATGGCATGCTCACTCGTTTAAGAGAACTTTGACAAAATGCCATTCACAATTTCTCAGAGCCCTTGGTGATGTCTATAAATTGTTTCTTTTGTCCAAGCAACAGTCAACTTGACAAAAAAATGTTTTACCAAAGTCGCTGGTGTTGCTCTGGAGCCACAAAAGACTTTAAACACCAACTTTTCTCACATATTGTAAAAAGAAGACCCCTAAACATACCTTAATGTGTAAAGTTCCCCTTTATAAAATGATCAGTTTTTCACAAATATTTGAAACTCATGACGAAAACTGTTACAATTGGAACACAAGGGACCGCAAAAACACAATATCATTCAAGTTAATAGTAAATACAACAAAGACTTTGCAGACTCTATTGACCATGGTAAAAAAAAGTCTCAGATCCTTACCAGATTTGCGTTTTCCAGAGCCTCCACAGTCTCTGCAAAAGAAGCAACACCAGAGAAGCATGGTCAGTGTGAGTATGGGTGCAAGAGAGGTGAGGCATTAATATGACATGATCAATCCGGTCACTGGATACAGCTGAACCATCCACATGCAGTTGGCACACGACTACCAGCCAAACCCTCGCTGAGAATGCATGCAGAACTTGACCCACTACCAGAGGGAGGGAGACAGGGTGGGATACAACATACTGTATGGGTGTGTAAGTGTGTCAAGGACAGTAAGAGCACAACTCATCAGATTTCTTAGCCAATACACTCCCAATGTGTGCTTGTGTCTGTTCAAATGGCAGGCATCGTGTACATGAAGGCGGCGCAGCTGCCTCTGTTCAACAAGACCAGCATTTATTTACTTGACAACAGTATCATATCTTCTTGATTAGTCTCATTCATTCTTAGAAGTCAAAGCGTCTCTCTGTTCCGAAGCCTGGACAGTAACAAGACACTGAAAGGATGAGTGGTAGTGTCAATGAACCCGCTCTGTGCTTTCATGCTCATCAGGGTCACAGAGCTGCAATTTGTCAATGACTGTATGCACATTTACTGTACATGTCTGCATGTGCTTTCCTGTCAGTTTCCTATCATTTAAACTGGATTTGATGATTTGCATAATTGTAAACTTGTCGCTGTTGTTGAATCTGTTCAGACAGGAAATATGAAGCCATTATTTTAGTTTGACAGAAATTATTCATTTAGAAGCAAACTAAACAAACGACGGTACGATGAACGCAGGTTAAATACATTCAAATTCATTCATTTAAGTGATGTCAGTTCAATTTGTTTGCTCATGCTTCATTTTCTGCTATGCAGGTACATAAATGATGATGCGTCACATAACCACTTAATCCAGTTTGATGAGATTATGCGATGGCAACATTTCAAAGCAGAACGAAACTGCTGAATCGTTGTCTGCACGTGCAGTATACAGTATGTATGACCTGCGGCCTGCTGTGGGGCCTGACTGCGTGTCTTCGCTGAGTTAACTGAGCTGCAGAGAAAGCCCACTGAGGAGGCGCAGAGGTTTGACGCAGATGGGAGCAGACACCTGGCTCTCTGGAGAGGCCCGCAGCAGGACTGGAGCCATGGCCAGTTATGGATATGAGTGCATGTTTGGATAAACCTTGTCCAACATTTGCTTACAAGGTTACAGTCTGTTCATCAGCTCTGCGTTTCATTGATTACTGTTAACAGTGTAATTTTAACAACTCTGCAGTTCTCTGAAGTAGATTATTTCATACTGTAGTACAAAGAACTGTGTCACATTCAGATGTTGTTTTTAAAGGACAGCAGCAAAAATGTGCAAGGACACTGGAACTGTAAAACCAGAGTAAGTCAGTCTCTGGCATGCATCATAAAAGGATTACCCTAGTTCAAGCTACGCAGAACGTCTTGCTTAATCAAAACATTTTTTTACTAATAACTGTATTCCTCTGTTACTTCAGATAAAGTCATTTTTGGCACAAGGTTTCTCTGTTTCCAGATGCATGAACAAGTTATGACACATTTCAAATCACACATGTAATAGCTTACAGCTCAGTTCAGCTTCAATAAAAACATGAATTACATACTTGCTTAATTTTGAAATAAAACAACAAATTCAACTGTGAATATACTATCAAATTGGATTGTGACACAGTAAAAGCTGCATGCTAATGTTTATACAGGATCAATGTTCATCCTGTAAAAGTGAATTTCATAACTTTCTACTGTATATGATGAGAAGGGCAGAAAACACAGTAATGTTAAACATGCATGCCGAGCCAACACAAATAGGGTTGTAGTTCATCAAAAAATAATCAAAGTCTAAACAGATTGTATCACAGGAGACAACTTTAAACTCACAGCTTTAGGAGAAGAAACCAAACATGTGCAACGATTTCTTTCCAAATCAAAACAACGCACACATCGTATACGGTGTGAATAGTTCACAGACTCTTTTCAGGAAGAAAAAGTGGGCAGGGTGAGCGGTGGTATGTCTTTGTGGATGTAATGTAGCATAAACTCTGGGATAAATCACAGCGTGTTTATGGTAACGGCTTCACATACTGTTCACATCAAGACAACGTGTGAGACAAATTAATCGGAATACACGTTAAGGCATTTCACGAAGCATTCTGTGTTTATTTTGTGGAAATCTGGTAGGGTGGAGATGCAACTGAGAGAAGCACTATACTGTAGAGGGTTGGGGAGAAATGATGGGGATAAAGTGGATGCTTGACCTGCCCTGCTAGTTTGTGACCCTTAGCACAGGGCTGGAATAATATTCTTCCCTGGAGGAGGCTGAGCGCACAGTTCTAGCCTTGTGTGCTTTCCTCCTATCACCAGTAAAACTGAATAGATGAGGGGAAGGTAAGGGGAGCAAAAATATGTACATACACTATTAAATGCTCAAGACTTTGGGCCTGTGCATATTTAACCTTTAGCTGACAATAGAGAGGGATAGAAGTCGGGAGCTAGTTTTTACAACTCATCCGGTTCTGGCCAGGAGATGCACACACAGTAGGTGGACATACACGTTGACTGCATGGGCTGAACACGTCATTAAAAATCCAAGCCCCTGAGAGTCCATCCTATAAGCTTGAGTTGAGAATAACCATCTGCTTGCAGCTCTCTCTTTGTAGGTGGGCCTATTAGAAATGGAATGTGTGAGACATCAGTCCTTTGCTCACATTTCTCAGCCAAAGCCAGAGGACTGAAGACTGAAGTGTCTGCCCGGCTGCGTGTATACATTACACAGACACTCCTGCCTGACCTGAGATTAACCTCTGCAGGCGTTAACCTCCGGCTCAGGGGTCGAGGGGTCGACGTCATTGAACGGGAAATCATTTTGATAGAGCAGAAGGCTGCTTTGCACACAGGAGAGGTGCAGGGGTGTAAATCCTTAAGAGCGGTATATTGACGCTGCTTCGTCAAATCTGCTCACACAAGCACAGCGAACTCGTGCACACGGGCCAAAAACTCCAGCAAAGCTCGGTCATGATTGCACAGTGATGTCACTCTAGAAGAATGTTAGTTTGACAATGAATCAACCGCTAATAACTCTCCTTGTGGTGAAACAATGATGTGAAATTAAGTTTCAGGCTGTAAGGAAAATACTTTAAACAGCTTTATTGTCTCTCATATAAGTTAAAATGCGTAATTTAGTGGTTGTATTAAAAATGTTGCGTTTACACACTCACAATATGGGGACAAAAACAGGTTCCCACATGGTAACCCATTACATTTTAGAGTTGGTTTGGGGGCCGTACATGTAGTGGTTATAATTAAGGCTACAGTAAATCTTTAAGAAATTAAGTTAAGTCGATGTGATGTCCTCCAGAGTCATGCGTGTGCATCTGTTTACATGAACACGAAAGGAGTCCACAGTAGCTGTACTATAATGCATGCACATCTGGAGCAATGTGTTTTGACCACAACAGCAAGATCATATGTTTTGAATAGAAGCAACAGAAGTTAGACGTCTTTTCTTCACTGATGCTCTTGTCTTCTTGTCACATGCGGCTTTGCTCAGATCTCCAGTCCATACTGTAACAGCAAAAACTACAAGTAGTACAAATTCCTGTTCTGAAACTCTGAATATGAGATCACAGATCTCGATTTGATTTCATTCAGAAGAACTGTACATGTTGCAGGATCAAATATCCTGCACCTTCCATCATGTAGCTATGATGAAGAAATATCCCTAATTCTTATGCTTCATTTTGCCATGAGCATGGAAACAAATTGGTTTCCTTCACTGAAGTCAGATGAAGAGATGATCTCCAAAGATGGACAGCATTCAATTCTTCTAAGCTGTTGTGGTTTCTTGATGTCAACACCAGAATCTTGTTTCAAGTTCTTGTTTTCTGAATTCTTCTTGTCCTCCACAAGTCCGCAGGGTGTGGAGCAGTTAACAAGGAAACCAGTTATGTGGCATGAAGACATATAAAGGCATTGATGACAAACTACCTCCACATTTAAATCCCTTTAACCGCAGCTATGGTGTGCAAGAAGATGCTGCTTGAGAAAGGTGGACTCATGCAATAACCACTTATTCTCAACGGATTTGATCTTATGTGGCATGTAAGAGTGATTTAATGGAACTTGTCACATTCACCAATTTTCTCATACTCTCTTTTGTGGTCCAGACCTTTCAAAAATAATGCAATATAATGTTCACCAGATCATCATCATCATCATCATCCTGGCTTGCCAATGTACTGAGGAGTTTTTTAGATTTTATCATTTTGCCTGGCATATTTTCATGCAGGAACCTGTTCAGTGCAGCAGCTGCCTCCAGCTCTTTATGCAGGTCTCTGTCTATTATCATCCTCCATTGCACCCGACAGTGTAACATCACCTACTGTAGACTCATCATAATATCCTCTTCGATATATCCTTGATAACCGCTCTTATTATTCATGGACCGCTTTGCTTTAAAAAGACATTTATTTATCATCTACCTTCATTTGAAATCATTCTCTATTTATGTCACAGTCCTGAAACTACACTGACTGACTAATATTTTCCTTCTCTGCTGTGTGAAATTCTTCTTTTTACTCTTTGATAACATTTATATGAGTGAAACTTGCCAGAAAAGGACCAGAGTAGGTAGCCTTCATGGCGGTTTATGCAGTGAGTGTGATGAATATAAGTTGTAACGTTCATATGATCAAACTCAATGACTTTGAATTGAGTGGATGTATGCGAAGGAGGGTTTTTTTTTTGTTTTTTCAGGAGAGGTGTTTTTTCCTCTGTGGGTCGAGGTTTTAAACTTGGATTTCCTTTTTTTTTGTAGGCTGAGTCAGTACACTCACCGCTGGGTCCCATATGCTCAGACTCCCAAATCTAGATGTGGATGCAGAGCTGAAGACCACAGCACAACTGCACAAACCAACCAACCTTCAGAGGAATAAGAAGTTTAGGTACAAATGCTACTAAGAGCTGTAATACGTGGGAGGAGGCCTGTCGACAAAATATAAACAGATGAATAAATTAGACAAATGACCTGCAGTGGTTTAACCTCAGATGTGTACAATGTCGCTGTGGAGATGATGGATATATGCATATGTTTATTGAATTATTCATAATTGTGCCGTTGCCCTTGACCAAGTTGCTGGCCTCAGAAGTGCAGATGGTCTCCAGGCACTGCACTGCACTGTGGCTGCACACTGCTCCTAAATAGCTGGAGATTGATCAAATGCAGAGGACAAATTTCCCCATGGGGATTAATCAAGTGTAACGTACAGTACTTATTCCCACTCTAAAAATATACAAAGTCACATTGCAGATCGGGCAATGAAAGATGTTTTTCCTTGAACAAACCAAAACATGGGCTGGTATTGATGACCCGTATTACCACAGCAAAACACCTTAAAGCTAAGTGATGTCAAAACCACCGAACAGTACCTTGCTGCAAATGCCCAGTCTCAAATCTGCATAACTGTCGAATTAACACTGCAGTGTTGAAAGAATGATTAATGACTGAAACTTAATATTCAATTTTAATTTTATATCCAGCCAGCAGCATTTATTATTGTGAAGGAAATCTAAATTCTGTAATTAAGTATTCTGCATGTAATCTATCATAAACAGTCATTTGTTCAAGGTGCCAATAAAGGTCTCCAGGATGTGACATAATTGAATGATTATGAAAAACATGCTTCTATTACCCAAATGTATTATGATAATGTCTGTTTGTCTTCATTTGTCTTAAGTTTCTCCAAAAGTTCCTTTTTCTTGTGAAATATGCAACAGCCTTTAGGCCCCTGAAACTGCTTTCCGTAGGTGGATTTGAAGTAAGCATCGATTTGATTCAAAGGATCTGCAACAATGGTCTTTAAATTATTTAGGCAATGCATCTTTGTCCAATTTCCTTTATCGGCTTCAAACATCACACACTACCTCTGCCCCATACAGATCAGTGTAATGTGATACAATCTTTCAGCCAATTGTACGGCTCCCTCTGGTGACAGAGCGACATCACGTCAAGCAATTTTCTTAAATCTTTGTAGTAACACCTGTTGACCATTAGATGGCAGTAGCGGATGAGGGCTTGACAAACAAAGCTGCCTGCCTGCTGATGCTTATGATGACTGATTACTGGTGGAAATATCAGTAAAATGGATCTGAATCATGTTTCATGGTGGAGAAAATGTCATCAGTATGATTAATCACTGTAATAGAGGCATGTTGGAGTGATTGGATAAAAAATTAACAGATGTTTTTTTTACAGCCTGTACTCATTAGGTTTGACTGGGACATCGAAAACTGAATTGAGTCATTATCACCTGAGCAGAAAAAATTCTTCACCTTTATGTTATTTTTAATTATTTCGAAAAAAATATAACGGAATGTAAATACAACTTTGTAGTTGCAAATAGCACATTTGAAACACTTAACAGTGTAGTGAGCTGAGCACTTGGGTGGCATGGCTTAGACAATCTCAACATCTCAATTTAAGCACTCAACTGTCTCCGAGACTGGGGGAGGATCTCACTTTGAAGTGGGATTAGCATGAATGGAGTGGCCGCGGGTTGTGGGGTTAGAGGTGGTGGGCCTGGCTGTACTGGAGAGGCCCCTCAAGAAGTTGCCATACCACATTCATCTCCTCGAGCGCGTTGGGAAGTATGCTAATGACATCTGAGTTTAATTTCATATCTGAGTGAGAACGAACTCTATCACTGATATATTCCGACTGCACATAAATCAAAAAGGAAAGAATAAAAATTTAAATAAAAAGTAATCCAGCAGCCAGTCTGTAATTACTCCCACTCTGACTTTGAACTGAGTATGACAAATGACCAGCCTGAGAGCTTCATTTGCCCCGAGACTTGAACTCGGCCTCGCTCTCATGACACCGCTGATCCTTCCGCATTCGTTTTGGGATCAGGTGTCACCTCCCAGAAATCATTATTAATAAAAGACAGTGCCTCTCAACCGGCGCCCATCAATCATCCCGGAGACACAACAAAGCCTCTGGATCAGAACGGGTCAGTGTGGGTGAAAGGCATCAGTCCCAGCTGCTGAACCACACACACACACACAGTCTGCTGCCGTGGCCTCCAGAGGGTTTGTTTGGCATCTCACAGTTCATATAACAGAGATGATGCTAATGCTCAGTGATAGCGTGTGATTTATAAAGTACGCAGTGATAGTTACTCACTCCGTGGGAGGGTTGAGGTCCTCTAACTTGGTCTCGAAGAACTTAAGGACCTCCTCGCTTTGGGAAATGTGGGAGGGAAGCTTCATCAGAGCCTGTGGGGAGAGAAGGGAGGGAGAAAGCTACTGGTGGCAACAAAAACGCATATTTAAAAGGTTGCCTGTACTTTTTTAAAAGGCCCTGTAGTTTGGTTTGAATGGCGGTGAGTAACCAGTTTATAACACTTTGTCATTGTCTAGTCAGTCAGTCAGTCAGATGAGAAGAACAGGCGGAGATGTAGAGGGTGTGGAGGGGAAGGAAGAAGGCTCCAAGCCCAGAGTGAGGGTTAAAACAAAGGAAAACACACAGGGGTGATGTAGCGTAACAACCGCCTGACTCAGCTGCGTCCACGCTCAAAATGAGATGCTTCAGCCCGCCGCGCTTGAATCAGAGAGAACATCCTCCTAGGTCTGATATTAAAAAGAAATCTGGTTCTGTTGTCTTTAAGCTCCTTGGCCTCACCGCAAATCTCATTTAGTTCCTCTGAATGAAAACGGCTGCCACACTTGGCAAGGCACCTGCCCCACATTCCCTCCTCTGACCTACTGAGCATAAGAGGGTCAGGTAACCATCTGCACACACTGCTGCGCTTTGAGCCTGCTGACTCATTCTTGCCTTTTAGATTCTGCTGTACCCCTGCGTGCCCCCGTTTCCCTCGTTTCCTTTATGGGCTGCCTATTTACATTGGTGACAGGAAGTGACCAGCGCAGATACAGCGGTTGCTTTCCTGTTGAGGCTGGTGGGGGGAGATAAATGCTGAGGCCTGCCTTGGGACGTAATGTGGCCAATGTGAGAGCACTGACATGGATAACATGGATAAAGTACTCCTCTGACCAACATAAAATGTAAACCAAAAAATGAAAAGTCAGCATTTACTGTCCTAGACGTCAAGATCTATTGTGTTAACTGTAAATAGGAACTATGGACTCAAAGTGTAGCTCAGAGGACATCATGAGAAATACAGGCTTTGTCTTACTTTGCAGTAATTATCCAGGTGCTTCAGCCTCCTGACGGCGACATCTCTTATGTGACTTCGGCGAAACAAGACTTTACCTGAGGACAAACACAGCACTGTCAGATACACATAGATCTCAGTTAACA
>JBCAUF010000044.1:14774978-14786487 GCA_038406115.1 Haemulon aurolineatum | reverse complement strand
CACACACACATATGCATTACTAAAAACAGCACTGCGAAAGAGAAAAAATGAAGCCACGACAGCTACATTGTTCTGCAGACATCTGAGAGTGGCCCTTTCAACCCAGTGATAGCTCAGCTGTATGAAAACCCTTCCTTCCGCTGGAAGTGAGCAAACGGTCATCTTTCTAATCAGTCCGAGAGAGGAAAATGTGCATGCGAGTGTGTGCGAATGTGTGACTGTGTGTGTAGTAGCCTACGTCTGGTCAGTCTCAGGAATCACCCTGTCTACAGTGAGTGAATCTTGTTTTGGCAGAATGAGATAAGTTACAGGTTTGACTCCTTGGAAAACCAGGCACCAAGTTAAACATTATGACCGGTGTGGAAGGCAGACAATGGTGGCTTTTGCTGGGGACTGTTTTGTTTGGGGTAGTATTTAATAGATAATAAAACATGTAACTTGTAAGACTGCCAGTACCCTCCAAGGCTCTTGATACACTTGTGTGTGTATGCCGGATACCTCTCTGGTCTTTTCCATATTTATTTCCCTGATTGTTATTCTTGTGTCTGACTCATCTGCTCCATCTATACATCACAACGAAGTACAGACTAGCTACAAAACATTGCTGCTGCATTTTAGTATTTTTCACTCATGTCATGTTAATGAATTGTGATCACCTCGAGCCTCTCTTTGACACAGCAGTGTGATTCCACAACATTAGTCGCTTGTCTTGGCCTCCTCTTACTTGTGGGCACTGCTCTCATGCTGCATCTGGTGCAGAATACCAAGCGTCTGCCTTGTGAGCGGAGAAAAACAACAGCATTTTAAACAATTTGTTTTCAGCATTATTAAAAGTGAATGCCAGATGAAAAGCACCCTCCAAACAAAAGCCATTACTTCTGTGCGTTTGAAAAGCAGAGTAAGTGCTTTCCATTTGCACTTCAAATGTAGCAATTTGCTATAAATTCAGCAGAACGTCATGTAGGGAAATATTTTGGAGCGAGTGTTAACTGTGCGTCTTACATTAATCATAATAATTAGCTACCATTGCCAGATACATTAGCCACATTTCGCATTGAACAACATTATCTTGCTTATGAATACCTGTATAATCCAAGCATAAACATTAGTTTCCAGACACACTTAGTAACAGTTAGCTCCTCTCTTGTTCCAGTTTCCAAAGGACAGTTACAAGCTAGGTGTACTGGGTATATTCTTTTTAGCCAGATGGACAGGTTTTCTGGCAGAACGAACCCTAAACGCAGGCATCCATAAAGGTGTTCTGGTACAGCAGGTCACTGCTGCCTCAGCCTCATTCTAGCTACCTGTATCTACAAGTAGCCGGCTAATTTATTTGATGGTGCCAGCTCAAAGATAGAAATAAAAGAAATATAATCAAAATATGTGCCAGTGCAGGGACAGAGTATCTTTAAATGCAAGACTTCATAATGTATTCCAGTCACAAACATTAGCCTGCCTGAGAATAAATGTCAGATTTTATACCGTATTTTATATTACATTTATATTTCGCTTGCTCTTTTCCATTCATTATTTCCATTAAATCATGGAGATATGGTTAACATTTTTTGCAGCTATTTGACTGATGCACAACAGTAGGGCTGTGTCGTTTTAATTCATAAATATATGCATGAAAATATGAAGAACTAAACATATGGCACAAGCGGGTTGTCTTAATATCTGGTGTCAAGTCATTCCACACTTGCGTTGCCTGTTTGAGAGCGAGAGACGAGCTACATTTGCAGAAGAGGGTACACATTGTAGCTGCTGTTGAATACATGGACAGGAGACCTCGGAAACAGTATTAGAAGTATATAATATTTACCTTGGGGATTTTAAAGCACTGCTTTTGAGAGAAAAAACTAATTAGATTCATTGTTGTGAACCAAAGGTGGTTGTGTGTGGACCTGAGTACTATCATTAGGAAGAGCTGGGATGTGAAGAGTTGGGAGATGAGGGCTCTCAGAATCAAGAAAGCTAGTGAGTGCACTCTTAACAAGAAACCCATAGCCATCATCTACTGTGCTCATGTGTCTCCTCCAACCTTAGGCTACGCACCATAATTAGCGCCACAAAGAGTAGGGAAATGCCAAACTGTTGAGGTAGACATACAGTACATATGCATCAAAATAAAAGCATGCAAAACCAAAACGAGAGAAATGGCAAATGCATGGTACAGTGTATGTAGACATGCCACATCTGAATTCAGGCAATTAGCCAAGCAGGGGCAAAGAGAAAGCACAAATATCTGCAATCGCAGCAACAGGAGTTATTAATTAACTTAATTGCTAATGAAAAAAGCAGAGCTATCCATAGTGGTATGAAGACATTTTGTTGTAACGCACCACAATTCCCTTCTTATCATCTCATGCTGATTTGTAGGTGTGTAGGTGTATAGAGGTTCAGGAGAAGTACAGTGTCATGGGATAGAGGATTTCACTGGATACTGGGAGAAAATGCAGAAACACGGGCCCGGGAGAAGAAGACAGAAAGGACGGCTTTGGTAGATACAATTCCAGCGGGACAGAGTGGGGAAAAAATCTTCTCTGTTTCCAAGGCTGCCATGGTAACACTGTTGCCAGAGTGCGGCAAGAAATGTGGTGGTAAAATGGTGATGGCGGTAGGGTAGCCCCCACCCGGCTGTTAGAAGTCACTGCTTTGTGCTGGTCACGGTGTGTTTTTTTATATCTGATGTCTGTGTCGATAACTTGACAGTGTGGCTTATTTTAGTTGGGTGAAGGCATCTGAAATATTATGTGCTGTAGGTGTGTGTTAAAGGTTGTCCCTGTGTGTGTGTGTGTGTGGGTGTGTGTGTCTGTGCGTGCATGCATTTGGACTGAGGGCTCCTGCTGCTGTTGTTGTCCTGATTCTCAGTTGGAGCGCAGGTGCGAGCCCGGAGCAAGAGACTCTTCTGGGGCTCTTGACGGCTTGAAAGGTTAAAACACCCAGAGAGAGGCAACCTCTGACAACGTCAACATACAGTCAGTCAGTAAGAAAACAGCCCTGCAGGTGTAGCTTTCAACAACTGCTTTTGTTTAACATGAGTTATGGTAATAGTCTCACGTGACGGTATGGACAGGCTAATAATATGAGCATGGATTTTCGAGTCACTGCTGAGGCTCTCTGTAAATTCTGGGGGACATTTGCATTACCTGCCTCTTTTGATTTTTTTTTTTTTTTGACACATTTGCTTCACAAAAAAAGTAATTTGCCTGTGAAGCTGTATCTCAGTATCAGTGGGGGAACATGACTCAGAAAACTTTGAAGAATTGCTTCACTAAGCAATACTGAAATCATCTGGAACCTTTTTCCAAACAAAAATGGCGCAAAAAATGGGAGACGACTGATCATTTCATCCCATCTCATCAAAAACACTCGTGTGTCAGAATTTTGTTCCCACGGTGATCGTGGTCTGTGATGTTGACCAGTAGGAGCTCAGAGCGCCCATAGACACGGTCCAACCAAATGTTTACAAGGTGTAAAGGCATCCAGAGCTAGATTGAAGACACTTCTCAGAAATATTAAGTGTGAATGGGGTATCTTACACTGATAGTGATCACTGTTTGAGAGGATCATTAAAGCTAATCCTCCAAAGAAAAAACTATAGCATGTATAGCTCATGCCTTTGGCTATATTATGGACTTCCTGATTTTACAAACTTGTTGATCTGGCTATGGAGAAGGAAGCAAGCAGTCTGTCACACAGTGTAGAAGCTGTGGTGTCTGGAGCACAATGCTTGGTACAGATTTAAATGTGGAATTTAGTGCGATTTTCCCAGTGCAGAGATCAGATAAGTGTGGTCCAGTGGTGTAGGACACATATATTTATTTGCAGCCAAATTGCTAGATTAACTAATGCCAAGCCAAGCTGTGACAGAGGAGGTTGGGACTGACCCTTCATCCAACAAGGGCTGATTGTTGTTTCTTAACTGGATGGGGAAAAATACAAGCAGCAGAAAATGATGTATAGCTGGCAGTGAGTGCAAGGACGGTGCTTTACATGTATGCATCATTTTCAGTTTGCAGAATGCTAATATTAGCTAACTGCTTATGTTCGCTCAATCAGATTTATCTTGCCCACAACGTGTCCTGATCCACCAGCTTTCGCCGCAGTCTTCAAGTAAGTTTTGTTTTGGCAATTCTGGTGAGGCAGTGAAGAGGTCCTGATGTTTGAACCACAGAAATACAATTTAAGTAACTGACTGATAAGCAATGAAATGTCTATTTTCTGGCCTTCGCCCTCTCAAAACTAGGCTTAATTTCATGCCCCATGAGAAGCGGATCACAGTGAATAAAGTGTGATATTTATACATTTATATATAATTAAAGGGGTGTGTGGGTATACATATACAACTTGAATATGTCAAATTAACAACTGTCACAAAATAACTGCAGGAAATGAAGTGACTACAAATAACGATCCAACAACAGCATTTAGAGGGTAGATAAAAGGTACCTGTCAATATTTGCTTGATCACACATCTGACAAAACGGTGGATGTATCGATGCAACAAAAACTACAGCAACAAAATCTTAAACTGAGCAGAATAATAACTATAGATATAGAGGTCGACAGATATATAGATAGTTCTATGATAATAACACCGTACATCTGTTGATCAGCAAATTGGAAGTAGTTGAAAGACTTTCATGTACTCTTGAAGTTTTCATTTCTCAGATGTTAAAATATTTCTCACTGAACAGAGAAAGACATTAATCATCTCTAGGCCACTCACTGGTTTGATTAATGCTTGCATGGTTATACTTCTTTTTCTCCGTTAATGAACTTGGATTTCATACAAACAGAGTTGAATGTAGAATACCCACAGAGTGAAGACGCCTCTTGTCAGAATAATTGCTGTTTTATAAAAGAAAAATGAACAAGAGTGGCATATAAACATATAAAATGATGATTACTGTATGTGCACACATGCTGGCATACAGTCATTCACTCACACAGACACAGAAGCATATATTCATCACTTTCTGGAAAAGCAGAATCAAAGCTGCTATCACTGATGTTTTTGCCTCAGCGGGATGCTAAACATCAGCCTTGACTGACAGAAATCCAACAATGACTCAACAAGTTATTTCTTCTTGTGTCAGGACTGCAAAAAGAAAATACTCACTTCTCATCTTTTGGGTAATTTTAGTGTAGACAGTATGCTTGTTTAGCTAGGATATTATCTTGTGACATTACATGACAAAATCCGGCTGACAATGTCTGACACATGGTTTTGCATTGTTCTGAGGACATGTGACTGCCTCACAAATCAATAATCTGACAGATTTCAGTGTGGAGTTTGAGTAGTCCACAGCACCAGCTGTATAGACAAATGTGTCACCTGATACAACCTGGACCAGGGCCTAAAAATAACCTGCTTCATGATGAATAGCAAACACACCTCATTTCCTCCATTTGATTTTCTACAGCCGGGCACACTGAAATTTATCAGGTTATTCAAACTGATTTCCTCTGTGGCAAATAGTTTCTGGTTCATTGTGTATAATGATGAGGACACAATGGACAGGACAACAAACAATTAAAATTTATCCCACAAACCAATGAGAGAGCAATTCAAACTGAAAAGGTCTTTTTTATGTTGCAGGGAATGGATAGTTAAGACGTTTCCCTTGTTCCCGGTGCATAGACGCTGTCCTTAGCACCGACATCATCAGCTCAGGGAGCTGCGCTTGCATGATGACATCATGACATGCAGTCTGTGTAGATGAATGAGAGATGAATTCCTTTGAATATTGAAATGTTTGGAACTAAAGATAGAAGCTCGTTAAAAAAGACTGGGATTATTAAAGGCTTTTAAGAAGAAGCAATGAGTTAACAGAGTTTGCTCTCCTTGTCTTTGATATAACACAATGCTCTTTCATACTGATTCATTCCTGTCTTTTCGTGTCGACCAATTATTAACTCCTCCTCAAACGGAAACATCGCTTTTCTTCTTGGCCTTACACCCTCTGTCAGTGATGCAAGTCAGTACTACTCGTGTCCATTAATTATGATTCATAAGATTAAACTCCTTTTATCCCATTGTATTGTAAAATGTAGCTCTACAGTGCTGTCCAGATGTCCGTTTTTTATTTATCATATGTGTCTGAAAATGTGTTTATAGATTTAAATTTAATTACATTTTATTGTTTAAATTTTGTCTAAATAAAAGCAGTTTTTATAGAGGTATTGAACAAAGACTCTGTCTACCGCCTGCTTTCGTGTGGATACTCTTATGAACTTCACAAAGTTTTTGGTAATGGAAAAATGCAAAGGATCTTTGCTGCGACAATATCATCCATCAAGGCTGACTGTCCGCACAGACAGCACATCCCATCTACAGATGCTACTCCTTGAATGACTTCAGTAGATCCTATCAGAGAGCATGATGAGATCCAGTGTTTACGACTTTGCTTCAGGTATGAATAACATTAGCAAAGCTGCAATCACAGAGCTAACTTTAGATGAACCACTCTCCTTTCAGGATAATGGAATACTTATCTAAACCGACCAAATCTCAGTCTTCTAAATGTGCATGTGTGTATAATAAACTTCCAAACAAAGCTCAGCTAGAATTGATGAATAAAGGTTTGGAGTGAGGTTTGTTAATGTTAGAGATGAGTGGTGAACGGTGTTTTTGTCTTGGAACCCGCAAAGACAGAGAGAAAGCTAAAAGCACGCTTTTAGAAATACTCCTATTCTATCAGCCTCTGACAGGAAGGTTTCAACAGAAACGTACAGAGAATATCCTGTCTGCCTTCAGCGTTAGATTAATGCATGTAAATATTATGACTGATCTAGGTGTCTTTTTCATTTTTAATGGCGGACATTGTTGGACATGCAGTCGATGCGTTTGAAATGAAACTTTTATCACCAAAGCTGAAACAGAGAATACCCAATACACCAGCAATTAAATCTGCTATTCTCTAATACAAGAGATGGGTTTTCCTCTGTGGTCTGCAGCATAGCGTAGGTGAGCATCGTGGGTGGAAGGCTGGTGGTTAAACTCAATATTTCTCAACCAGCTGCTGCTCTAAGTCTATGAACTCCCATCTCCCACGTGGAACATGCATTGGCAGAACTGGCAGCCGGAGAGCGCACGTGATGAATCCAGCTAGTTTTCTCTGTCGGCATTCACTGAGGTGTGAAAGCTGTCATAAGAGCACACGCTCCTCCAGACATGCAACGCTCCAGCCCAGTTCACAGCAGTTCATGTAAATCAATGCCTGTTGTTCGTTGGAATATGAATTTTACAAATTTATTATACATTTGAACCTCTGCCCAACATGTGCTCAGTGTGTCTGTTTTTCTTACTTTGTCTCATGCTTCTTCAAGCCTTAGTAATAATAATTAGAACCGTGATTATGAAGAGAATTCCTCTAATGTTTTTCTTCTTCTTTAGGCTCTGTGACACTGTCTGGTGTAAATGACCTGTCTTGCTTTCTCACGCTCTAAAGAGCTCATCCAGATGTAATCAGACTTGGCTGATGTTATTAATGACTTAGGGGGGAAGGAGATTACACTCTTCCACCTCGCAGCCCTGACAGCATGGCTCCCTTAATGCTTTCCAAAACAAGACATGTAGAATGCCTCGGAGGAGTAGAGATCATGTGACTATGTGATTTCAAGTGCATATGTGACTGTGCGTGTGTTTGGAGTCAGTGAGGGGAGAGCGGTAGATATTCTCATTATAGGAGAGGGGAAGGAGAGAGAGGGGAGTTCAGGAGAGAAATTAAGCTGCAGGAGCAGTCAAAGCACATATTGTCAGTGGGAGAAGTTTTTAGAGTGACAGTGAAAACCAATTCGAATGCCCTTAAACCTGAACATACATCGGAGAGTGAAAATTCTTATGGTGGGTGCTCTCACTAATTAGTCTGGAGACACCACTCTGACTCTCAGCTCTGTATAACCCCGGGTCATCATCCACAAGTGCTAAAATGATAATTCACAGTCGAGTACGTTCTAATGACAACATAGCACCGAAGACACACATGTTGAATAATATTTTCAAGGCTTCCAAACACGTTTTCTTTGTTGCATTTGATTTCCGACATGGTAACATAAAAGTGGGGGAGGAAGAGAGACGAAATCACAACTAAAGATTTTGATATTGAATATCTGTTATGATCTTATTATTGGAAAGTTTATTTTCTGTGAAATACTGCATTAACAGTGACATATTGCGTGTTACAAACAAAATATATTTCTTGTCATCAGAGTGTAGACGTTTCCTCGCTCACTTGACTGCTTCAGACTCTGGCCTAATCTTTATTTAAGCACCACTTACATGTCACCCCGAGGCGCCTTTGGAAAGGAATGTGGATTTTCTGCTGTGCAAATGGAGGATGCTCCATGCGTCAGCTGAGTCATCGTGAGCCAGACGTAGACTGTTTTGAGTCATTTTAAAACCCCATTAAAACTTATGGCGCTCAAAACAGAAATCGAGATTACAGTTGCAGTAACACATTAAGTTTGATGTTACAAACCCTGCGTTCTCTGGATATAAATTGTCATGACTAGGGTGCAGATGAGAAATCTTATCCCATATTTATATGATTTAATGAGCAAGAATTAGATTACGAGAACAAACACACATGGAACATTTGCATAATGCCCTTGGCTGAAATTCATTTACAGTGAATTATGACGGAGTCAAATGAATGAGCGACTCCTTCCACTGCCTTGTCCTGCATTCTCTCTTGTTGGCAACATCCATATGTATATTATGTTTTCCTCAGGCTTAAACGAAGATCCTCTCTTTTGGGGCCAAGAGAGCAAATTGTCCAGCTTTTGCAGTATTCAACAGCAACGCAGGTTTTTCCTATGAAATTACTCAACAAAACTCTAGAGGGGTGCTTTTGTGAATAAAAAACAACAACATTTTTTTCACAAGCGTTGTGCTCGGTGGGATTATTCATCGTTATAAATACAGACATTAGTATTTGCAATTGTGCCGTTACGCTGCTATGGTGGGCATGGCCCTGCAATATAACCAGCACAGCGCACCAGGGAAGATGTCGCTTTAACTACCAAAGAGGAGGAAAAGAGTCTGTTTTCTCCCTAAGGCAGTACAGTGTTGCAGTGCCCTGATATTTTGTATCTGCCCGAACAGGTGTTTCTTTTGCATCCGAGCATGTCGAAAATCCTAAATTAACATGACATCCCGCCGCAGTAATGTTTTCAGATTTTCAGATATCGCTCATGGAATCAGCTATTACTTCGCATGGCGGGTTGGCGAGGAGGAGAATCATGGGGGCAGGCGGAACAGTGTCAGACACCTTCTTATTATTACAGGCAGTTAGAAAGTAATCATTGACGAGTTGCGGTAAATTTGTCAGATCTGAAAATAGTGCACAACCACATGAAATGGAAGTGACTGATGGCTCATGGTCAGAGCGCAGGACAGGACGAGTGGAGGGTAGTCAGTTGCCAAATCATTAGGAGTGCATTAATGTAAAGCCAATATTTGGATGACCTTAATGTCCATTTTAGTCATCTTCCCAGATTGTTTCAAAAACACAGAGCGAGTGTTTTTGTTTGACTGGCCGCTTGAGCCAATTTGACACGGTATATACATGCACATGTAGGCACATGATCAGGATCGTACCACTTCTATCTTATTTTGAGCCAGGACAAACCCTGCATTGATCTATTGTTACAAATAATTGGCTGAAGTTCAAGGGTGGGGGATTACGATCACTGCATCGAGGAGAAGGGAGGAGCACAAACAAATGATAGTGATAACATGCTCGGCGGTGGGCGGCATGGCTATGAATAGCCACCCTTTATTCTGAGGTGGGATTACATTCAATTTAGAGGAGCTTTCAGGGGCAGAGGGAGAAGAGGTGTTAAACAGCAGTCAGTGGGGATATTGAGGTTTGCATGATTTTAATTCAGCAGTAAAATTTAAATGAATGTCAATTAACACATATTACACACACACACAAAAACTGATATTTGAGACATATTGGACAATTAACAGCAACATGGATTGCCTAATACTGCAAGGATCCATTTAATTTTTTTTTAAGATGATTTTCTCAGGCTTACTGCCTTTATTGAATAGTGCCGGCTGAAAAGAGACAGGAAAATGGGAGAAAATAGATGACATGCAGCAAAGGGCCCTGGGTTGGAATTGAACCTGGCCCGCGAGGGACTAAGGACTCAGCCTTAGTACATGGTGCGCGCACTCTATCAGATGAGTTATTGGGGTGTCCTGCATCAGGCATTTTCTTTGCAAGCCCACACACTGGTGGATTGGTGCACATCAAGAGACCATTTTTTGCAGCGGCGATGAGAGCCAATTTTTCAAAACAGCAGCAATTTGGCCACATTTGCCCGCACATCCTGGCTACTGTATGTGAACAACCTCCTCTGCATGACGTCACGTGTGTGAGAGGCATCAATTGACGCACATCAGATATGTCGACAACACGCGACAGGGCCCAGGTGTGTTGCACTGAAGCCATTTTTTCATCTTTTTTTCTTCACCTTTTCGAAAGAGTGTGGATGCATGTATTTTAAACCTTTCACCACTATACTGTATCTGCTAAAACAGATATGACTGATATTTGACAAGTGATCATGTTCAGAGTCTAAGACTGCTGCTAAGAGCGACACTAAACAGATCCAATGCCCTTGTCATTAACTATGATTATTGTATGCTTTGCATGAAGTGGGCACCTGTTACAAGATGATGCAACAACAACACAATTCAATCTGGGGCAAGTGGCCTCCAGGTAGTACTTCTTGTCAGGCCTATTGAATTAAATTGCTCAGATATTCCTGCTTTTTTCCCCCTACCCCTTATATAGAGTATACATGTATATGGTATTCACTGGTGGGTTTCATGTTGTCTGCATTAACAGGCCACCTCTACATGACCACGGATGCTCCCACTGGACCACACTGACCAATTTCTCACAAACAGCCTCCTTGCATCTCTCAGGCACTGCCATGGCTGTTATGTGTATCCGGAAAGCTGTGAAGCTAATGGTCGGCAACCCATGAGCATTAAGACATTCATCTGCGCCCTCACTACAGGATAACTAGCTCCCTGAGTCTCATTGCAATTTAGTCAAGCCTCCGAATAATACGCTTACCTACTGTGGTGCGCTGCAGGCTCCCTACATATCTTATTTCCCAATGCCCCACACTCCCACTTCCTGGCAAACACTCCATTGCACACTGCATAGTGGGCAATGACGTCTAACCTCCCACTCTTGTTGCCTTGGGGTCAAATTAGGAGGCTACTCTAATAATTTTTTCTTTCATATTTCTATATATTTCACTGGTTTGTCTGGTTTGCAGTCTAGTTTGTCCTCATCAACCCATTGAAAATAACGTTTTTGATTAGACAGGACACATATTGGATTTTATTTTAAAATAACACCTTCAGAAAGGTGGAGGAGAAATAAAATACTGTGGAACGTGTGTTTGGCATCAGTGTTACAATACACTGAGCCGACATGGTTTAAAAGCGTGTTGTTTTAAATTTTAGTACATCAGA
>JBCAUF010000044.1:14730211-14740477 GCA_038406115.1 Haemulon aurolineatum | reverse complement strand
TTTTTTCTCAATCATTAAACGATTACTTTATTTCTAACATTATTGTTAGAATAGATAGCTGTTTGTCTAAAATTGCTTCCGACACAACTTGGAGTCGTATTTGTGTTAATTAATTAATTCCATTCCAAATCTGGCATAAAGATACAAATAAATATGTAAACGTACTGCAATAATTTTGTAAGAATATGTTTCAGTTCTTATTTTAATTTTGGAATATGAATTTTAAATCCACACAATGATTAATTGCACTTCTCCAACCAGATGTTCATCAATTATTTATGCATTTAAAAACCGTTTGAGATAACATCCGCTTTTGTGTTTTCAGACTATATAGGACATTCAAGGACAGCAAGTACCTCTACATGTTGATGGAGGCTTGTTTAGGAGGAGAGCTGTGGACCATTCTTCGAGACCGGTAAGCTCTGTTTCACCAGGCCACCTATAACTACATTTTATAAGCTGTGTCAAGTACCACAACATGTAGAGGGAAGGAGTTACCTCAAGTATATGAAGATTTCCAATTATTTTCCCTCCATGGTTTTTAATTTGTCAATAAATATCTTAACAGTGAATTTTGAAGCAGTATGTTAGCCTCCAGATTTGCAGAGATACCTTTCTGAAAAGAGCTTACTTTTCTATCATATACATTTTTTATGGGTATCATGAATAAAGCAAGCGTCCTTTTTGGTCTCAGAAAGAACGTTTCTTCTGGACTACTACAGTTAGATACCACACAGTTCACACTTTTCCTGGGGTTTTTCCAGGGGTTCATTTGAGGACTCAACCACCAGGTTTTACACAGCTTGTGTGGTGGAGGCCTTCGCCTACCTGCATTCCAAAGGAATCATCTACAGAGACCTCAAACCAGAGAACCTTATATTGGACCACAGGGGCTATGCCAAACTGGTAAGACATCAATAAAGGACTACCACCCAAAAGATCTCTGAATGCCATTTTCTGTCTTTTGTGAAAGTCAGAAATGCTGCAAATAAGTGAAATCTCATCTTTCTGTGATGCCAAATGAATTATCATCTTAAATCTGAACACTTGTATCATGTTGATTGTAATTAAAATAATAAAATGAATAAAAAAAAAATATATACAGTAAGCGTAATTGGAACTTAAGTCCAGTTCTGTGTTTTTTGGGGTGCTGCCATTCCCCTCTCTCCTCGTGGCAAAACCAGTTTGTACTGTAGTTTTTGGCAGAGCAGCAACCAGCTGCTCAGCTCTTTCAATCCATCATGTCAAAGCATCAAGTGAAAAGCTGCAATATTTAAATAATTACATAATTTTCAGCCTCACCATTATTATACATATGAATGAATATGACTCAATACAAAAAACAACCAAATGAATTTGAAACAAGTCCATCCTTGTCTGACTGACAGAAACAAAATATTTTATTTTCCCTCAGGTAGACTTTGGCTTTGCCAAGAAGATCGGGTTTGGGAAGAAGACGTGGACCTTCTGCGGGACGCCGGAGTATGTAGCACCAGAGATCATTCTGAACAAGGGCCACGACATCTCAGCTGACTACTGGTCTCTAGGAATCCTTATGTTTGAGCTCTTAACTGGCAGGTACACACAAGCCTGGGCATGTTCATAAAACTCATTAAGTGTTCCCGTGCTCCCCATGTTACACCCGCCATACACAACAAGAAAAACAATTGAGAGTTTTCTTAAAACAAGTGACACACTTAAATGTGACACTGGGGCACAGTTGAACACAGTCTTGAGTGACGGTTGGTTTTGTATGGAAGAATTTCATGAAATGACTAATGCCTGTGTTACGCAGCCCTCCATTCTCTGGCCCTGATCCTATGAAAACCTATAACATCATCCTGAGAGGCATCGACATGATTGAATTTCCAAAGAAAATAACCAAAAATGCTGCCAACCTAATCAAAAAGCTATGCAGGTAAGAGTTGTTGCTTCCAGCAGTTTAACTAATTGAAGTGGTCTGTATGCTGACTCATCACGTTTTTTTGTCTGCAGGGATAATCCTTCTGAACGACTGGGAAACTTGAAAAATGGTGTCAAAGACATCCAAAAGCACAAGTAAGCATGTCTATAAGTGAATATAATTTATTTATTTATCTTCACAGTGTCATTGTGCAGTAAAACTTAATGATGAATTGACAAAGTGATGCTGTTTTTCCCTTAGATGGTTTGAAGGCTTTAACTGGGAGGGCTTGAAGAAGGGGACATTGACGCCACCTATTATCCCTAATGTAAGTGAACACTGCTAATAGCATTATTTTATTTTATTTTTTTTGTCATTCTCAATCCCCAAAATTCACTTCTCATGTGCTTGTTTAGTCTTCAATTGAATGATTTTTCCGTCTTATCTACTAGGTCACATCAGCAGTCGACACAAGTAACTTCGACAGCTTCCCAGAGGATAACGAGGACCCGCCTCCTGATGACAACTCTGGCTGGGATGTTGATTTTTGAAGTCCTCCACCCCCCTTAAAACCAAAAGAAACTCTTCTTTTGTTGGCTTGGAGGCCACTGTGAGGACACGGCTGTGTAAAAAAAAAACTGCTTTAAAAAAGGGAAGATAGCATATGGAATAGAAGATGAACGGATGGATGGCAAACCCTCTGGGTCACCGATATGCCTTTATTTCACTGTGGCTCTGGATCAAGCATTTATAATGGGACTGCTGTAGCACTTGTTCAGTGTTGTCTTACACTCGGCTCTAAAGGCAAAGTCAAAGAAAGTGCAGGGATACACACACATATACACAACAATACAACAGAGGCTGACAGTGCAGCCAGGTTTTGCCATGCAACTGGGAAAGATGTTTAGTGAGTGGATGAATGTTCGATGGGATAAATAGGAGTGAAAAATGTGATGATGGACTCAAAGAGAGAGGGGGCTGATGATTGATTTCTCTTCTGTGTTTGCTTCTCTGCAATATTTGAAGAAATATCTGGAGGACTTGGGGAGGGTAAAAGATGTTACTGCAGTTGCTCCCTGGTTTTTGACATGCAGCTGCTTGCTGCGATCTCTGAAACCTTCCAGAGATCTACACACCACAGTTTGCAAGTAAAACTGGCATCAAGTGCTCAAGACTAATCTGAATGTCACTTTTCCTCTTATTTAACATCCATACAGCATGTACGGTACATAGTATTTGAATTTACAAGTTACATTCTCACACACAAACACAACCAGGCTAAAATCAAATACTTAGTACACTTTGTACAAGATTAACCTACCTTGAAAGCACAAACACTGTGCAGTCAGTGGAAAGAGACGTGACTCTTTTAAGTGCCCTGCTTAAAATTTAATGAATCACACACACCGACACACCAGAAATGTCAGCTAGTATTTCCATGAAGCAATGTGTCATTATGCACTTAAGACCATTAACTGAGAAAATCAGCAGTTATAGCTAATTTTAAGCTTCAGTAGATGAAGTCACACTTGTTTTTATGTTCTTTAAAATGCTTTTAATCACGCCTATGAATGCTTCTCTACCTACATACTTCTTAATTTTGTTTCCAAATCACCCAAATGCCTCGTCCTCTGTTTGCTTCTGTATATTTCTGACATAACTGTGAACATGGTTTCAATGTCTTTGGTGCTGTTATTGATAAATTATAATAAGCGATGGTGAGATGACAGTACTGGTTATTGTTTTTGTATGGTGATTTCTTGTGCTTGGTTTCTTTGTAACGTACTTGACTTCCTTCTTTAGAAAATTGGAGATTTGTGTCAATTTGTAAACTTGAGTGAAGCTTTGTTTGATATCACTTGACACCATGTTACATTGTGCTAAGTGGTGTTCTCGAAGTTTTTGAAAGCAGATTTTAACCATGTCCAAGTTCATCCACATGAATCAACCATGCTCTTCTTTGGAGGCAAGATTTACCACACTCACATTATCTTAAGACTATCTCCACTCAACATCATCTGATTTAAAATATCTCCTACAGACAGACAGCGCAGGAAAAGAAAGGAGATGACATTTTGTGAATCTCAGAACTTAGCTCCATGACCTCAAACGCCATGATCTCACCCAGCTCATCACCTCTCATGTCCAAAAGTCAGAGCATAAAATCAGAAGAAATGTAAGTGCCTTAAATCAATGGCATACAAAATTATCATCACAAGTCCTTTTTGATGCTGCATGAACACATATACACCTCAAAAAACTTATGTGTCCTCTTAGATGGCTGCTTCTCATCCTTTGTTATATCTAATAAATACATTAATCACTGTGGAAAGAGAATTTCTAGTCATTTGACGGCTGACAAAACTGTATATGAATACATTTCCTGCTTATCCCTTTTGAGTTATATCACAGGAGCGTTAACAGTAGAATGATAAAAATCTATCATACCTGATATGGCTGTAATGACATGCTTTTCTCTACATATGTAATATGGTCTCATGAAGTCCACCGCAACTGGCCCGATGTGAAGTGAGCATCAAATCTGAGCATTTAGAGATGGCAAGAATGATTTGCAGTTTTGAACATTTCACAAATAACGGAAACAATTTAGTTTGTTTACCACTGTTGACAATCTTTGACGGTATGATAGCATTGCTCATAATGCATCACCATGAAAATTCTCACTCGATTGTTTGGTTTGAATGAAGCCTAACAGCTCAACTCATCTTTCATCCCAGCAAGCCAAACAGACTGACACACTTACATTTACATCACATAAATCATCCAATAATGTTGATGGAGAGCTGAGAAAATGAGAAGAAATCTCACTTCTGTAGGCATACAATGAGTATTTTATTGTAATAAGAGCAGGTTATGTTTATCACAAAGCCTTATGTATGCCATCACTTTACAAACCACTGGTTTTGAGTCTTATATTGACCGCCTTCTGCAATGTTACCTGATATTTGCCTTGTGTTATGTTGTTTATTCTGCTGTAAATTGATTTTGCAGAGTGCCACGTGTAAGATTTTTAAAATTATAGAGTAAAAACAATACTTTTGAGTGGTGTTTGTCTCTTAGTTATTTGAAACGGCTCTGGGGAGCCGACTGGGATGGTGTGCTGTGCAGATTTGACAGTTTGCGTCGGTCACCACACGAGGGCGCTGCAGGTAAGACAGAACAGACCGCCTCAGCCCGATGTGAACCGGTTTAAGGTTGCCTGAGATCTAATAATCAGTCCTGGAGTTAATGTCATCCACTTAGCGGTAAGTGCAGATGATTCAACTTCTCTGGTCTCGGTGTTATTCGCACAACAAATCTGTTTGGGGGGTGAGCGGGGGGGGCAGGGGAATGGCTTGAGCCGTAACAACAGGGTGACACTTCAGCGAGATCAAAGGGGATCAGAGTGCATCAAAGGGGCTCACCTTACCAGGACTGACATTTACTAAAGTGGAGATAAAAGCTCTACTTCAAAAGATATATAGCAATTCAAACGTGCAAAGTGTCACAGTGTGTTTGTCAGGTGTCCATGGCACATCTCTCTCTCTCTGTCTGCCTGTCTATCTCTCTCTCTCGTGCACGCAAACGCACGCGCGCACACCCGCATTCTCACACTCGGCTACGTGACCAGCAGATGACGTCCAAGTGCCAAGAGATGTCCTCCTGGAGAAACTTTAAAGTGCCTCGTTTCCATCGTGCGCTTCCACGCACCTGTGATCTTCTCTCAAACTGACAGAAAACACGATTTCACTCGTTTAAGTCATTTTTCAGAGGCAAATTATGCATTTCTCTCTGAAACGGATGGCTTGGTCGGCAGACTGAAGTCAAATTCACACTTTTAAGTCTTCATTTGAATATTCCCGGGCATGTTTTTTGCCTTCTGATGGGCATGTCCTGCAGTGGAGTGCAGGGGGCCCAAAGGGTCAGAGAGAGAGCACAGACAGATCACAGTTGCCTTTAATCTCAAAGTGCCAGTCAGCCCTGAAAGGCCTCGCCGCGGAAGTCCATTAATTCGGTAAACTTTTCACGCCCTTTAATGGTCCCGCATATCCCACACATTGATGTCCGCCACTGGTGTAATCAAGCGCACTTTGGAGGATAATTGCCCCCCACCCCTCCTTTGCAATCAGAGGGATCAAATGAAGTAGTTAATCGACGCAAGTGACTTCAATCACCGTCCTCACACAGCCAAAGGGCAGTTAGGCTACCTGAGTGTCAAAAGAAACTGGAATAACCAAACAGCTTTTTTAAGGAGCCCACATTGTAAAGGATCCTGTTGAGGGTTTGTTGTAGTTATAAATCACTCAATAAATCAAACGTGCTGCAGTATTTTGTTGCATAAAGGTTTTCTTTTAATTACACCTATAAAAGTCTTAAAGGCGTTAAAATAAAATGTAGGGAGATGTGATGAAAATTATTTTTGGAAAAACAAATTAACTCTGATCATGTGAATAAGTGATGAGAGTAGAAACAAGAAAGGAAAGTCTGTTCAAACAAAGTTCATTAAAATAACACCATCACACCATGATCATCCTCAAATGTCCTTAAGTCTGTGTTTAAACAAAGCAGAATAATAAGACTCACAATTGGTAGACCCATAAATGACGAGAAAATAAACGTATAAAGTAACATGGTCCACTCCATTTATTTCAATTTAGAATGTGATTTTATACTAACTAGGCTCAGTAAGTCCTGACTGGATTATTTTACTGCCAGTGTGCGTCATTGAGTGATGGGCATGCAGACAGACCTTCCAGGTCATTATCATTACACAAATATTGTGAAACGCGGTCCTGTTCAGTAGATGGCCATTTCCGTACAGTGGGGCTCTCTTTGAAATTCCACCCCTCCGCCTTTGTTGTACACAGCGAGGGGCGGGAAGACAAACAGGTCCACATGTATAAAGAGATCATCCCAGTCTGGAGACTCCGAAAGCATCGCGCCGAAACTCTCTGGAAACTTTGGGATTCAGGACTCAAGGGCCGCTTTGGGACTTTTGTCACTCGGTCATTTTTTACCTCCGAACAGAAGGGATTCCTTTAAAAAGCGGAGAACCATGCAGATCCCGCCAGCGCATCGCTTCTTGGCTGTGTATCTCACGCTCTTTGGATACCTTGGGGACGTTTACTCGGGGACGGTCCTGATGAACTCCAACGCCATCAAAAACTTGCCCGGAGCTTCGGGCAGTAAAGGCGCCGACACTGTCAGTCCGAGTCCGCGCACCTCTCCCTCCGGCAGCATGGGACAAAAAATACCCCCCGTGGACACCTTGCAGGTAATTCCCGTGCGTAAAAGTCACTTCTGTGCGTCGCAACAAAAAGTTGCGTTTCTGTGCGATTAAAACGTAGTGTTTTTATAATTCATTGACACGCTGCTTTTGCTTTTGTTATTTTTCTTATCAACCACAGCAGTCAGGTGTTTGCACGGATGATGAAGACTGCGGAGGGGATGAATTCTGCAACGACGCCCGTGGCGCCTGTCTGCCCTGCCGTAAGAGCCGGAAGCGTTGCGCACGGGACTCCATGTGTTGTGCAGGAAACCGCTGCAGCAATGGTGAGCAGAGACATCCCAGCTGAATTAAATCCTGACAGTTCTGATTTACCGAGTTGTTGGTAATCAGCTGTAGACAGCTAGGACTCGTTTTCTCTTAGACACACTGTCATGCACGTCTGCACGTTTATTGATGTTATTTTCTCTTATGTGTGCCAGATGTGGTTGATTTAATCTCTACTGTGGTGAATACATGCCCTAAGTGCACTTCTTTCATCTGAACTCGATCTTTAGGTGTTTGCCAGGCGAATGACATAGATGGTACAGATGCATCCATCGTCACCGGCTCTCAAAAACACAACAATACCATGGAGCATCAGGCCAAGAAGCCCCCCACTGCCCATGGCCATCAGCCTCATGCTGTGAAAGGTGAGCATCCCATGAAGAGTCATCGATCTTAATTAGGTTAAAGTGTCATCGTATCAAAACAAGATGTTTTCAGTGAGGTCTGTTTCATGTGACATATTTTCATCCCTGCTCTTCCCTCTGTCTCCAGGCCAAGAGGGGGATACTTGCCTGAGATCTGCAGACTGCTCCGAGGGTCTGTGCTGTGCCAGGCACTTCTGGTCTCGCATCTGCAAGCCAGTGCTGACGGAGGGCCAGGTGTGCACACGCCACCGCAGGAAAGGCAACCACGGCTTGGAGCTGTTCCAGCGCTGCGACTGTGGCGACAGCATGGCCTGCCGACCGGAGAAAGGGGAGCGGGACCACAGTGTCAGCAGGACTGCAGGCCGGAACCTACACACCTGTCAGAGACGCTGACACAATCGCGAGGACACGTGCATACACACACAGAGACAAAAACACACACAAGACACACACCCAGCAAGCCAACAAACCAGTCACAGACACTGACAAACACTTTTCAGCCTTCCATACACCTGAGATGCTGACACACACACACACACACAGAGACACCCAACACCTAAGACATTCTTTCCTGCCAAAGTTGCTGACACAAACAGCACCCGGAAGGATAGACATGATTCGTGGAAAAGTGATACACCCAGAGGGATGCAACAGTGCAAAACGGACTGATCCAATTCCCCATCAACAGATGAGGAGTCGGAAGTTAGGAAGTGACATTTCAGAAGTCTTGGGGAGATCGATTCATGTCGTCGGTAATGGCAGAGCTGTTTTGTTTCTCTTTTTATGGAACTTCAAGCCTCAGTTATTACAGTAAATTACTGTATTGTAAATATTATCCTGGAGGTGGCACTTAATTGAGCTATTGAATTCTGTCAACACCAGTATTATAAAGACATGGTGCTGCATGCATTGTAAATGTGTTATATATATTGTTTTATAAGAAAATGTTATATATAGAAAATCTGAATATATTTGTTTTATTAAACGCCATGTGATAACCTCAGTCCTTCTTTCCGCCCATTATTTTTGGCAGTCGTTCTTCTGAACAAACGTGTTACGCAAAAAAACAAACAAAAGAAAAAAACAAAAGAAATGCCTTTTGGCAAATTGTTTCAGTGAGGTTTCACTCAAGATTAATCAAATATAAACTCTCCAGCAGCAGTTAGGGTCCAAACCATTTAGCGCAAATATTCACTCAACAGTAGGTACGGGTGGGAAACATCTCTGGCGAAATTACAACTATCCCCTTGTGGAAAGCAAGAGTTATTTGAACAATCACTTGGTGGTGTTTAACTCGCGGCCCAGTCCTCACAAATCAGCGGTTGAGGCTGAGTGGATGGTTTAAATGTTTGGCCCAGATCTGCTTCTCAAACTCATTACGCACAATTGCTGAAATATGTGCAGGCACACACTCACTGAAAGCATACTTACAACAAACATACAACTTTAATGAGTCATTACTGGAGCCTCAACAGACCACATCCTGCTAGAGGATGGTCCATCGGGGCTATGTCATCAGACGAACATGAAAAACAGGACAGGATGCTGCCATATCAAATGATAACTGCAAAGAGGTAATGACAAAGTGTGTGTGTCCTGCCAAGTGTTTGCCACCTAACCCTTTGGTGTTGCTGGCTAGTTTCTAATTATAACTTCTCTGCCTTCATGTGCAGCAGAGCAGATAGCTAGCTATCCAAACTAAAGCCTCTAATTACTTCATCTTACTCAATCTACACAAGGATTCATGAAATGAGGTGCACCGCAGCACATTGAGTTTCTGTGATGCAACTCAAAAAAAACCAAACAAACAAAAAAAAAAAAACCCAACTCGGTTCTGTCCAATTGCACAGCACACCCCATTTCCTGACTGTTGTGCAATGGATGTGCTCTAATGTGTAGGCTATGAATCCACCCAAATACACCTTGGTGCCTGTAATTAGACCTGTTTAGATTAGAAGATGGTGAGAAGATTACTGTACTTTCTGCTTGATTCTCGTGTCAGATCACAAGGAGCACAAGACACTCTTGATATCTGACCGAGCCAGGTAACCTCTTCATCTGTTTACATCCACAGACGCTGATTTGCAGTTTGTTTCAGGAAGACAGGGCGAGGTGTACTCTGACTGTCATCAAAGATCAGTGGTGAAAATGATCGATGGCCATTTATTCAAGTGCTGCACTTCAGCATAAATCAGTGGCATGTGTATTTTACTTAAGCATTTCCCTGCTGTGATACTTAATATACATTTATTTACTTCAATACATGTGAGAGGAAAACAACGCACATATTATATACCCTACTGCATTTATTTGACAGCTGTTAACTGTTACTTTGTAGATTTAGATTTTAAAAACTAAAATGACACATTATATAATTGAACACAATGCGTTGTTTAACAGCACGCAGAAAAAATATCAGTGCATTAGTAATAATTACACACTGG
>JBCAUF010000044.1:14715816-14730111 GCA_038406115.1 Haemulon aurolineatum | reverse complement strand
TTATATAATTGAACACAATGCGTTGTTTAACAGCACGCAGAAAAAATATCAGTGCATTAGTAATAATTACACACTGGTATATACAAAAAATATAACTCAACACGATCACTGACGATACTAAATTGCAGGGCTGTTACTTGTAATAGAGTATTTTTACATAGTGGTGTTGCAACTTTTACAGAAGTAAATGACCAGAAGACCTCCACCACTGCTGAGCATAGATGTATTGACAAGGAGGCAGGCAGACACACAGAGAGACACACTCCATTTAAACAATTTAGTGTCCATTTTTCAGAGTAATTAAGAGTAATGGGAGCATTGTCAGCAGTACAATATACCATGCAGGCTCAGCCAAGTCATGTTTGTGGGGGTCCTGGAATCTGTGTATGTGTGTGTGTGTGAGCCTGTCATCATTACTCCAACCACAGACTAACAGTGGCCACAGGCATGTGCCCTAACTCCAGGAAGGCCAGTGTGTGTGTGTGTGTGTGCGTCTCTCACACACCACAGCTCCAGTACACTCAGTGGACTCCAGAGAAACAACAGCAATAACAACAGCATCCACGACAACAGACACACACAATCGCGTCCCCACATACCACCTTGCGGCTATAACGCACACGCAAACACATGTCCTCACAGGTACGCACACTTTTACACACCCTAATAGGGCCGAATCTTGGGGTGTGGGAGGGTTGGAGTAACAGCGCACTCGCCCACACAAAGGCATCCAAACCAACAACATTTGGTGTTGTCATACCACAAGAATGAATCAGCATTTCCACTGACATGCGTTTTCATGCTACTGTACACTTCCAAAAACTGGAAACATGTAACTACAGCAAACCTTTATTATAACAACACTCCTGCATACCATGATTCATGAAAATACTAATTACTGCCCATGTAAAGTCTGCAATTATATATGTATGTAATTTATTTGCATAACTCAAACTTAAAATAAACCAGATTCTGATCTAACTAAATTGAAATTCATCAAGTGAGGTGTGTTATGATAACATTTAATAGGCAATAACACCAAGAGCCTTTTTGTTTACACCTCTGACTGTTATCTCCCTCCACAATCAAGGAGTTACAATAAAGCTTTTCTCTGCTTGAGTACCTGGCATATGTGCCATTGTTATTCTAACATCGCTGCCAAACACCTTTGACAAACCGAGTTAACAAACTCATGAGTGAACCATCAGAGATGAAAGGGCAAAGAGACAAGGCAGTGTACACAGAGGCAATTCATGTTATTTTGTCAGATGAAAGAGGTGGCATACTTCTGAAATGACTATTCGGATCAAAACCAAGCTCTTATGTAAACAAAATTTCACAGGGAGGTGTCAAACTTCTGGGTGCTGGCACTGATCACATCGAAGGAAAGACGCACAATGCCCACTATTCATCTTTGTGGGATGACAATCTGCCTGGTTGGGCAATAATGTGAAATCTCCCTGAACTCCGAGAAATAATAATTAAACAAAGGACAACTCATTCAGCACAATGCGTCAAGTGTGTGAATGCAGGTGGAGAACAGGTTTACTCCACTGATTTAACTTCTGGGTGATGTCAACACAACAGGGGAAACAAGGGTTTTCACAGAGCGAGGCGATGACGTATTGTACTTTGATTGGGTTTCATGTTACATTACGGGTAATTCACCGGTGACAATTGTTCTCGCTCACCTCCTAACTGTTTGTATTGTGTTTCACCCCTCTCTGCCTCCCCCTCCCTGTCTGTCGCTCTGTCTTTGCGTGGATTTGAGCCAGATTTTAAAGGCGTGAGCTGTCTTTCCCAGATCACTCATGTCTATGTGTAATGGGACTAGAATCAGGATGTGTTTAGCTTAGCTCCGTGTAAAGACTGGACACAGCTAGTAAGGCTCTGGCTACACGACACAAAAAGTTTAAATTAGTTTAATTAAACTTCATTAAAATTAAATCATCTCAGGGAGAGTTTCATGCCATTTCTTGAAAAAGAACAGTTTATCCATTTTCATGACGCTCTCCAGCTCCAGTGTAGTTTGTCGCCAGATATGACTGGTAAGCACATATTTTGTTTTGGTCTTTGTCCAAGCATGATGGCACCAAATCTGATGACTAAACTATAGGGCGCTGTGCACAGTCACGATGCCAAAAGAGAGGCCTAACAAGTCTGTTTTGTTCTTCTTTTTCAATACAGATTGAACAAACAAGAAATAAGAATTAGGCAGCCTCACAAGTGCTGAACAGATTTTTCATGCCTGTGGATGAACATGTCCTGGTTCAGCTCTGTACTTAAACCAACAATTTCACATTTTTGGAAATAATTAATATGGTTTCTTGTGGTAAATCAACTAAATTTTTGAGTCACTTTTATGTAAGGTAACATATAGGTAGCAGCATGTTGGCAGAGCTCACCAAGACTGAAAGGTTTGAAGGTAACAAAGTCTTTCCACCACCACATGTAAAGCTCCCTGGTTAACAATTTATATCATGCTTAAAAACTGAAAGCAAAACGGAAAAACAACGTGTGAAGTGTGTTTCATGGGGGATTATGTACGTATGCCTGAACCTTATGGTTACGACACAATAAAACGACTGTCTTCTGTCTGTAGCATTACCTAACTCACAAAGAAGCAAAGTTTTGGAGATGCGTTTCTTTCCGAGCATTTTTCAGAGAACATTGAACTATTTGTTAAAAATATCGGCATGGTGAAACATTTCCATTTAATCACAGAGCTGCGTGTGGGGCTTCCATGTGGCGACCATGAGGCCCAGCCCATCTCTCACTGCTATCCCCGGGACAGAGCCGTGACACTTGGTTCGCTCACCAGGGGAGGCTCCTGAATGACTGGTTTGATCCATCCTGGTGTTCCTTCCATCTGCAGCTGACACCTCCTCTGTGGTCTCAGGTCCCTCTCTGATGATGTCATACCACGTTTGAGTCCCCGTTCACCACATGAAGGGAACTCGGCTGCTCTGACTTCAGTTGTAAAGGCCCATGGTCGGTAAGTGTGTTGGGCTGAAACAGAAACAAGTGGTCGTGTTCTGTTGCGTAAGCTGCCTGTTACTGCAACACTGTATGAAAGCCCAAGTAAAGAGATACCTGACCACAATACCCTGTGTTTTGCTATGCTCTGCTGCCCTTCGGACTCATGTTTATTTTCCCTTGGTAACTGGCTTTTTCAGCAGAGCCAGTGGTGCCAGGACTGGAGGGCCGTGTAGACACTCCAGTTGACCCTCCACCACCTGTATCCTTCAGGTGGATTCTCTCACTCTCTCCAGTCCCTCCATGTGCAACATATCCCAGTGCTTACACAGCTGCGACCAATTCAGTGCAAACAAACAATCTGCCCATTGTTTATACAAATAATATCCCAATATGCGACGTCTGCCCACTCTGCCAGATGAGCAGGGAGCGAACAGATGCACCAGGAGGGGTGGGGGCAGAGTTACAGCTGGGTATAAAAATGCCTACTCTTCATTATGGTTGGTCCAGAAGCTTGCTGTTGGCGGCCCGGGGCTGGGGCTAGGACAAGGGCCAAGGCCAGAGCTGGCTCAGCTCCTGGCTGCTATGTTAAGTCTGCCTCAGCCACAACCACATTGCGCAAAGCTGCTTCACACATATAATTTACTCATTATTCACGAAGTTTTCGAAAGAAGTCAAAAAAACTATACTGCAGAGTGAGAGAGTTGGTGGAAAACTAACACGGACTGAGTCGCTATTCAGTAAAAAATAAAGTTATATTCAGTTATATAACGTTGAAAGACGGCAGGCTTATGGAGTCATAGTCAATTAGCACAGCTGATTGAATAGAGGTGACTGCAGCAACCTTATATTTTGAAAAATACCTCATAGTAGTGAGGAGTGGCAGTTTAGTCAATGCACACTCCAATATTAGCACATGCCACCAGTAGGCATTGTAGGTTACCATGCCTAATCCAGTATGCTCACAGCAGACAGACAACTTTTCATGAGGGGCAGGAAATAGGTGTCTCTGAGCCCTTGGTTCATTTCATAAAACATCCTGAACAGGAGATGAGTCTGTCTGTCTGAGACGTGGGCGAATTTCCCTGCACTTAAGCGGGGGCAACAAAAGCCCTGAATGTTGTGTAATGGGGCATATCTTTACTCATTGGGGAAGCATCCTATGAGACAATGGCACAGTAATGGCCCCAGTAGTTCAACCATTGTCCCGTTAACAGCCATCAGGCCTTAATCAGAGCTTTTCTGGCACTTGCCACCTCCTTTCATGCCACCCTGCCCCCTAGTCCATCAGCAAAACTCTTTAATGTCCCTGCTTGTTTTCCGTCCTTTCAAAAACACTGTCTTTAACCCCACCAAAGAAAATGGCTGATGCACAATCTCATTTGTGTAGAGTCTTTGCAAAGGTGGAGTCTTTGGTAATAGAATGAAAAGGAGGAGGCCAGGGCTTTGATCTCCCTAGGGGGCAAATGGATTGGATTGTCTTGCCCCTGCTGGTGGGGCTAAGCTGGGGACAGTGTGAGTCCCAGGGGGTCATATCAAAGGTAGTTATCTTCAGAGGGTCTTCTCAGTGACACATTAGTACGCTATCTAAATGTTGATTTGTTCACACCAACATCTGAGGAGTCCTAAATGAGCTGACAAAAGGAAACACCCAGTGAATGTAAATGTGCGAAGTGGTCAAGTTCACTTCTTTCATCAGTTGTGTGTTTAGCTCTTCTCCTCCTCGCTGCCAACGTTTACCATCAGACCTGTCCCGAGTGGGCAAGTTAAAAAGTCTTGATGTTAATTCCAAACAGAAAGATTTCCGCAAATTACAGCCTGACTCAAATCTGCTTAATTTCCTCATGCACCGCCTGGTTCTTCCACTCACAGGACTAAAACCTTAACAGTGTAGCATACTCATTGTCTATGTTGTGGGTAAGGAAATGATTGGGAACACCCTATAGCCTCTGCAAACAGCCATGTTGAGGTTGCTGACTGTGTGTGTGTTCCTCCATTGTGGGTGGGAAACATCATATTACTGTCACTCTCACAGCTGACATTTAGAGAAAGGTATAAATCACACACACACACTCCAGCACCCACTGTTAGCCACAGCCAGAGACAAAGAATTGAGTTTATTGTGCATGACATCTTTTTCCCTAATTTGATAAACTGTGCACATTGAAAGGATCTGTTCGCGAATACCCCTGCTGGTACAAACCACAAACTACACACACGTTTGTTGTAGAGAACCACTGTTGCACTTAACATCATCCTGAGGCTGCAGGTCTGACATTAGCGAAAAGAATAGATGTTCTGTTTTTTTGATTGAAGGGAAGAGAAAAGGAAAAAATGTGCAAGACAAAAGCTTCTTTACAGCTGAGAAACTCGAGATTAAATCAAGCTGTAAATGTCAAGAGCTCTCAACCTGTAATGTAGCTGCACTTTTGCATTCACCAGTGATACAGAAGTCAAAAGACGTATTTCCATATTTATTATTTCACTGACTGTCTGCTGTTAGAGTGAATTCTCAGCAATAACCATAAAAGAGGGAAAATTAGACTCTTTGCCTGGTGTCACAGTTTGCCATTCTCTGTGTGCAAGGCCCAACTGTGGGATTGCAAATAAGCATCTCTATTTTTAGGGACTTTAAGAGCAGTAGCACCCGTCTGGGTCATTCCATATCATTAGAAACAGCTCCAGAGATGAACAAATTCTCATGGCACTCAAATATAATTCTGGCCTTTAAACGTATAGTACCATGAAATCAAAGCCAAGCCTAAAACCTCCTTCCATCCTTGGTCTTATTTTTGAAACTCTACTGAAATTCGGGTTGACACGTTGATTGAAAATGCCCACTACTTTGGTTATCTTGCGCATCAAATGTTCAATTCAGCACATTCCCGAGGGGCTTGAATCGCACTCAGAAGCCTCAGTCTAACCCCCTGTTAGTGAAATGTACATTTCAGCTCTTCTATACTCAGTCATTAACCATGCTAGCTGTCTCCTAGGCTCTTTCCCCTGTCTTTGGCTGTTGGTAAATATTTGCAAGACGGAGATTGCATTCCACATTGGTACTCCAATGTCTCCTTTGCATAATAGTTGTTGTGAAGGCATCTATTGTCTCATTTAAACTGACCACATAGTGTATTTTGGTGATGTCGGCAAGGGCTGGCTTCTCTACAACTCTAATTAGCATTCCTTCCAGATAAAACAATGATCACTTGAATACGACTGAGCTAAGTTTGCAGGAAGTGATCTAAAGAGCTGATAGGAACCCGTGATTACCAAGCAACTAAGTCCAGTCCTCCATGCATAATGTTTTAATTCAACATCACCCCCCACCACCCTATTTTGTCCCATCACTAATCTTGTCTTAAGTTATCTTCAAACTACCGCTTAGCCCTGTGGCTACAGGCCTTATCATTTATTGATTATGTCTGTTAGATTAAAGGACCTGCTTTCATTTCCACAAGAATGTGCCTCACTCTTTGTGTCCATATGGAAGCATTTGTCGGACAGATGGGTTATTTTCCCCTCTAGTAAAGGTCCCACTGGTCAGAAAGGGATTCGCAGGGACTTGGTAAGTAATGGTGCTGTTGATATTCAACTGTTGCTCGCTTTGAAGTCCAACTACCAGGTGATCTGTGTTTGACCATTAATGAGAAAGGAGAGCAATGAAAAATGTACAAGAAAATGTGGTTAAAAGTCATGACAACAATAAGAGTGAAGCTGAAAATCTTAACATTAATCGCATGAGCCAGTTTTACAACAAGTCACCTTAATTCTTCCAGACAATTCAGGGCTGTCAAATGGCTACATAATACTACCTCAAACCCCCTCAAGCCTCCCAGACTTAATTCCATGTGCTGAGAAGCCGAATTGCCTGAATGTGGGTTACACACAAATGACGGACATTTTGTCTTGGGGTAAGTACTAATATGCCACTGTTGTTGCCCAGGCTGCCTGTATCTGGGTTTTGGTTTAAATGTTGGGTTTACTCTCCCTGGGCTGTGTGGTTTGCAGCAGCTTAATCACAAAGCCACAAGCATCTCAGCCATTTTGATAGGAGCCAAACTGGGACGGCTTCATATGTAACGCTGTTTTCGCTAGTGCTACATATAGCAGGCTTTTCTGCAGAGTCAGCGGGGCAACTCAATTGAAATAGTTCATGTTGACAAATTGAAAATGTGCAAATGAAAATAAACTCAAGGGAGTTATGGACTGTAAAATGTTACAGATTGTAAATCTAATGAGCAAGAGCTGAGGTTTTTTTGCAGGGATGGAAAGAAGATTTTAAAAAGCTCAGTGACTTTTAATCCTCTTAGGGTAAAAAATTAAAAACATATCTTCAGGATCTCAAGAATAGTTATGCTAACACTATTGTATGTAATAATGTTGCCATTTGATATAGCTATTGGGCAGTTTCCTCTTGTTTTCTTGCTCAGACGAAAGTAGTCAGTGTCATTAAGTGAGGCATCTGGAGACAGTTTCTCGGCTCAGTCTAAGGTTTGGAATAGAAGATGAGTAAGAAACCAAAGCATGGCTTGAAGATTAAAGAGAATAAAGTGATAAAAGATCTTCAAATGGACAACAAGAACCACAAGCTTCTGTGAGATAACACAGATCACCAGTCTGTGAACCAACAGCATTACACTTATCAGCCCTAGACAGACTCTGCAGCATCCAAGTGTCCCGATCACATACAATTTTTCCCAGCACACAGGTGTTTACAATCCTTTCCAAATAGACTTGTTTACAAAAACGTCAGCGTTAAAAACTGATTCCAGAAAAGTTATAGGCAACGAGGCAATTAACGCCTGTGTACCACGTCGAGTGCCTCGGCTCACTACTAATGGTTTGGGGCTGAGAACCAAGCCCGCTTTTTATTGAGCGTTCTACTTGCAAGACGTCCAAATGTAGCCACAAGGGAGGTTTTTGAAACACTGGATCGCTAGAGACACAGAGGCTTTTTTGTTATGCTGTGCATGTAATTTACCATCAAACTGAAGGACTTAAAAAACTTGCTACTGTTGACTCCCGCGGTGCAATCACATAAACTTACTTTTTTTTTTTTTTTAACTGGGTGCACTTTGGATGCTGTGCAGGAGCTGTGTGGCATTACATTCAACTCAGTGCCAGGTTCAGCCTCCAGAAGTGAAGTTTTTCCACAAAAGCGAATAGCTGATTCATTTAAAAAAACTAATTAGTACCTCATTTAAGTTTAAGTTATCAAAGCCATCAAATTTAGAATAATTTTTGTTGTAAATCCAGTTCAATTATGACGTTTCCCATGTTTTCCTTGGGTTTCAAGTTTTTCTTCTTTCATTTAACCACATGTATTTTTCAATTCAGCCCCTCTTTCCCCCTCAAATGTCGTGCATCGCTCTCCCTCTCATCTCTGCCTCCCTCCTTCCTCCCTCTGATCTGTCACACACATTGCGAGGAAGCTAACCCCCTGCTCCTCAGAGATCTGTGAGTACATCTCGAGGAATGTGTGTCCTTCCTGACATTACAACGCTCTTTATCAACTAACAAGAGGAGTAGGAGGGGAGCGGGGAGGAAGAGAGGAGGATGTTAAGATGTTAAGGAACAGTTTGGGAGCTGGGGAAGGAAAAAAAAGAGAGCTCTTTGTGGCCGCTTATCTGACAGGATATGAAGTAACTCAATGGCTTTGGCATTTGGCAAAATAGCTTCCTTCAATGGGCATTCACTACAAGAGGCATCCCCTGACATGAGGCCGAGAGAGAGAGAGAGCACGAGAGCGAGAGAGAAAAAGTGAGAGAGAGAATTTCAGGAAGAGAAAAGACAGCCGGAGGGTGTTTTAGAAGTTCCGTATTTTGTTAATTGCCCACGATAAGATGCAGCAATTTGCCGGTAGTTGTGATGATTATCAGTGGCAGCAATTTAACAGATGTTGGTGCACTGTTGGAGCTTTCATACACATCAGTCTTTCCAGCGCTGACTAAAGGACAAGTCTGAAAAATTTCTGAGCTCTGGAGCAGCCGTACGAATAGAGGAGCCAAGTTTTTCCGGAGCTGAGGAACCAAATTTAACTCACCAAAGGACACTTGGAGTTCTTCCGTCATGCACGAACACACACGGCACCAGACACACACACACGCACGCCACAGTTTCTGAGTATTATTTTTGTTAATGGGATCTAAGGGGACATCGTTTTCCTGATGTGGTGTAATTGAAGCCGCTGTATTAAAGGGTTGTGTTCCTCTCCTGCTGCTGAGACACAAAGTAATGCAAACCCCATCCCAGTTATTAACCCAGGAAGTCCCCACGGTGCACTGCACTCTAATGAGAGAGGCCGATACGTATTTTATTTTTTTCTCTCGTTTAGATGTTGCCCTTTTGACCCCTGTGAAGCTTATCCAGCGCTCAGTGGTCCACCTCTGTGCCCATGAGCAAACTTGCTATGTCTAAATACTCTCAAATGGCCCTTTCTTCTTTCTCTCATATCAATAAACTAAAATTAACCTCAATTGGTAAGTTCACTCTGCCTTATTGCCACACATTTCTCCTTTTCTGGTTAATCTTGTGTTATTTCCACTTTTGGGACAGTAAATATTTGAAAGTGAAAGGAAATAAAAGAGAGACTTTAATGCTGGTTTCAAACCCTTGAGCTACCTGTCACCTGATCGTGAGCTTTACCTTTTGAACTTCATGAGAAAGATACACAACAGATTTGATGTCTTGAGGATTAGCCGTGTCATCTCAAAGAAACATGTTTAAACCATCTCATTATGTGGTTAGAACATGATTTGTATTTGTATCCCCATTCTGTCATTTAGTTACACTTTAATATCAAACTGTTTACACCTTTCTTCTCTCTAGCCACAACACAAACACACACACCGTTTTTAATTAATTGTATCTGTGGGTTTACCCTGAGTTTTCTTCTTTTTTTTTTAATCAACTGCACACAAATATTTTCCATTCATTAACAATTTCATTTGCCAACATTTGCAGATAAATCTAATTGCCGCTGTCCACACCCCACTCTCAACACAATGGGCCTTCTTCTCACAACACAACAGCTCCTTGTCTTTAAACAAATTAACACTAATGCATCTTAATGGGGTTGAAATTACAACCCCATGTTGCCCAAGGGCAATTTCTGACAGGGATTCTTCTTGTTTTTCTCGATCTTGCGGAGCATCTGGAGTTTCCCATAATGCATTTTTATTGGTCCTCTGGCTCTATCTCCATTTTTCACCTGATTGGCTGTGTTTTATACAGTGTACCTCAAGAGGAATGCCATCACTGTTGTGTATCCAAAGGAGAGATTAGCTCTACAGCACTCAAAACACTCCTGATTTTCTCACACAGGGCAAAAACCAGTCGCGGTTGTATTGTCTCCTTTGCTTTGATGTAGGACTTTGAGGCCTGACGGACGTATAATATCATTTACAGTCAAAATCAGGGGTGGTCTCTCCTGGTGTTAACAGCTCACCCTGCTTTGTGTCCCACTGATTCCAAAAGACCGGCTTTTTCTCAGGCTGTTGAACGCTCACTGAATGGTTTAATTGCAAGCAGACTGTAAGAGATGGATATTTGAATCATGCTGAGTAAAATATGCCTCCATCTGGATCTGATAAGCTCATAAATGAATGCCATCTGATGCTGATTTTACACTTTACACTTCAAACAATTACATTAATTCCAGGGCACCTTCTCTACTATGACTGTGGAGTGAAAAGGCACTAATCAAAGAGCAGACACGTGGTTAGAAAATATGCAGTTTCGTACTGCTCTAGCAACATCAACCAGGAAAAAAAAACCAAACATGCGATGTGTTCGCTAAGAACATAGGATAGAGCGCATGAAATTGACCTTTTTATGAGTAGGAACCATTCAGCTTGATCACAGGGATGGATAGTCTCACCCTCAGAGAAAAGGGATTGAACCGTTTCCACTTTTTAATACCAAAACAGTTTTTACCTAATGTTTGGAAACAACAAACACATTTGCCAAAAGATCTACTGCAATCCCCGACTCAATAACATTTACACACCAATAGCTTTGATCATAAGAGTTCACCAAATATGTGTCAAAACAGGCTGCAGAGGAAGCATGAATCTATAATTATATAGATGGTATAATTACGAATCAAGCACGTATACAATTCATGGTATAATTATGAACCTCTGCAGTCATAAGCCACTAATGGGAACTGGGAGTGAGGAGTTATTCAACACGCAGACAGCGAATTACTGTGTAGGCCTCGTTAATTGGTTATGCCCCCAGTTTAGAACGGGAGCGTGATAAGGCTGGCAGATTTATGGAGCAGTAGCACACGTACACAACACTGATGTTTTGAAGAGGTGCTTTTTTTTTTCTTTTTTTTTTGGTATCTTTCAGCTGTGTTTACCAGACAAGGTATGCGAGAAGTGTGACCGAGGCGTTGACCACGATTCGGCTCACGCTGACGACACCACGCTGACGGTTGTGACGTTTTTTGTTTGGGTTTTTTTTTTTTTTTTTTGGTGACAAATGAGAATCTGCCACCGCGTGTGATACTCAGACTTTCACACATGATAAGATGAAAAAAGCAGCCGTGCAAAAGCAGCCAAACGATTAGCTTTGTGGTAGCGAGAGAAAAAAAAAGAAAAGCATTCGGATCACCAAAGCAGCTTGGTTTTGTATGGAAACAACTGTGGCTGGATGTTTGGTTCTCATGGAAGCCACATGACAGGGAGGTCATGAGAGAGACAGCAGGCCCGGCACTGTGTGCGATCTCACCACACTCATTCCCCACCGCACTTTTGATGTTTCCCCCCTCGACTTTTATCATTGCTCCTCGAGAGACCCCTACTCTCACTGTCAAGAAAGCAGATGCACGCGTGCACACACACGCGTGCACACGTGCACACGCGCGCCCAAGCCCCTCCTTCATCCGAGCAGAAGCTTGGCTACTGCCACCTATTTCCAGCTTCACAAAACTATTTTAACAAGCAGAGAAATCATTTAGCGGACACTTTCCTGGATCATAAAACACCAAATGATGTCTTTGGGATCCTGCGCTTTTACTGATCTGTGCGCTCTGATCAAATGTATACTTCCTGGGCCAGGCCTGGTCAGCTTGGAAGAGAGGAAATGGATGGGGGTGGAGGGCGAGGATTGGGATGGGGGGGTGGGAGAGGATGAAGTGTGGGGGGGGGGTTGTGCTCATGTGAGGCTGAAATGCGATCCGGAGCCTGTGTCGCATTAGCCTTAACGGCCGTGTGGCAGACGCACTGGCACCACAGGGCGGAGAAGACGGCTGGAAGAGGAGGAGGAGGAGGTGGTGGTGGTGGTGGAGGACTAGGAGGAAGATGAGGGAGGCAAATCGCCGGACACCCTGACGCAGGAAAAGTATGCAGAGCCAAGGCAGAGGGGAGGAATGTCATCATCCCCACTGGAAGGTCTGTTGGCACCTCCCCAAAAAAAGAGACAACAGAGAGGGAGAATGATGCTTATCCCTCGATCTAAGTCACCTTTGTACCCACAGCACACACATCATCACACATCCCCTGTCAGCCTGTCATCCCACAGGGTCACGGTCAAGCTGGCGCTCCCTCTCTCTGTGTGTCATGTTGTCTCTCCCCTGCTCTGTAATTTCCTTTTTTTTCCTCTCCTCTTTCCCGGAAAGAATGTGTCTCCTGTCGCTCCACCAGTCAGTGTCAGGGGGCTAAACAGCCCATTTCGGTGTCTGACTCAGTTACGGAGTCCAAGAGGTGCCTGGAGGATTCCAAGAATTCCAGCTTTTGCACCCACAACTGTGACGCCACCTGAGGGAATGCCATAGAGATCATACCAGACACTTCCTGTAACACACTCAGGGATTCGCCTTTCATCCAGCACCAACACGAATCCCCGTTTCATGTCTGGATTGCAACATTTAACATCGGGGGGTGAAAAACAAATTTAGTGCGCACGAAGCATGCCCCCCGGGCGGAGTATTGCACAAAACACTCGCGCTGTGCACGTGCACGGTTGTGAATGGAAGACAGAGTGATGATGACAGAGAGGATGAAGGCGCACGAGAGAGCAACAGAGGAGAGGAGAGACAGAGCCAGAGTGAGAAGAGTGGAGGGGGTAATGACTAGGTCTGCTCAGGACAGAGGAGGCGACAGAGGGGGAAGCGTCTCCGATCGTCTCCTCGTGGCTCCTCTTTGGCGTCTGTGATCCTCGGACCCTTCACGCAATCTCCCTTATTACAAGGCTTCCCCTCTCCACACGGGCACCACTACAAAATGGAGCAATTACATTTAATTAGGCTGCAGAGGGTAGCTAGCCTGCCCCATCCCAAAACCTCAGAGAAGCGCAGACTTCAGGTAACACAACGGTCGGGGAGAACTTCAAAGAGATGCAAAATTACAGCGCCATTAGTGGAGCCACCACAGAACTGCTGTGAAGCCAGGGAATCATTTGACCCAGAGAGGTAGATTCAAAGGAGTTAAAACTGAAAAGCAGAGCAGCAGAGACAAAAACATCTCAACAGCCAAAGATTAAGGGGCAGACGGAGCACTTCTCTAAACATTGTTTGTGTTGTATGGGAGACTTGAAAAATTAAGGAGTCTTTACAATGCCTATTAGTTATCCCAAACCCCTGTAGCCTCTGTGGAAGGATGCTCTTTTGGGCCATGTCAAAAATGTTGTGGTTTTACTGCAAAAAAGACACATTTCTGTTCCAAAACAAACAGACCAGGATTAAGTGTCCTAATAAGCCATTCAGGCTGCCCCAGAAAGATGATATGCGAGGCAATCCCACTTTATCTGCCTGCTGTTTGTAGCGCTGGATTTTGGCTCACAGAGGGCATGATGGCCCTAAAAATTTTATTGATGCTGACTCACTAGGCCTCCAACCAGAGTGGAAAATTCTGACTTGAATGCTGTGAGATCAGCTTCTGAGACAGAGGGACTCTTGTTTGAATGCACAACATCCACACAGGTGAGCTAACAAACATAAATTACTCATTCTGCATTTTTCCAATTTTTCTAGTTCGTTGTAACACGATTAAGAAGATTGAATCAAGTGGTGAGTCAGGGCTTTTTGTGCACACACACACACAAAATGAGGGAAAAGCCTGAGTGGTGAAACATAACAAATGCAGATGCTTCCATAGAAGGGCACAAAGGGTCTTTGTTAATTGTGTGTTCCTTCACTCCCATCAGAAGACTGAAGGAGCAAACACAAGCTGACCAATCGCATCCCTTGCAGCCCACGTCGTATCTCCAACACTGCCACAGCCTCGACATCTCGTTGCATATTTCAGGAGGTGCCCCTTAGCGCACCAATGTAGGTCCAGCTTTAGACAGTGCTCCTGATCATGATCATCAAAC
>JBCAUF010000044.1:14633054-14643076 GCA_038406115.1 Haemulon aurolineatum | reverse complement strand
TTTGCAAGATGAAGTCTTATTTAATTAGTAGAGAGGAAGAGCACACACTCCCTTCACCACCAACTTTCTCCTTAAGTGTTATATTTTCGCCTGTGTTGATTATTTTATGTTCATGTGTGTGTCTATTTGGGGGGATTAGCTCATACCCCCCTGAGAGCTCCCTCAACCCTAACCTCTGACTGATTGACAGAATAATGTTAATATCTTGAGAGTGACACACAGCAGCAGCAGCCTCTTATCGCCACTGTCACCATTTTCACTGCCGCTCACCTTGAAGGTGACACTGGGCTCTTCATTTAGGTTGACCTTGGTGATGACCCTTCCGGTTTCCTCCTCCACATCAAAGATGCTCCCACTGTACGGTGACCTGTCTTGGTCCACCCGGTAGCGGATAAAACTGGCGGGAGTACCCTGGAGGAAAGGGGAAGAAGGACATGAACCACATCAATCCAGCAACAGTCCACTCATCTGGACCTTTTGCATGAAGTCATTACGATGGAGTGAGGGGATGAAAGTAATTAGGTAATGCAAAATGTATTCAAGCTGGGAGGGTGTAGCAATGTTTTTTTTTCAGGAGTACAACTTTTCTTGTTGCATTTTGTTGGTTCATTATGCTGAAGTGGTTTAAGTAAGAAAAGGCTGCTCTTCTCTCAGCGCAACCTGACGAATTACCCTAATGTCTCACTCTTCTCGCTCCTCATCAAACAGATAATACAAACTCACTGTTATTCATTGATTCAGGCCTTCTCCCTTTCATTTGGAATAAAAAACTTCTCCATTAAACTCGCCCCTCCAGTCTCCCGAGTAACACACTTACATTCATTAGCGAGAGCCTGGACTTTAATATGACCCTTTGATTAAGATTAATCACAGTTGCTGATTACTAATCATCTCTATAGCTTATCTTACTCCTGTTTCATCCCTTTGGACCTCAAATCCAGTCTGATTTTTAATAAGCTTTTTTGAAGATGAGCTCCCTTGCCTGAAATGATTTTGCTCCCCAGGGACAGGGTAAAACCTGGGGCTAGAGAGAGGTAAATCCTGTAGAAGCAGTGGATCCCTCGGGAGGCTTACTCACACAAATGTGTCTCTAAGAGGTTACAAAACTATCTGAGCAAATTCACTAAGGGGATTCTCAGAAGAAAAAGGGCCTCATCTCTAAAAGCTCTTCAACTTGTTTTCTAACATGTAATGGGAGATGTTGGGACGGGATCATTAATAAAAAAACACCTCCCAGAGATGAGTCTAATACAGTACAGAGGTTGGACCTCCACAGAGTGTGCAGCAGGGACGGGTAAAAGTGTTTTGCACAAGGGTAATCATACAGTGCAGTCAACTTAGTAACTGCAGCCAATGTCTTGTTCTTGCTCTTCCCAACTTTATCATTTGTTTGCCTTTTAAAACCTATTCAGTGTGTCTATATCAACCCTAGAGGGCCACACAAAAGAACACCAATAAAGAAAGTGAAATAATAAGACAACTTCCCACACTCGTAATGCAATACTTTTAAAAACTGTGTCTTGAAATTCAAAGCGATAGGTGTTTCCAGATTTGGCAAAGGACATTTTCTTACGACAACAGAATCTCAGTCTGTCTGCATTTGACCCTGGCATCAAAATAATTCTTCCTCACTGCAACCAAGAGCAATATTTTAAAGAAAGATTTTCTTGTACGCTTTTTTATTTTTCTTGTATTGCTTTTAATGAAGAACCCAGTTATCTTCAGGATAAAATAACCAGTTCTTGGGGTGCTCGGTGGCGTAGTGGTTTGTGCAGGCCCCCCAGGAGTAGACCCCTGCTCGAGTACCGCATCGGTCGGTCCTTTCCTGCATGTCACTTCGCCCTCTCTGCCTCCCATTTCCAGTCTCTCTTTACCTGTCCTATCCATTAAAAGCATAAAAAGCCCCCAAAAAATATACTTAAAAAAACAACAAACAAAAAAAATAAAAAAGGTTCATGAATTACAAAACAAGCTCAGAAGCACAGGGAACCACTGAATGATGCATCAGGGGCATGCAACACAGCAGCCAGGCTAAAGCTGAGAATGTACAGCATCACAATCAACACATTAATACAACTTAATCTTGTAGGGTAATTAGGCTATGAAGGCCAGACTTGAACAGAAAACCTTTTCTCCTTTCTTTGTCAGTCACAAATAAAACACTCGGAAAATCTTGCGATGGAGAAAAAAAAAGCTTCATCTCCATGGTGAGCTCCTCTCTCATTCAGGGTAATATTAACGTTGACGTTATGGAGTTGAGTGGCACTGCCAAAAATACAGTCACTTTTTAAAAGCCATTAGTATCACGGCTCCCCAGGTGCCTCCTTTCCACAATACGCAAAAATAAGAACAGGAGCAGGAACGGTCTGAACCATGATAACCTTCAAATGAAATATGCACTGCTCACGTTTGTGACATCAAAACATCGAGCCACGGAGAGTCTCTTTCTCTCTTTCTTTCCTTCTTTGCCTGTGCAGGTTTTGAGCCTCTGTAATAGACAGAGAAATAATGTGTATGTGTGTGTGTGTGTGCGCGCATTTGTGTGTGTTTTAGCAAGCACTAGACTAAGCTCTGTTCCGTCAGAGGTGTCTATGACAGACATGCTGTCAATAAAATGCTTTGAGCTCCCAAATCCAGGTCAATAAGAGACTGGGTTAGTCGGCTCCTGTTAGGAAATCTAATCCCTCTGTCTGTCAAACCACTTTGCAGAGTCACTCCCATGTCTCACTTGCTGCCATTGTGCGCATGGTAAGATAATGATGATTTCCTTCCTTTTATTTGTATTTCAGCACTGCTGTAGATTTTCTACTGTACAAGATTCATCTGTGAAACCGGTTCAAATCCCTGGATGAGGGGAAAAAGGCACACGTTCACGCTGGAGATGTTTTAGAGCTGCATAGACAGCAAGGAGGAGGAGGAGGCGGCAGGAAAAGCAGGAGGAGGCAGAGTCACCCTCTGAGAGGGAAAGTGAGATGTACAGCAGTCATTGTGGCACTCAGGAGATGTTTTACCACCCACTGCTGGGACTGACAGGCATCCATATCCCTTGGTGTTTATGTGCTGCAGAGAGTACACAAGCTCACCCAGCCCTGGTGAGACCCTGCCAGCAGGGGGGACACTAACATTGGGCACGGAGTCCAGTCATACAAGACTTCTCAGAAAAACATGGCGAGAGCTGGAAGCAGTGAAGCCAAGGAAGTCAGTGGGGGATTCCTGCTGCCTTTTTTCACATTGAAAATTTGAAAATAACCATGAAAAAAACTGAAGAATTTGTTACGAGAGAAAAAGCTGGTCAAATAAAACCAAAAAGAAAGAGAGGATATGAGAAGAAGACTGCTGACTCACCAAGTGCAATAAAATATTAACGTGGGTGGCACTGCCAAAAAAAGTTCAGCTGAGGTGAATAATGAGGAATCATTCTCAGGACTATCCTAAATATACATGTTAAGCTCCTGACTTAAAAACATGTGATGCATCCCCTTCTCACAAAAGAAATGAAAAGTAAAATGTCTTCCATTGCTCCTTCCTCTTAGTCATACAATACCTAGTCTCAACAGAGTGTCACAAGTTCTTCTCTGCATTGTGTAATTTTGTTCCTTGGTTTGCAGATTCCTCCCAAAAAAGAAAAGAAATAGAAAAAAAAATCTTCATAGCTGCAGTCCCAGGAGATCCTGCTCAGATACTGAGAGGTAAAGGAGTCTGAGGAAACACATCTCTGTCTGAGGCAACTGGTGGATGACTCATACAAGTGAAGATGCTAAACAAGACCACCACCCCCTCCACTCCCCCACCTCCCCATTGCCTCACAATAAACACACACAGCACTGTAGCTCTAACGAGAGCATCTGAGTCTTGAAAGGCATCTTTAAAATGCATCATGTCAAATGCCACGGCTGAAATTGTCTGACGTTCTGCCAGCAACGTGCAGCGAGGATGTGAAAATCACCAAGCACACCTTTGCTCCACCATGCTCAGTGTGCTTTGACATTTAACCACTAATGTTGTACACATTAAATATATATTTCAAAGTGCAACATTTATTTATATAAATATATATATGTATATACTCACTGGAGGGTCTTGATCGTCGGCAAAAACAGTTGTGATAAATGTTCCTTTCTCTGCATTGGGTGCCACCAGGCCCTTATACAAGTCTTGGCGGAACACCGGCGAGAAGTCATTCATGTCCTAAAAACAACAACAACAAAAAAAGATTCCATAAATGTGGGCATATCAGCTACCATTAGTGATATTTGTAACTTCAGCTGGCTTCAATGTATTCCACTGCTACTTATTGCTGATGCCGTCTGCATGCTGAAAGGGAAGAGTTGTAGCAGTGCAGATTCTGCAGCTGCTGCTTTGTTTGATTTCAGCGAACACTTCCAGCAAGTTATTGTAGATTCAGGCAAATTTTCCCACTGCAGTAATTCACTGTGCCCCAGGCTTTGTCCGTGCACTTTAAGTAAACGTGCATCTGAGCTGAATGTGATCACACATATACATGTAATTGTAGCATTGCACATGAAAACACAGTGTTTTGTAAATATTGTATTAGCTACTGAAGATACAATGATTTTTTAAATCCTTGTGTTAATGCACCAGTAATTAATAATGACATTTAATTCAATTGTGACATAAATATAATTCTGTTGCTGCTGTACAATTAAATGTTCCATAATTTTTTGTTTTTTTTTCTGACTTACTGATATTTAATACAAGTGCTGTTGTGATTTTGCTGGCTGGCTGGGCCTTCTGGGAAACTGCTGTTTAACTTTAAGTATGTCCATTTTCTTGAATCAACCATCAACTTTACAGACATAAAACCACACAATGGCAAAGGCAAGAGTCCTGCAACATCAAACTGAATGATAAGGCTGAGAGGTTACTATAAAAAATACATGGTATATCACAAATGAATTATCATAAGCCTTACAACCACATGGCATCTTTTCTCTACATGAATCCCCCTTTAGGTGATGAAACCGTTTTGTTGGGTTTCGGTGATAACCCCCGCTGTTTCCCACAAGTAGGATCTTAACATCCGGCGCTGCTTTTAATCATCTCCTCCCTGTAAATAATGCACACCAGAGCTGTACCATTTTATGGGCCTGCGAAGAAATGAAATCTTGTTAACTGTGCAACCTTGGCTTTGGTTTGTGAGAATGCAAACTCAGTAAGCCATTCACATTTCTCTCAGGAATAGATTAACTCTGTAGTATAACTGCTGGCGCCTGATCTTCCGTTCTCTTGACTTTTCTCTTTACTTTCCACTGTTTTGACTGAGCCATGGGCAACAGTATGTGTTCTATAAACTCAGTGGTGGAGGGCAGCCTCACTTTGATCTATACACAGGTTTAGTGTTTCCTAGCAGAAAATCTATGATCCAGTTCTTACTTTGAACAACAAAGACTGATCCCTGTGCTGCAAGTGCTGTGCCGACACACTTGTGTTAGCTTGAGACATGCATGTGCGACGTGGGCACACACACACACACACACACACACATATATACCATACTGTTTCTGCATCCGTGCATGCCCACACCCGCAGACAGACACACACAGGGTGTCTGCCTTACGTTTCTGAAGTACAAGAATAGAAGGAAAAGTTCAGCAGACTCATTCGAAAACAACAAGACATGCAGGACACTCAATCCATCACTGCGAGGCATCTGACGAAAGAGACAACAACAAACCAATACAAGGGGAAATCAAACACGAGAAACTTGAAATAGCCCTCTGGAGGCGTTCTATGAAGAAGGAAGTGGAATCAGTGGAATCACCTCCATCTCTATAGTCCCCGAGAAGCCTCAGTGAATCCATTAGGCTCATTCTAATTCATGCCTGCCATTTCAAATAACAGACATGGGCTTGATATCAGTGGCTGTGCGATGCCTTATCCTATCAAACACAGTTCCTGGGTGACAGCACCGACACTGCAACAAAGCATGTCCTTATCGGAGGACAAACTCACTCCACAGGTTGGCGGAGGACGTGGCGAGTCCACTCGAATGAGCTTTAGCGCTCCCGACCATTCAGCATAACGCGGAGAGCTTCATTCTGCAGACTTTGAGAGAACCTCTCAGGGTGGACTGAATTCATACACAAAGATAAATGGTGAATGCACAGATTTTTAGGCACGGAATTACTCACGGAGCAAAAACACACATTAATGCACGCAAACCCTCTCACGCACATGAATAGTATCACAACACAAGGCGTCTAATCCTTTCGCTGGGATTCAACTGTTAATCTGTTGAAAGGTTGTAAAGGGAATACAAGCTCCGGAAAAACCTGACATAATTGATGTCACAAAGCTAATGAGTCATTCAGACCTGGAACGGCGCTGTGCGCGAGGCAGAAGCACCTATCCATCAAACCGTCTTTATGCTGGCGATGCTACGAGTACGAGCGAATCGGGAGGCCAAAATTGGGTTCACAAAAGAAATGCAGTCGGCCTTCATGCTGCATAGCACTACATTTCATATCACAAAAGCAGCACAGGTGCAGCACTGTACAATGAGCTCCCAATCCCCTTTAGGATTGTGGTGAGCTATTTCTACTGTAAAACTACTAATGACTCACCGCATATTCACTGCCAGTGCTGCAGCTCCTGGGGGACAATGAGGATAGATGGAAAGAGAAAAGACCACTGAGAGGTTGTGGTGGACCGACTGTCCGGGGGGCTCTTACCGTGATGCGGACCGTGACGGTAGCTTGCCCCGGAGGCACGACCCCTCCTTGGTCGACGGCTTCCACCTGGAATGTGTACGAGGCCCCCATGCCCATAGCTGCCAGGTCCTCAAAGTCCAGGGTTTGCAGCACAGCTAACTCCCCCGTGACAGGGTTCAGAGAGAACAGCTGTCTGGCAGATTCGGTCTTGATCCGATATGTGACATTGGAGAAGAGATCTGCGTCCACCGCCTGTTGGAAGGACGAGGACAATTTACAGTAAATTAGACGACAGAGGACACATGAGGGAGGAACAGTAGGGTGAGGGAGGAAGAGATATATTTTCTAAATTATACGTACAGTATACAGAGATATAAGTAGAACTGCGGCTGTGGACAATGAATATTAATGTTTCTATTTTAATTCTGCATTTTTATGCTGCAGGGGTTACTCACATCAATCATTAATAGGCACTGATTAAATTAAACCACTACGGAACGCTTAAATTGGTCCTCATTGCATAAAATCATAACTCTCAAAGGTTGATCATTTGCAAAAGCTACCGCAATAGATGATGATTACATGCAGTATATGGATGCCGAAACGCATGACACAGGAGGTTTCAAGTCACCCAACTCAGACACCTCCGATTCTCAGGGTCTATCTGACTTCTGCTCTGCCAGCCACCCCCATCCGTTTAGACTTGCGTTGAGGTTGTCTGGGAGATTAATGGTGTCACAGTGCCACCGTCACTCACAGCCCTCACCCTCAACCCTCGCCCGCTTCTCAAACTCTTCCCTTGCTTTACCCCTCTCTGGGAAATGTCATTCACAATATGCCGGCAATTACTCGCCCCTGTGCTCTCTGTTTGCTCTGCGCACATGATTTCCCTGCACCCGCGCTTCAATGCAAACGCGTGCGCCCACATTTGACGGCGTTCAAACTACCCCAAAGACTGACGCTGGCACGTTGAAACGATTTTTCAAAATTTGTGGGGTATTACATTAACGTTTGCCAATTGAGACAAAAACATTACCCTCTACCAAAGCCTGGTTATGACTTCTAGCTATGGGTCTTGTTCTGTACGGGACTAAAAATGCCTAAAGAGCTGTCATGACACGAGGAGAAAATTTTTCTTTCAGCTGTGTATATACGGCTGTGTATGTTCCTGTCTGTTTAAATGCTTCCGTCTGGAAGCATTTGACATTTTAAGCGCTAAATTTTCTGCACTTGAAGATACTAAAAGCCTGTTATTCTAACTTTCCTTTCAAGCGCCCTGTGATGCATTATATAAAGGGAGACAGGAGACATACAGGGACGTAGAAAGTGAGAGAGAAAAGAACTTCGGCAATAAACATATGCACATACAGCAAGCACTTACGCTTAGAGTCAGGACCACAGTTCCCACGGGGCTGTTCTCAGGTACGTTCACCACATACGTTTGCTGGGAGAAGACTGGGCTGTTGTCATCGATATCCGTGACCTGGACTGAGAGGGTCAGGGTGGTCCGCCGCGGATCCACTGCCCCATCTGAGGCCTCAACCACCAGGTCATATTGGTTCAGAAGCTCCCGGTCAAGAGGCACTCTTGTGTAGATGCTGCCATTAGCACTAATTGTAAACAGGTCTGGATGATTCACGATGCGGTAGCGCACCTGGCCATTAGCCCCGGCATCTGGATCTGTGGCCTGGAGAGACAGAAAATGACCAGAAGGCTCTATTATAGGCATATAAATAAAACTTTGTTTCCTGCTCATTAGTAATATCTGGGCAGTTTGCCTGTGTTAAGGAACTGTCCCCTCAAGTCTTTTGTTCAACTTCAGTTTGGGTAATCTGATGCCTGACACTCATGTTTTTGCTGATATAGTTTTATTAAATGCTGCCAAGCTCCCCAAGTTACTGAACTACATTGACCATAATTCACTGCACTAGAATATCTGCAATTGTTTGAGTTGCGCCAATGCAAAATGAAGAAAGACACAAGGCTAAATATGGTCTGGACACTTGGATGGAAGCATAACCGTCAGCCAATGTTGCAATGGCCATTATCCTGCAGTCGACTTCAAGAGTTTGTATGCTGAAAGAAATGTGAGTTAGTGGCCCCTGCTAAACGAAACGTCAATAAAAAGTCACCACCATACCCCCTCTCCCTCCCGATGCTGCTGACGTAAAGTGACCTGCGGGAGACACAGTGAAGCCATTTACATACATCAATAATAGATATATATTTAGCAACACACGGCGTATGAATAACAGATTTTAAACCTGAAACGCAGGGGTATTTCCCTTTAGGCAAACAGCAGCTGTTTTGCGTTTGATGTGATCCATTACATGATCCATTAGAGCCTGGCTTTATCTCAGTGCCTTACATATTTACAGAGGCTTCAGGTACAAAAGCCATGTAAGCTACAGTGCCACAGCACAGAGCTGAAACAACACTCATACACTTCAGTCTCATTTCCAGTTCTTCATTCTGAGATTCCAGTTTTTGTTAACAGACTCAAGAGTAAGCCTTTGTGACTTCAAATGTCCAGAACACATTTTCATGCAAACTCATATTCAAGGAATTTTCTTGAAGAGTAAACTAAACATGGAAATAAATAAATAGCGAGGTGATGATCCTGCAGGGCTAAAATAAGTTAGCCACTTTACACATTTCAATTCCCACGTGGAGATGGCAGGTCATTACGATGCCGGTGTTTCTGTGTGCGTGTGTGTGTTTGTGAGTGTGTATGAATCCAACAGTCTCCTGTGTGGCGGTAATCCTTTTTTGTAATTGGGAGAGAGACAGAGAGAGGGGACAGAGAGAGATCAAGCCACATTTCATCTGACTGTTTGGCAATAATTTCTCAACCCCAGTGCAAGTGAGGACAAGGCAGCGCGAAGAAGAAGAAAAAAAAGCGTCCTATCAGGAACAGTATAGGAGAAGAGGGTACATATGCGCATATGGCTGTTAAAAGCTGCCTCCAATTTGTTTTACGTGGAGTGCCTGACAAATATCCAAAGCCAAGGCTAAAAATTAGACCTCAGCGTTAAGCCTTTGCAAAACAGACTAAAGCACATCATGTCAATATATGCACATGGATCACCACTTCTCTGCAGTGATTACATAACAAACATTCTCACTGCTCCTTGCCTCTTAAGAGGTGTAATCCAATTAATTCACAGCCAATAAAATAAAATGACGAATTTGCTAATTTCTATTGCCTCCAAGTACTGCACAGAGGTCTGTGCATGGCAGGCAAGTCCACAGGTCCCGCACCACCTGCAGCAGATGTTGGTAGACATGACAAGCACGGGTGGTCATGTTGCAATGACTGGCCGTGGGTGGCAACGGTAAAACCTTTGGTTC
>JBCAUF010000044.1:14614606-14625466 GCA_038406115.1 Haemulon aurolineatum | reverse complement strand
ATTTATTTGCTGTTCCTTCTCTGACCCTGTCACTGGCCATTTCTCCTGCCCCTACCGCTCTAACTGTTACACCCTGTTCCCCCCTCCCCCACCCCCCCGTTTGTGCTCCTACACTCACAAATCCTGGGACACGCCGGCGGCAACATATGCCTCTTATATAGCTGCACTTGACCAACACACGTAGCCTGCCAACAGATGAAAAGGAGCCGTAGATCTGAGTGTTTATGCGTGCGCAGGTGAGAGGGGGGCAATCAGCATCACTCCTGTGACAGCTCATCAGCTAATGTTCATTACCTATCACACGCAGCATCTTAAAGAGGAAACCACATTTCACCTCCGCCTGGAACAGAGACAGCTGCAGAAACTGAGCCAACCGAGGTGAGGTCTAATGAAATCAAGACGGTTCATATGATTATCAGCTCTCGGTGGGAGACGGGGCAGCCAGTGCTCACTTTTAGTTGTAGTGTCGTCTGTTTCTCTGGGCTAAGTTGAACAGACAGCTCGGTGAACGTAAACACTCAAAACAACACAACTGCCCGTGATGACATGCGGGACACTCCACTAGTTTCACAATTAAAGTCCAGTTTACAAGCTAGTGCTACTCAGGTGAGATGTATACTGTAATCTCTTCTTTGGCTCTCAAAGAGGTTTGCTAAATCCCAGAAATAACTCTTATGTTGTAACAGTCATGCCCGGAGATGTGGAGTTTGAAAGTGGATTAAAAGATGCTGTCAGTTGCATGGTGGGAAATGTGGAACCGCACGTTTTTGGAGCTTGACCAATATTATTAAGTCAGTCGAGATGTATCTGCCTCTGCTGCTTTGATTTTGACCATTGTTTCATTTTTAATGAGTCAGCCCTACTCCTTAAAGAAAACCCAGTAGCAAGACACAACTCTAGTGCTCCTTTCAACTAGTTTCCAGCTGTATCCCTGTGTTGAATTTGCACTCCTTCATCCATTTCTGTGGATTCCGCCCATTCACTTTGCCTACAGAGCTGTTATCTAATCTTAAAATAAATGCAGCGTGCTACCAAAGTTATGTTGCATACAATGTTTGAATACTTTGGCCGCTTTAAGCAACATACAACTGTTCAATATCTGTAGAGCGACACTGCTCTGGAAGCTCAAACAAGCTGTAGGTAAAATACACACCAGCAAAATATACCTCTGAAGTTGATTTCAGATGTCAAACTTCAACAGCAGGTGTAAACACCCATTTGCACTACAAACAGTGATGCTAGACGCACCTCTAAGCAAGAAACATACTGCAATAGAGACTGACTGATGGACTGAAAGACCTGAACTTTAGTCCTGATTAGCATCTATGCTGTCGGAAAAATACCTCTAACCCTGGTGCATGCATTTATTTTATTCAGTGGCTTTTATCAGTCACTGAAGAACTCCCACTAAGGAAGCGAACAACAACAAGTCACAAAGCATAATTTCCACATACGGTATATGGACTTATGAGCGGGAAGCCCTTAATATTCTGGCGTCGCACTGGCTTGGCACAATGAAGTGGTCTTACTGACTTCTAGTGCTACAACAGATTTTATGAATGTGCGACAAAACCACAGGGTATTAAATGCTGCGAGTTCAAACACACTATTAGATTTTCCAAGCTAATGAAGTACTTGGGTTCACTGAGCCAAATTTCCAAGCTAATACAGGCGAATAAGCACGTGTGAGAAGGTCTTATTTGAGCTTAATGTGTTCAAAATGTTTGGCGATCGTCGACCCTGAGGAATCGGGCCAAGAGTTTAATAAAAGAGAGCTGCGTCTCACCCCTCCAGGGTTGCCGTCGGAGGCTGTGACAATCAGACGGTACTGGTCTGTGGTCTCTCTGTCCAAAGGCTTTCCCAGCAGTAGAAGGCCAATCCTGCAGAGAGGGGGTCAGGGAAGACACTTGTATTACTATCACACACAAACAACAGGAGACATTAATACAGCAGCATGACAAAGAGGAACAAAATATGTGGCTTGGTGTTCCTGCATTGCTTCTTTGTGTCACATTACCGCAGCAGTTTTCAATATTTCATTTCCGATGCAATAGAGGTTGATGGAGAAGGCTGCACCTCAGAGTTTATTTACCTCCAGATTAGACAGATTTATAAAACATGGTCGATGATAGAGGAGGATGAGTTCAGGGAGAGGAGCAGGTGGGCTTTTAAATGCTCCCACTCTGTCTTTCTCTCTCTGTGGCCCGCCTCTTGCTCCCACAGCACATGGACTGCAGACAGAAAGATTCATGTTTTCTTTCCAATGAGTGCAGCAGACACAGCGGCCCTCCTGCTCGTTCACAAGGTATAATTTGGCACTCTGGCATTCCAAACACAACGTGTGGACGCATTCCCAAGCAGAGCACTGAATTATCTTTGTTTGCACACATAGGCTCCGCGAGACACGTGAGCGCAAGAGCAGACACGCACAAACAAACACGTGCGCGCGCACACGCACACGTAGCGTGCGCAAAAAAACAATTTCGGCACCACACTCAGGAGAGGCTCTGCCAGAACCGCAAATGGAAGGAAAGATGAATGCATCTGAACGCACTGCTAGATTAATGCCCGTCGCAATTCCCTGCTGTCCCCTTGCTCCTTCACATTTCTAATTTAAAGCTCCTTTGGCCGAACAGTCCAAGCAGAACCTGACCGCTCCTTCTTCCCTGCGCCTCTCCGGCCCACAGCTTTCAAACTACAGAGTCTCATCTCAGCATCTGACAGGCACATTACAGAAAGCTCGATTAACATTGTCCGTTTCTCTAATCACTTGCCCTGGAGTTACGGTGAATGCATTGCTTTGAATCCAATTCACCTGGTGATCTGTGGTTCAAGAGGGCAAACGCAGGTTTCTAAAAACACCATAAAAATGCAGCACCGTCAGTCACTGGCTGCTGTGCTCATGTTTATTTATACCTAGGCAGGAGTGTAGAAAATAGCCTTCCCTGTGCTCAGTGAAGCTAAAGATACGGGAAGCTTTGATGTGAATACGATAATGAAGATATACAGTGATAATTGTCATAATTGCAGTGATAATGAAGATGAGCTTGATGGGGATGATGACAAAGATTAGAATGATTAAAGACACTTAGTCTGCCTGGGGAGTGTATTCCTACAGCTACAGTGCTGAACTACACTTGAGCGGCTGGGTCTGAGAGGTTCACTGATCATGTGTGATAGTGTCCTGCCTCCTCTCCCCAGCCACCGCAAATGAAAAGATGTTGTCAGACAGGCAGGATGCTGTTAACAGCATAGTACAGCGCAACAATGCCGCAGGTTAGAGGCTATCTATCCCGGTCACACAGTCTGTCCATCATTCATTCTGCTCAGATTGTGTTACACGGTAAATTGGACTTGATGTGCAGGACAGTTCGAGGTGGCATGAATGTTTTACCTCAGATTTGGTCGGATATCTCTCACAAAAGAGAAGAAAAAACACATTTTTGACATAAAATTCAACTTGAATTGTTTAATTTATAATACTTGTTTTGAGTTTACTCATTTTAAAGTGACTCTGCAGTGTTTGGTTTCACGGGGCAATAAAAAGTGCAGCTTCTCCCAAACGCTTTTCCAATTTCAGTTTCAATTTCACTTTGAGGCAAGATAATCGGCTGCCAACTGGAACACAGGGCCACAAGGAGACACTGAAAAAAGCTCACAGTATCACAGCTGACGTGGCCTCTGGGTTAGGTTTTGGAGATGCTACTGTACCAAAAAAGCTTTGCAGTCAAGATCTGTTGAGTATAGCCTAACCGATACTGGATTTTTGAGAATGATATCTAAATCAACACAGATATTACATTTATTTATTTTTTTAAACAGAATTGCAACCACAAAACATATTTTCAGAGTATAAATTAACTTAGTGTATAAATGCTCTGTGGTGGACAAACTACAGTATGTAATGATGACACTAAAATCGTCTACAATCTGCTGCAATTTCTTGTAATTTACTGGGCAACACATGCACCGATACCTATATATCTGCAATAAACTAATGGTGGCCTGTTTTATTTACACTTGCCATGCTGCAGCACTTTCAGTCAATTGTAGTCAATCTGAAGTTCATTTTTGAGAGTTTATGGATCTGTATTTGTTATTCATTTCATAAGGATCCCTTAAATGTGTACTTTTAGAGATTTTGACAAACACAGTATGTGCTGAGAAGCCTGAAATTTATTTGTCACTTCTCTCTAGTGGCTGCCCCATTGACGGAGAGACTGTTTCTGAATTACTTCAAACACAGACGTCAATGCCAATATATCGTGAAAAGTTTATGTCAGCTAATATATTGGTCCAGCTGAATATATTTAGTGGCTTATCAAGGGGTGCATGCTGCACTTTCCCAGTACTTGATTGATTTTGAGATCTATTTTGTTTGACCAAATACAATTTTCTTCAAAGACTAGACTAGACTAGAATATCCAGCGTTGCAGTAGGAATACGTGACATGTCTTCATTTGTCCCACCAGAACCTGGGATTTTACTAGAAATAGCAGTGACTTGTTTATGATGTGTTAAACTGTGATCTTGCCTCTGCTGGTCGGTTAGCATGTCATTACTGAATGCTCTCCATATGGCGCCTGGTGGCTGACAGACTCCAAGCAACTGATTCAAGACTACGTCCTGCTCACTACCATTATGGTGAGTGAATCTGAAACATTTCCACCTCCCTCAGGGGAAGCTGCCCCATTTATAGAGAGTTATAGACTGGAGAGCTCATTACTCATAATAGCTTGACTGAACCAGCCCCATATGTAGCCTGGATCTGAACATGCAGCAATGCAAAAAAAAAATAAAAAATAAATAAATCTCTTCACTGAATCACAGTGGTGTTCTGAGGGGTTGAAAAATGAGAGCATGAAGTGCGGCTCTGTATATTGCACACTCATCAAGTGTACCAGCTAATCATTCTGTGATTCATGTGCTTTATCAGCGCCTGCTTGAAGTTATTGTATTGCTAGATTGCGAATATATTGTAATATTTCTGCTGCACAGACAATGTAGTGAAGGAGAACATGTGTATCTGTTTCAGCAAAATGTCTGTCGCATCTGGTTTGAGAGATTACAGTAGCATTGGCAACAACAGCAGTCATGTGTTATTTTGATAGCGTAAACATGCTTTTGCTTTATGTTACCACTATGAAACCTTAGAGTAAACATCCCCCTCCATAAAACAAACAATTTTAACACCGTGGAGTAGATTAAGAGTAAGCAAATGGTCAGATATACTGCTGCAACACAGCTTGCCCTTGCATAGCTGGGAGACGGAGGATGCAGACAAAAGAGGCTTTAATCAATTAGTGAGAAACGTGTCTGGCAGGGTCCTGCATTTTTAGTCTCCCCACGTCTCTTCTCTCCATATTTGCTTGCTTATTTAAGGGATGGTAAAAAGCACTGACCACTTAAATATTTTATGCCTTCGCCGTGCTTCCTACCAGTGGTTGAGTGATGTGGTTTTTTTCAAACGCTGATGTTGATTATGAGAGGTGAGGCGAGATATTTGGGGCCCTTTTCATCTCCAGAAATATTGTCTTCTCTCAGGCAGCAGAAAGGCTGAGACGGGGACAGGGCGAACGAGGAGTAAGGACGTGAGGAGAACGAAGCCAGCTATCAAATAAATATTTTTATTCTGGATCCTTATTTCCACACAGCTCTTGTGAGGTGCAAGTTGGCTCTGCCAATCACCTTCTAGCTCTGACGTAATTGCCCCAGCTTGGTAAAAATTCACATCTCCCACTGTTTCGTTCAGTTTATACAGTATGCTACAGCGTGATTCTGATGATATATGAAAGGAGCTTGTATTTTCTGCACCGCAATATATTAGTAGCTTGAAAATGCTGATCTCAGACACATTTATGTGTGTAGGGCCAGTTATTTAATGCACTGATAAAACAGATTAGACATATATTCATCTAAACCAATCTAGCTCATCTTTGGCTACACCTGGAACTTTGTTGGCATGTAAAGCAAAAACTCTGTGACTGTGATTTGGGGCTATACAAATAACACTGACTTGACAAGAACATTGGGCACAAATCAAAGCCGATAAATATCATGTAGTTTTCAACTTGGTTCAGTGGGATTCCTGATGATGCCAACAGCGAGCACTGGTATTAAACAAAGCCATATATCACCACCTGGCTGGGTGGCTGATTTGTTTGAAGGGCCTCCTCCATGGTCAACACTGTTTCAACATATCATGACTGTGTCTTTATGCACAGCCATTGCAAGTTCCACAAAGCTTTTGATGAACCAGACAACTTTGCCTTGTTCCTCAAAGTCCTCAATAAACTCTCAAATTGATGTCAGCATTTGAAGAGTGGCCTTTCAGAACTACAGTGTAAGCCAGGGGCTTGTTATGGTGGGTGGATGGCAACAAGCAAAGCATTTCTTCATTCATTTGTCATACTTGCTTATCCTTCTCAACATGCACTGGGAGAGAAGTGGGGCATAGCATACAGTAGATAGACAAACACAATCACACCAGAGGAAGCCCACCGCATGCAAGACAAACTCTATACAATTCTCGATTACTATTTTCATTTCAAATTCATTTTGTCAAAGGAACTTGTGGGCCAAATGTTGGTAATTAATAATTTACAACCCTTTCCACCTCAAGTAGGCTGTGGGAATACCTTATGGGCCTGTCTGCACTTGAAAAATATAAAATATCTGGACTTACGTTTCAGAGAGGTTGAAGACCTTCTGAGAATCCCCACTCACGATGCGGTATGTGATTGGGTCGTTTTCTCGGTCTGTGGCCTGCGGGAAGGAAAACAAAAGCAGGATGAAGATCATATTATAGTACCATTAAAACTGAAGGTTATGAGATATGACAGTTGAGCAACAAGGATGCTGCACTGGAGTCATAGCGAGCAAATGTCGATTTTGTTGCCTAAAACTACACTTCCTCCATGGACTAAAATATCACCAGTTTAAAGCCTCATTAAATATGACATATTTTTTGAATGTGCCTTTTTAAAGTGTGTGTATTTGTGGGTCAGTGACTCACCTGCAGATTTTGCAGAATAGCTCCAATCCTCATAGCCTCACTGACCTCCAGGCTGTAGGTGAAGAGAGGGAAGCGTGGGGGACTCTGGTTGTTGGGCGGCAAAACCTCAATGTACACTGTGGTGATGGAGCTCCTGGCAGGATGAAAAACACACATCAGTCCACTGACAGCAGCCATTTCCTCTTGACAAACTGTTGAGCCATACTGAAGTACCTAGACCACAGCGTTGTGAAAAATATTCACAATACAGTATATATTCCCACATCAATGCTCACTTGTGGAGGGGTTTGATTGCAGAAAAGGAAAAAAAAGTTAGCAGACATTGTGTTTCAAACTTAGGTCAGACCCAATACAAGTCTTTCACTCATGATTTGATCATGAGTGAAATGTCTGCTTGTTTAAAATCACGCTGCTCATTCCCAGCTGCTCAGACCAGCAAACATGAAAATGGAACTGACTGAGTTGATTACTTATTCATTCATTGTGTGAGAAATCTTTTGTTGACCTGCTATGAGGGAGCACAAATGCACTTGAGGATGATCTGACACGTAGTGCATGAACCATTTTGCACAGTACGTTGTATGATTTTGTCAAGCTGTGGCCTTCGTCTTTGCGAGTCTTTGTTTTACTTGGTGAAATCAAAGAGGCCACTCATTCCACCCCCAACTACAACCGCTTTACTTTGAGCTGAGATTCTTTGCTTTTGTGCAGAACGAATTCATTGCATTTTAATCGCAAGACAATGTATGAGGCATGTCATACCAGAATTTCTACACTGTCTGATGGAACAAAACCATCTGTGTTTTGACTCACAGCAGCTCAGAAATCTTATTTCTCCACAATTTTCTCCATAATTTATAACCCAGGGAAGACTTTACGTTCCATTTAGAAGCTAACACTATGAGCAGATAATGAATTAAATAAGACTTGTAAAACAACGCAGGCTAGTAGCTCCCCTGCAACCCTGAGGAGACACAAAAATGAAACTGACAGTGTATGTGTAAGTTCTGAAACAACTCGGAAACAAATCTGCTCGTTATAGGACAGTAATGAAATGCACATCACATTAATCACATTAAAATGATGAACACTGCATTCTACCAATGCAGCAGTCACACATAAGCTTGCATGGGAGGCTTCTCTGCAGTACCTTCTCTGGATCTCTGGTGCATTGTCAGAGGCCTTGACGGTCAGTGCGTAAGATCGTCCCACAGTCAAAGTGACACCAGGCGCCACAGTGATGCGTCCAGTGCGATTGCTAATGATGAAGTCTCCCTGGGCACCGGCCAGTATCTCATAGGTCACCAGACCATTCAGTCCCTCGTCAGCATCTGATGCCGTTAACTGGCAGAATAGATGAAGAGAAAGAGACACATACACATTTTAACTATATATTCTTAGCTGTACATTGTAGTTTTACTGGGGGCATTCTGCCCAGCTGCCAGCAACATGCTTACTGAACCAGTGAAGCGGCAAATAATTCTGAGCAGGGGGTTCTGACTGACTTCTGTCACATTGCCACTCTTCTATGGATTAATTGCACTAACATCATCTGATGGACCCATGACCTTTGTGTCAAGCTCAGAAAGCAGCAAATGGTTGGCATTTATCTGAAAGCATACATGCTACTGACCAATTCTGCTGGCTGTAATCGCCTCACTCCTAGTGATTGCAGTTTGATGACCTTAATGATCAATGAAGTTGGGAAAGGAAGGAATTAATTCCCCTTCACCTTTCATATGAAATGGATTACAAATTTGTGGAAAATAGCTGTTGGAGAGAGTTTTTTTGGGGGGAAGTACGATAAAAAAAACCCCATATAGCAATATATAAATAGATAATTTCTTTCATATTCTCTTATCAACTGAATTAAGCAGCCACCATTTCCCTCAAGCCAATTATTTAGGGCATCCCGCTGCTTGTAATTATGAGCCCTTGTGGTGTAGCTGGCTTCATATCTTTAAGGCCTTGAAACTTTAATCCAGGCTGCCCAGACCTCCTTTTTCATGTTCTTGACGTTGGGAGTAAAAGCTGTAGCATCAAATAAGCAGCAGCATCCTCAGGGGGCCTGCGGCTCTCATAAACGGCTTATAAAAATCGGTTAAGCGGTCATACCAGACACTCCGTGACCCCTGGCCTCATTTCAGGGTGGGTGAAACGGCTGGTTTTTAAGACAGATTAAACTTGACCTTTTCAGCGTCTGACATTTTTTTTGGAGTGGCTGTGCTGAGAGGACAGATCAACTGGAAGACAAAAAGATCCTGCCATGACTACCAAATAAGAGACAATGAAATGATGGAGCTCCCTACATTAATAGATGTGGCAGACGGGGGTTAAAAATTTACATTTTGAAGACCGTGCAGTTGGTATTAGCATGCGCGTTTCCAAAAAGAAAAGAAAATCACAACCTTTAAAGCCAGTGCACTAATGAAATCTAGTGTTCCTAATCCATAAAATCAATCAAGACATATAATCACATCTGGTTTTTAAATCCCTTTTATGCAAGGAGGAACTCATCATTGTTGCAGACCACATTCAGTTGAATTCAGTGATGATAGCAGCTGATCTACTGGGTAAAAAGGTTTCCAGGGCCTGTGCTCTGTGGATGGAGAGAAACATTCGCTCTACCTCGTCTGTCATGACTGCAGATGAGGCGAAGGGAACTGTTCCAGGGGTTTGCCTGTCAACACAATGCACTGGATTGTTGTGCTTATTTGCTTTGAGCATGAAAGACCGTGTGTGAGAGAGATTCCGTGTGATGGGGACAAAGATGGAGGCGTGGAGCAGAGTGCCAGAGCGGGAGAGCAAAAGAGAGGGAGAAAGGCGAGAGGATGATTGTTGGATTGATTACCTGTAGTACCGTCTCCCCCGGCTGCATGTCAGTGAAGACTTCAACGCTGTAGGAGACCTCTGCAAACGTGGGCGTGTTGTCATTGGCATCAATGACCAGGATGTTGACAGTTACTGGGCTACTCTGCTGGACACCATCTGATGCCATCATCTGCAAACACAGGAAAAATAAATGAGCATTATAGCTTTAGAAACTCAAGACAAGGAAACATTTCTGTAAATAAATCTTGTAATTCTTTACATTTTTTTTTCTTTATCCAAGGTCATGCTTTCAGGATTGGCTTGCCCTAATAAGACAATGTGTCCAACCTTCAAACCCAAACATGTTTCTACCGCCACACGCACTTTTCCTTTGTATATGTTCATTTTTCATTCCCGTAATGTTAGGATAGCCTTTACAAAGATGAGAGGGGGAGAGCTTGTATAAAGCTTGCCTAAAGGACAGTTTGCACACTGAGCAAACAGCATGTTTATTTGTCCCTGGCAGCTCTGATCTCCAGTACTTGGCAAGGGAGAAAGAAAATGGACTGGGAAGAACAACAAATGAAGTGCAGGAAAGAAGAGTTGCTAACAACAACTGTGGCAGCACCGAGAAATACATGTTTCTGTGGGGGGGGAATTGCTTTCCCCCCAAAATATGCACTCAGCGCTGAAATGGAAATGGCACGTCTTGCAGGCTACACTGTACACTATATATCAGGAGGGGGGCTTTAGTAGAAGCTAAACAGTTATATTACAGTGAATGTGTTGTACAGAAACACATGATAACATATACTGTACAGCGGCAGCTATTTTCTCTCCTATCAAACAGTGTTTTTGTTCTTTAGGCAGCCCCAGGATAGAGATGCCAGACATTTTTTTGGAGCTGAGGGGGAAAACAGATAAGGATTTACTGAGTCATTGCAACTGTACAGTATGCATAGACACTCCATACTTGTACACATGAGCAGGTACTGACACATGACCTCTCTTCCTGCTTTCTCTCTCTCTCTCTC
>JBCAUF010000044.1:14600400-14614506 GCA_038406115.1 Haemulon aurolineatum | reverse complement strand
CACACACACACACACACACACAAACAGTAGGAACTGACACAAAATATACACAATAATTTCTGAAGGCTGATTTTTATCTAAATTAGATCTGTGTGCTCAGTCTCCTTCTGGTCCAGAATGCAGTATAGAGTAATTATAAAACTGATTTGATGCCAGCATTTACAGAGAAGACAAGATTTCTCTCAATAACAATCTCTGAAATAACATCATCTTCAAAGAAGCAGAAACGCAACCTTTAAAACCTCTATGCCATTATCGAAAATAAACCACATGTTTACAAGCTTTTAGCAAGAATTCAGGAAGCAATGCATTCATTATATGTCGTACACTAATGAATACACATGCAGTGCTGCTAACAGTTTCATCAGGTTTTCTGGTGATGCGGCCAATCTAGGTCCCAAACACTTCCACATCCTCATTGGTAGACAAATGTCTGCGCGAGGGTCAAACAGCGGCTACACTCCTATGTCACAGTTGAGAACATCCAGCAGCATGGCACCTCAGCCTGGTTTGGCAAACATAACGCATAGCAGAAGGCCAAGATTACCCAGCTAAAACAGAGCCATGAAAATCATCGTCAGTCAAGATTATTTCAGATCCCACCAACATCCTACCCGCTGAGCACCATCCTTTTCACTCAGGTACAGCAGATGCTCCAGCGCAGTGTGTCCCCAGTTCTGGCTCAGCCATTTGTAGAACTCCTTTGTTCCCCTGACCATCAAAGCCCTAAAAGGCAAACTAGTCAGAGCCTAACCCCAGGAATGCTGCTCTTTATCTTAACTGTGCACATACTATGTGTACATAGATGATTCTGTGTTGATGATGCTGCAGCCAAAATACACACAGAACAAGACACAACATAGCACGACTGCTGCAGCAGAGTGTGCCTACTATGATCAGTTGCTATACTCCTAAGTCACATTTTTGTGCATTTGTAAACACCAAGGGCATTTTTATCAAGGCAAGAGTTACTCCAGTACTTTCAAAGCTGACATGACTGGAATTTAGTTTTTTCCAGTGCTAATATAAGAAATAGAGCTGATTCTGAGCTTTCTCCACCAGGGTGGAGATCTGTGGTGTCCATGACAGGTTCTCTGGGAAGCTGTTTCCAGAAACCTAAACCTATTCAACCCCTGAAGTAGGTTGTGCCTCTTTGGCTCCTTACAATGATCAACAATGAACTCCATGGTTTTGTTGAGGTCGAGCAGTAGGTTGCTCCACCTGTGTTATCATCACGCAAGATGTGCTCTGGTGTTGAGCATCAGTCCAATCCAAACACAAATCCAAACTGTCTGGTCTCTGTGAGTAAGTCCAATATCCATTTGCAGAGTGTGGCACTCAAGCCCAGGGTGTCAAGTTTCATGTTTAATAGGGTGGGCTGTGTTGAATGTGGAGCTGAAATCAATAAACAGCATTCTGATGCAGGTTTCAAGCTGTGTGAAAAATGACTGGAGGGCAGTGGAGATGGCATCATCTGTTGATTTGACGGTTCAAGGTAAACTGGTCAGGGTCCAGCCAAGCTAAGATGTTGTTCTTGATGTGCTGGAGAACAAGTTTCAAAAGCAAAAGCTTTATCAGAATGGGGTTATGAGCCACAGGGTGGTAGACATTTAGAGACTGTAGACCTTTTAGGTGCAGGGATGATGATGTGATGGTCTGAATCACCACATGTAGTTGGTGTTGTTGGTCTTTTACAGTCTTTACTGATGTCTCTGCTTTGCCTCTTTGATGCCAGCTTTTAGTCTTACCTTGGCAGTATTTGTGTATGCTTCCTTGTCACTGAGTGAAAGGCAGCTTCTCTGGCACTGGATCGTAGACTGATATGATAAATAGTGAACAAAGCCTCTGTGTCTGAAATGTGAAGCCAATGCCAAGTGCCTTAAACCTGCATTCTTTCAAATGGCCAGGTTTGGACGACTCCACTGTTTGTGAAAGAAATCTGATTGCAAGTGATCCTGCTTCTCACTTGATTTATTAACTTGTAATGTATGGGTGGTGGATTTACAAACGCTCTGGTTATATAATTTCACCGGTGATGCAATGTATATTCCTCAAGATTGACAGGGTTCAATATACTGTATACTAGATAGTGAAAACATAACAAATTAAAAGGAAAGACCAGTAACAATTTGTTCCCTTGTTTCTGAACAAAACCAGTCAGGTGTGTTATGCTGTGTTCTGCTGTGTTCATGGTGCCCTCTAAAAATTGCGATAATCATGGTAATGGCGGTACTAGAAATGGCCAGTGGTATTGTTGCCATCTGAATTGACAGCAGCAAATGGTAAAACCACTTAAGTGGTACATCTTTACTTAAGACTTATATTCTCATATAGGATGAGATGATCCATACCAGCCCGTAAAGGAGTGATACTTTACTCGATATAGCGTACTTGCAAATGGAGTTTTTGCACAAGAGAGCGTGGAGAGGGGTTAGGTCGTTACAAATACATCTACCTCGTAAGCCATTTCATGTTCAGCCTGTCTCTGGGAAACATCAACAGCAACCACTAAAATATTCACCAGGCAATAAGCATCATCTTTTATTCTGGCTGAAAAATGATATGGAGGATATTTCAGAGAGTACAATACTGTTGATTATCCTGAAAGTGAATCTCTCCCTTGTGTCTGATATTGAATGCAGAAACCATTCTAAAAAGCTGAGGAGGCCACAGAAATCTAAAAATGCACTGCGCTGAATAGTAAAAGCGGAAGAACACTGTCAGCTTTCAATGAAATGTGTAGTCGGAATTGATGATGATCTCAAAAGCTTTTCCACCTCTTATCCAAGAAATAATTTCAGATCCTCATATTCCCAAACCACGGAGAAAACTATGTGGGACATGTAAATAGATAAACAAACCTGTGATCACACAGCACAAAAAAGGGTCATCTGCACACGCAATAAACATATTATAGCTTCATAAATTGCTTGCGGTGATGTCCAAAGAAAACCAACCAAACCAGACCCAGCATTGCACCACATGGAAATTCCTGCCTTCTCCAGGGAACCATTCCCACAGAGCTCACTCTTGGTTTGCTGATGCTCTCTAAATCCAGAGGAATCCCCCTGGATGGAAGGAGCCACTGTATTTCCCGAAATGCTGCCATCCGTCTGAGCAGCGCAGAGACAAGTAACTTACTACTTACTCTGCTGATGTCAATGTAACCGAAGTAGAACAGACACTTAAATAAACCCACTAAAAAGTCTATACAGTAAGAAGATTAATAAACCATCATAAAGATTATGAATAATCCACTTCAGAATCCTTATAAAACATGAAGGAAGCTGTGGAGTTCAGTGAGATTGAACCATCTCATATGCTAAAAAATTCTAGCAGAATATATTCTTTATATGTTTCTTTAAAGGAAATGTAGGGAAAACGTTTAATCGCTTTCTTGCTGAGCATTAGATGAGTAAATCAACACCACTCCTATGTCCATTTTTGTATGGTTTAAACAAATGAGGCATAATAAAAGAGATAAAACACATGCAAGTTAATCGACACGTTTATCAATGTTACAATACACAAGTGACGTGCAAAGAAACGTACAGAAGACACAAGCAAATGGAGAAATACCATTCAGCATGGTTAACACTGAAAACTGGTGAACAATGTTTGGACTAAAATGAACATGGTTGGCTAATTTTATCATTCAAAAATAACCCACAAACAGTTAAAGTATTCATCAGTTTTAAATGTTGTTCTGCACATTATATTGACCACAACTTGCAACCTTTGGGGCGTTTCTTAATTTGCTTTTTTTTTTTTTTATTTATCTGAACATACAAAACTACTGAGGTCTGGTGTGACTTTGGTTCCCATTTGGATCTAAATTTGTAAATTCAAGTGAACAGTATGTTCTTACTTCACTGCTATTTGACCACTGATAAAGGTCACATTGCTCTAAAAGTGTCAGGTCAGCTTTATATCTGCAAGTGCCTCTTGGTATCAACCTAACCTGTGACTTCTATTAATATACACAGAATAGGAGATGTAGGTCACAGGGCTTTCATGCCGTCTTGCATATACTGTAGCTGCACTGAAGCCTACCGTGAAGGTATAGGCCATCTGCTTCTCCCGATCCACAGGTTTGAGGAGCCTCAGGTAACGGATTATCCCGGTAGGGGTCACGCCGAAGATTGTGGTGTAGTCATCCAGCGTAATCTTCACCATGGGGTCTTTCGTCTTCCAACAGAAAGATATACAAAGAGAAACATGTTACCATGGAGATATGAGTGTTTCATCAGTTTTTTCCAAGGCCGCAGCTGTGTGGCTGAGAAAACCTATCAAACAGTACATTTTGATCTGCCAAAGAGTTGAAAAAGTAATCAGCTGGCAGGTCTCTCATCTGTCCTCAGAAAACAGTGGAGAAGGAGCTGAGAGGAAATTACTTCTGCTAAAATAACGTAAACCCATTGTTGCCCACTGGCAAAAATACTGACCACATTAAGTGGCACATAAAAGAGTATGGGTTTCACAGCTTTTGTTTAGGCTGTCCAGATGCCAAATGAGCTTAAAAACATTTTTTGAAAAGAACCATTTACCAAAGATGTGTCATCACTGCTGTGCTTAGACACTGTTAACAAATAAACCCCGAGTCCATTGTGGTCCACTGCTGCAAGTCGGCTTCGATTCACGTCCATCAATGAGTCCTCTTAAGAGAGTTTGGTAAACATTAGGACTGGGTGGCTTATTGATTTTGTTATCTCTGTTTCCACTTCACTTTGATTGGTTAATCTTCTCCCAAGACTGAGTAAAGGGATATTTCTAAAGATGAACTCAAGGTGGTAGTCATCTGTTTTGACTGTGTCCCTGTCGAGGTGTTTAAATATAAATCTTTGAGTGCAGTTAGGGCGTTCTCCGCTGTGGGGGCCAAACACACACAAACATGCACCCACACTAGCACGCAGTTTGTTTTTAATAAATCAAACAAATGTGTCAAAACACCGCTTTTCACCCATCTGAACACACAAGAATCAATTCATGAAATTATTTTTTGGGAGTAGGGAATTCTTAAGAGTAGAGCTGGTATTAAGAGACAATAATAACACAAGTTTTGATGTAAGCAACTGAAGACACCGCAGCAAAAAGACCCATCTGCTTATAAAAAGAGAGATCACAGCACAGCAAAACACTCCAACACACACTCCCATTAGGATAGAAAAGTCAGTCCACACCGTCATTACTGGAGACCTGCTTAGTATCTAATTCACCATTTATGAAATTTTGAGATAACAGGGGACACATACTGTACTCTCTGCTGTTGTGAATACAATGGAAAGTTCACAAATTATTTTTATTTTTCCCAAAACATTTTTAATTTCAGGTTGATGAAGTCTCCAGCAGTGATGAGTGCTCTCACTTTGTTTGTACTTTTTGCAACGTGGTGCATGAATTAATGGCAGGGATGTCCCGAATCAGTTTGCAGCACAGCGTTTTTGTTTTTTTTTGTAATGGATTCTGAACCTTTATTTAGTGTAACTTATTGCTCTCCAGTTAAAGGAGGTGTTAAAACTGCCCTTTTTCAATACGTACAAAACAAAACCCACATGCATTTGACTTTCAGCATAAAGATAAAGAGAAGAAGTTGTCTAAACCCTGCCCAGGCTTTCCAGCCTGAACAGCTGCAAGCTGATGCACATCTTTCAAAATGCATTCACCAAAAATGATGATGCTATACATAATATTGTAAAGCTGCAATGCAGGTTTAATGCAGGACTGTTAAGCATTCATGTCCCTTAATTGAACTGGTTTTACTGATATAAATGCAGGCCTACTTTAAGCTATTATGAGTGCTCAGTGCAGCTGTATTATTCAGGAAAACATAAATATTAGATTAATCTTGATATCAGAAGATACTCAATATTAAAAAGGACTCACATTGGCAATTAGGAGCAAAAAAACCTGAATCGAGACATCCCTAAATTACACTGTGTGTGTGTGTGTGTGTGTGTATGTGTCTGTGTGTCTGTGTCACATTGCATCTAAAAGGATCCCTTTTACCTACAGGTGTATCACCAGGAGCCAGCTACAACAAGGAAACAAATACAGCAGGAAAATGACTCATGAACACATGAACTTTCTGTGAGTACACAAACACAAACACGTGAATAAATGTGGACCTCTGACCAATATTTACTCAATGCACTACAAGCGCTCTGTGTTTGTGTGAACACACGCATGGGTGGACATGTGTAAAGTGTAGGCAACAGTGAGCATGGGCCGATAAAGGCGCTTTCTTTCTACCTCCTCAATGTCATTGTCCAGCGCGATGATTCCCAGGGGGGCAGTGAGGTTGGCACTGACCGAGATAGTCGTACCCACTGGGGAGGACTCGCTCACGTAGCCCTGATAGGTGGCAAACTGGAAATATGGTGCCTGGTTGTTCTCATCCAGGATCTCGATAATGAGGTCAGCATAGGCTGGCAGGGGGTGACCATTGTCCTGTTCTGCCTGAAAAGAGATAAATAAATGAAACAGGAGAGAGAAAGTATTAGTCAATGTGCCAAATATCAACACACCTAAAAAAAAAAAAATTGTCTGCAGGAAATTCATTAAGAGGCACCAATAATGAGTTGGACGATGAGAGTATAACTCATTTATGAGTTATGCTGTCCCAACTTTTATTCAGGCTCAGGGACAGAAAGGATTCATTTCTCTGAGTGTCATTTCAATTACAAAAAGCTACACTGACTAAATTTAATCAGGGGTCCACTTCGGATTAGGCCTTAGTAATTGCCAGGGCACTTAACGCAAATACCATCATTTGTATGGGAGAGACAGTAATTAGTGGCTCTTGCTACTTTGTCAAATGAGTGACCAATGACAGAAGGGGGCTCAATGGAAACATTATTTGCCAAGCCAGTGCCAAAGTTAACCAATCAAATAGTGACGAGCATACTAGCACTTGTTTACAGCTTGGTTCATCTTCACTGTTGCACAAACTCAACTGAACTCTGAATTTCTCTGCACATTGTCTCTGTTTTTCAGAAACAGTCAGTTCTCAAATGAGCAACTGAGCGATCTTCTTCAAAAACTCCATTCCTACAACATAAAAATCAATAGATTTCCTTAAACTATAAAATATTTAAAAAATACTAAAACATGCATTGTAACTCGGCATAATAAATGTTACAACACAGCTTACACATGAAGCTCCAGGGCTGTGCGCTCTTCCAAAAATTGAGTGAAACTCAAAATTTGTATTTGTGTCACGCACAGCACTCGTACCAAACTATACCGCTCGATCACCAGAACAGAAACATTCCTTTCCCTTCATTTTCCAGCACGGTTGGTGGCTGACATGACTGCTTGAGTAACATAGTGCATGACTACAAATCAAAGTGTGTGTTCTTCAAACTGTATAGAGACATATAGAAGCTGTGCTTCTGCCCGTGCCGTGTCTTGACACCAGCCCAGTGAGACCAAGCCAAATGAATGTGCTCTGGTCAGACTGTCACTGCAATCTTTCCCCTCATAAGCACGTACAGAATGTCCCTTTTGGCCCCCACACTGGGATGCTTCAGAAACATTAAGGCTTTGAAAATACAGATGGAGAGGGGGAGTGAGACGACATCAGCTTAAGCCATGACCTGGAACTAATTCCGCACATTAGCTCGATTTCACTGGGCTTGTGTTGCACAGTGTCGATTGCAACAGAAGAATATAGTTCTACTACTAAATGGTAGAGTGCAGGGGCCACAGACCTCTAAATTCTTGCTTACTCTCTTGTGTGTACACCCTGTGATTGCAGACCGTACTCTTTTGCAGTCTTGGCACATCCGGTCGGGTTTCACTCCAGTCGAGTTTCACAACCGATTTTATTTCCATCGCAATGTTATGCTAGACTATCTTTCCCGAAAATCGTCTACCTTTTTCCCTCATCTGAGTGATAATAAAGAACACTCACACTGCGCTGACCCAAAGATCCAATCTGCTCACAAAAACACCTGAGGGAAAAGTGCTGTCATTGACAGACAAAGTGTGGGTGCCTGGATCTCTTTTTTCCCTCGACATTCACACACACATTTTTGTCAAAGAGAGAGAAAAGGCGGGGTGTAGGATTACAGTGTTCCCTGGCGATTTAGCTCTTTAGCGGTGTCCCTATTTCTGGGAGGCAGTGCTAAATGACCTGCGCTCCGCTGCTACAACACATGGGCCTGCAGGAGATCCGCTGCTACCAGAAGTCATTGTTTATCACTCAGTCTTGATTCTCCCCATCTGATTCCATCACCCTTAAAGCATCATACTGCATCTCTTTGCCATCTTTTTTTTCGATGTAACCAGACGTTTTCTCTCCGTCTCCATCCGCCTTTGTCACTTGTCTTCATTCTGTCGCAGTCATCTTGGTGGATATTGCTCCATCAGGATCAATCATGACGTTTCAAGAACAACAAATGTGTTTTTCTGGAATATGCCCGAGATGCTGCAGCTGAAGCATTAGCTATGTACACCACATACTGTGCTGCATCACAGCACTCTCAAGATACCAAAGTGTAATTCTCACTTTCCTGCCCCTCTGAGTCCTTGAGCAATGGTTCCTCCCCCTCTCTATGACTCAGGTAGATAAGGCTCCTACCATCCTCCACACTCGTCTCTCCATCTGTGTTGGTCTTTTCCTGCTCCCCCTTTGAACTGTCTCCCCACCTCTAGCGATGCACCATCCTCCCGGAGACATGTAAAAAGTCTCTAATATGATCAATCTCCCCTCGCTTCCTCCCTCTTGTGGAAATCAGCTCTTCCTCTCATCTCCTTGCTCCCCAGCTATCCCGGTAAACAGCAGGTCACGCAACGCTCAGAGGTGTCTAGAGGTTAGTGATGGGTGGATGGAAAGTTCATCTGCGCTGCTGCTCTGCACCGGCAGCACTGAGGCAAACCCTGACTCTGCTCTAAATTAGAATTCATGAGAGTGCAGCAACCCTTCCTCCTGCTAAGTCCATAAATCATAACATCTTTTTCACCCCCATCTCCAAAGCAGCTAAAGATAAGGTTAATGGCCTTCAGGACTGAGGTTATCTAGGTAGAGTGGGTGAGGGTGCATGCTTAAGTTATACAGATATGAGCTGAACCTGATGTGGCCTTATCACAAAAAAAAAAAAAATTGCATAGTATAGAATTCAGATGTTTAACGATATAAAATAACTCAACGCACAGGCAGAAGGAGAATCAATATCCCACCATGAGCTGCATGATAAAGATAATCATAATATATTACACTACTTTCATTTGTATACACAGTAGGAACTGTAGTCAGTGGAAGTGTATGATCATAACATTACAAAAACAGGCTGTAAGAACTTAAACAACTCAAACATCGCTGGGAAACCCTGTGCAGCACCATCTGTTTAGTTTTAGGATACAGCATCTGAAAATTGAAGTTGGTTGATGAGGATCAAAGCAGGGCGGGAGGATCACTACAATCTGTCACCAGACAAACGCTTGGCGATGGCTGCCCTACTGGCGTTCACAGCGGGCGGCTCACTATCATGTCAAAATCCGCTGGACACGTGAGCAGAGCGGCACACTCGCAGCTCGCGTGTGGGATGTCTCTGTTATTCCTCCAGCTCACATTGTGCTGGATCCACGTGGAGATGGATATGAAAGTCTCTCTATATCTATTCATGTTTGACCTTTAGTGGTTAATAATATTTCATGCGAGAATAAAATATAGTATCCAGCTGTTGGTTTTGGGCTTCATTTGCCTGTTCCTTTCTAAGCTGTGTCCCTGGAAAGGATTTTTCTCATAAAACACACTTCTCAATACTGTACAGATAATGAAAGTAGCTTATACAACAAAAATATCGTCATTGTTTGCCTCATAATGTTTTCACTGTGGTGTTGGTGAGCTATTGTGCAGTGTATTGTGTCTCTTTCAAGAATATCAGATGTCCAGGTGTAGCAACAGAAAAAAAGACATTTATAATGCAAAACTGATGCAGAGCTTTAACCTGTGGTTTTCAAAAATCCACAGGTTAAAAAAAAATTGTTGATTTTCAAAAACTGATATAATAATCATCGAAGCACACTAAAATATTCCAGAAACTTTTTTCAATGGCTTTTGGGATTTCAAGTTTGAAGATGTTGTCATGACTGCACAGTACGAATCCTGTAAAGGTTTTTGTGAGCCTTCGAGGACCGTTCACATCTGTGAGCTGACAGCAACAGATGTCATTTTAATTTAGTATAAAACTTCTCAGCAGTCTGAAGTTGGCCCTGTTTTGTTCATCCTACTCAGGGTATGACCTTACAGTACGCTGCGCTGAACAGTTTTTTATGGCGAGTTAAGTCTCAATCAAAAATCACACTGCAGAGCTTGTCATCAGCATGGGTGATGTCCTGTGACCTTGAGTAAAATGAAACTGGCACTGATTCTGCTAATGCAACAATAAAGGAGTGAATTATTCAAAGTGAAAGTTATTGTTTACCTTGACGATGAGCGTGAACCTCTGATACAAGTCCCTGCTGATAGGCTGCAGAACACGCAGCTCTGCAGTGGTTCTGTTCAGGGAGAAATACTCTGGATATGTGGCTGGGTGACCTGCAATAAAGAATAGTCAAAGATTTGGATTCATTGTACTTTACACATCATCATGAACACCAAAATGAACATTCAGAAGTCAAACTGAGCCATGCGGATTGAGCCAAAGAACATAAGAATTGGGAAACCAATGAAGATACATGATGAACCTACCAACCAAGATGTAGTAAAGAATACCAGGTCTGTCTGATGGGGGCTGTATGTTTCTGTCCATGTCCACCGCCCGGATTGGAGGGGTCACATTTAATGGGTTCAGTTTGCTCTGCAACAAGAGGTGGGGGAGCCAGTCAACAACACAGCAAGACAATCATCATTTATATTTCACTGCACAGATATTGTCTCCTGAAATAACTTTGAGTGCATCATTATGCAGAGACAGGAATTACATAAAACAGAGAATATCTGCCCTGGAAAATATGCAGTACTCAGTGTGTCATATATTAATATTTGGGCTGCTGTATAATCTTATGTCACGTGTTATATTATGTATATTACATTTAACTCCTCCAGATAAAAACAGGATTTTGTGTAGAGGAGCTGCTTGTGGCCTGCTAAACGATTTTCTGCTTTTAAAGGGGCTGAGAGGAGCTGCTATGATTGTCCATTCCTAAAGCTGGCCCCTGCTCCACCTGCTGATACCGTATTCCTCTAAATAATGTTTGTGTCTCAGTCTTTTCAACACATTGTGCTGTGCTGTGCTAAAATCTGTTTTGTGCCTCCGGTCGCCAAAGCTGCAACCAGTATTTACACTTCACTTCAGTTTCAGGAAAGTGTCTTACTCATTGTGGCTTACGGTATTTAAAAAGACACCGAATAAAACAAACAAAGAAATAGATTTTTTTCAAAAAGGAAAATATTTCTGATGTCCAATTCAAGAGCCATATTCCTGATGTACTGTAGGCGACTGCCTGAGCAATCACAAACCATAGAAAACTAGCTCATCATTAGGGCATTTGATTAATAGGCCAGTGCTATTAAATCTATTTCTCAAGAGTATGCTTAGAAATATGCCTGAGTTTCACTTCAAGAATAATCTGTTTTTGGTGATGTAGGCTACTTTTTCCTTTTCATGCATACTCATACACAGCACTAATTGCCCCGCTCTACTGCTACACTGTTTCCCCAACATATGGCTAAGTGGGAATGTGTTTAGCGCATCACATTTATGGATACCTCTAGTCATGCAAAAGACCTCCATATGGCCCATACAGCGTATGTATGAGTATGCTAAGAGGCCTTTGCTAAACTTCCTTTGCGTAGACAGGCACATGGCTAACAGCTCTCTGGCAGGAAGAATCCCTCCCTGAGGGGGTATATTTATATCCCTCAGCTCTGGAGTAATCCTTACACCCCTCCCTAACCAGCCCTCTCGCTTTTACAATGTCTGGAGGTGCGCTAAATCAAATCCCCCTAGCTCTGCACAATGATGATTAGCTATAATACCCTCCTCCAGCAGTCATTATCCAGGGGACTCCAGAGCCCACATTATATCCCCCCAGGGCAAAAAATAAATACAGATCAACTTAATAATGCCTGTCTAGCCATTGTGATTAATTACAATACACTCATCAATTATGAGAAGACAAATCTCCCCGTGGACAGATATGTTAGCATAATGGTTACAGTGCAGAATGGAGAAAAATCAGAGACCAGCAAAAAACTGACTGAAAATGGCAAAGCTAATATGGGCCATTCCTTAAAAAAACTGTTGTTAAGTTAAACTGTCCACTAGGGAAAGCAAAAGGAGGAGAATGAGAGGTAAATGTTATAAAAAGAAAACCTAATACAGTAGAAATATTTTGGAAAAAAATCTGAATGAGACTTTCTCCTAGGAGTGTTGTAACCGTAGGGTTAGGGTTAGACCTCATTCATCAGACCTCATTTTGGGGGAGTAGCTTTGGGAGTTTGGAACCACGCACCGTTTAGAGAGGGAAAAGCCGGAAGATGGAGAGAAAGGCCAACATCTTCTCACACTAATGAAAAAGCTTTGGTTTGTGTAGCCGGTGCTCCCAGGTCCTGCATACTTAGCAGTCCGCAACCCTTTTATCATAAATTATACATTACATGGGCAAACACTAAATGGAAAGTCTGGACAAACGACTGTGACTCACTGAGGCCACAGCCACGCAACCATAGGGACACGCAGTACACACACATAAACTGTATAGACCTCAATCTATAAGTTTTGATTTTCCTCACCAATCTATACAGTAGCTCCCACCATGTCATTACTCTAGGCTTCTGTTATCTAATCTCTCTCTCTGTCTTGGCTCAATTTAATATAATTGAGTTGGACTCCCATGTGTGAAACATGTCAGTCCAGTACACTTAACCCACATTTGATGCAGTCTTTCCCCAATACTGCATAGTCTCACTGTATCCCATAATTCCATTGCGCTTGATTGGTGGCATTAATGAAACTATAAGTTGGTTCCCTAAACTTTAAGCACTGTAATAACGACAACAACAAAAGAAGTGTTTTGACAATGTTTTCACACGAACCATGTATACCCCATAAAAGAGAGTGTCAAGTGTGAAAATAAATACACTGGCAAGTCCAAAACATATAAGACTTTTTGTTTGTCAAGCGCTGAAACACAGACAAGCACATTTAAACCTTTGGGAAAGTTTGAGTTTTATTTTTAGCACTGACTGTGGAAAGAAATTAGAGTCCCCATTTGATGACACAGAAAACATACAAACTCCACCCAGACGGGAGCAGGGCTGAGACTCAAACCCTCTTGCTATGAGGACACCGCATTCCCAACCCCAATCTAGTCCAGCCCAGCAAATCCAATCAAATGCAACCCAGACTACTCCAATCCAATTCAATTCAATACAGTTCTATCCTAGTCTAGTCCAGAATGCTGATGACGAATCTGTTTTATGGATGAAGCCATGCGGAACAAGCAAATAAAATTAAACCTTGGGTTGAAATTGGTGTTTCCAAGATAAAGAATATTTGAAATGGTCAAGCTCAGCAATGAATGAGAAGTCATGTGACATGATCAGAAAAGCTCCAGAACAGTACTAGATAGACCTTGCACAGATAGATTTCTTAAAATATAGATAAACTGTTTATAATTATACACATAAAAACTGTTGGTGCGTCTGCTGTTCTCTGCACCTCAGACTCTTTATCTCAGCTGCTACACCATCTCCCTCTGTATTTTTTCTTGCTTTTATGAACTCTAGTGGTGTTTTGCTGTCATCCCAGGTCAACTCAGCCTTCAGCTCTAATTGCTGGTCCAACAGACCAGAAAATGCCTCTGGAATTACCATGCTGAGACAAAACAGCAAAGCTTAGTCTGCCTCCAGGTGTGAAGGCAAAAAACGAGTGTGAGGAGACAATTAGGCTATTTAACAGGCATGGCATAGTTTAACATGTAGCAAAAAAGATGCACAACACAACTGTATCATAGATCTGAATTACTGTAAGTAGCACAAAGCACATGCACACACGCACGCACACACACGCACGCACGCACGCACACACATATAAAAACACAACCTGCATCCATGAAAATACAAATATGCTTTTATTATTGGTTCACACTGTCTGGTTC
>JBCAUF010000044.1:14545197-14569162 GCA_038406115.1 Haemulon aurolineatum | reverse complement strand
GCAGTGCTAACGGTCCTATATTGCGATCAGAGCATAATAGATCATGCATGTGGATACAAGCACAGACGCACACAAACCTGAAGCAGAACAGTCTGCTCAGTCATGCTCACTGCGCAACTGAAATGATCCCAACCTCTTGCCAAATTTACACCTTTGAGCAGCGGGAGGTATTTCTTAATGACATTGCACATCTAGCCTTCTAGAACAATAATCCACACCGCACTCAAGATAACAATGCAGGATGAAACCTGCAGATCTTTACACAAGTATACAGTAAGCATACGTTATTGGAAAACTACAGTACTTAAAGATTAATCCACTTATCTGGATGACCATGACCAATCTGAAAAAAGCAACATCCCTCATTTAGGACAAGGAAAATGGCAGAGGAACCAGAAATAATTTGGTGCAGCAGAAGGGTGGTGTTTCAAACTGAAGAGCAGAGCCAAGCTTTTCACATAACACTAGTATGGAAATATGTGCACAGTAGCTCTATGATGTTGTGTATACATCTCTGAAATGCAGAGTAATATGGAGGAAAAGTGTAAGTAAATATTCAGTGAGACATGCCTTTGTCAGTGAACGTTGTGTCTGTGTCATGACGAACTGCGACGCAGTTGTTTAAAATGGTAACCAGTCAGAAACAATACAGAGCAGGGGAGCGGGAACAGGATGAAAGACACAGTTGATCACACAGCTCAGGAAGAGGGTGTATGCAGCAAAATGGGGAGCTCACTTACTGAGCTCTGTGGATTTTCAACAAGTCTGCTCAACAGGCTTGGGGTTGTGTATTTTTAACAGTAACTAGATTTAAGAATAAAAAGTATGTCTCTTATTAATCTCGCTTCCATTTCAGTAAAATGATATGGTTGCATCATGAAAGGGCTGATGAATCCTATACTATGTGCTATTGTATAGCTATGAAAAAAGCACTTACATTTGAGGATCATCTTTATTACAAAGAGATGAAGGCTTTGCTTTTGATGAATCAATACCATTACAAAAGGGGAAGTTAGTGGTAGAAGAACATCATGCACCACTCATGAGAGAATGACACCTGGGATATTCATTGTTGTACAAACCTATATTTGTCATTTTTATGTCGGCAGTATATTAATATGGCTTTTGCTTGATAGCGTAAAACCATTGACATATATAGAGTAGACATCATGAGAGTGCCCCTAAAGTGGAGCCAAACATCTAAGTTGCCTCCTGGTGGCTGGCTGCAGTATAGGTCATAAATATCTCCATTAAAACATAAAAAGGACGCATAAAACTGCTCGCATAATTACCAACAGAGTTAGTATGGAGGTGGATTGCTTCCACACTCTTGTGTATCATTAAACGTACAAATGTACACAACAATAAGAACAGAGAAAAAAACAAACAAACAAAAAAACAAGAACATATTCTTGGCCAATGCTGGGTACAGTATCTATGATGTTTGCATTATACTACTACTATTACACTATTATGAGCACCTGTAAGATTACCGCACACAGATGGTGCATTCACAAGTCAAATAGTTGAGGAGACAAAATTCAAGCCCAAATAATAAAGTCCAGTCAAGATAAGTAGGTTGCACATTGTTTGATGTTTTGGCTATATATTTTGCATTACCAAGGGAACATGACTTCAAAGCCAATAATTTTATTATTTTTATCTCACACTGCAGGAGTCTAACTTTGGTTTGTTGGCATGTTGCACCACGTTGGCTTCACACAGGAGAGATATTTAAAAATAGGGGAACCATAACAAATGCAACAAGCAGTATTCAATCACTAACAGGTAATCAGGGCACCGTACATTTCAGAGGCCTAATCCAAAGACAATCAAAACCTTCTAACTTTATCATCGGAGTAATTTGCTCTCACCTAAAGAGATCCTCTCACTAATCAACCTAACAATGTTGACCTGAGGCAGTAAAACTTTGATTACAAAATGATTACCGGTACTGCTCATTTCACAGAGGATTCAATACGAAAAAAGTGTCAGTTTACAGAAACAGTGTTTTTGCTCGCAAAACCATTGAAAGGATAAAGAGTAGAACAAAATCTATCAGACAGTCAATAAAACAATAAAATGTTTGTTTAATATGTTCTCTTTTTAACCACAATTGATGTCTTCTTAACATACTCTGCCTTATGTTAACCCCTAATATAACATTTTTCAAATAAATTATTGTGTGACTCAATATCCTGTCTGAGTGCTGAGATTCATTTTGAAATATGCAGTGTGAGGAATAGTTTAATACATGTTTAGGAGGCTGACTATATACTCCATACATTTTGGACAAAGTTTCATATACAAAACCGATATAGAGGTTTCTCCTTTCCCCTCAATACATAGTTCTTTCATTATGTTTTTAGAATTCAACAGTCTAAAATGCAGACAACCTCCTAAGCAATTTAAGTCTTTACAAGGCAGCGCATCGACCGCTATATTACTGGAGCAACAAGGCAGTGGCAAGATGAATTCTGCTCACTGACATTTAGTTTCAAAAGGCATCTTTACTTGCCACTCGATTCAATGGCCTGGGCTTTCCTTGGCTTCATCTGCAAAAGCACCTTTTTAGCAACCAATAAATCAAACTGCTGCTCCCTGAAGGTGGATATCTAAAAAAAAAAAAAAAAGAAGACTTTAAAGTAGAACTAACCAAACAAGCAAGCAATGGTCCAGGAGGTTACACTGTCTCGATCTGGCACACCTTTACAACAAACCTACAAAAGGATCAGAAGCATCCTATTTTGATGAATAAGAAATGCAAATCATTTCACACACTGCAGTGAAACATGTTTGCACTCTCTAGATGTGGGCAGCCACTCATTAAAAATTGTCAACCAAGAAGAAGTGTAGAAAGAGAGGGAGAAAGAGCGAGACTCCTGAGAAAGGGCAGAGGCAATGAAGTAGGAACTAATTTCTCATCCTTTAGATGGATGGCAAACTGCCAGATTCCTCTTATCATAAAATGTCTCATCGTGTATATGTCCATGTCCTTATGCAATCATAAATGCCTCTGCCCTTTCATATAAATATCAGGCCCTATGTGATGATAAGTAAATGTCTGACGGAGCCTATGGAAAAGATCCCCCAGCAAGGACAGGAAAGCTGGATAGGATAATTTCTCTTCTTTTAGCCGCAACACCAGTGGTCCACCTGAGGGAAAAATGTCTGCCGACCTCTGGTTTGACCAGAATCTACTTAAAAAAACTTCAAGGTTGGAGGTTAGAGTTATGACTAATCCCTGGGGTGGCACACAGCCCAGGATAGGGATGAGTGGAGACAGAGCAAACAGGGACACTGTTTTAATTTCCCAGTTGGGTTGATGGAGTTTATTTTGCATGGATCCATGTCCAGAGGGGCAGAGGGGCATTCTGGGACAGGTCCAGTCGGGACTGGCAAAAGACCGTGAGACAGACAAAGGGCAGCTGTCCAGTGTCACACATTGCCAGGTAGTGGCTGCTCATGAGGAGACAGCAGCTCAAAACAGATGATCGGTCTGTGTTGTAGCAAAGGGGCCAGGGAAAGTCGTCCACGGGGGCTGGCTGTGCATTACAGTTCACATCATACTGTATAGTAAGGGGCCCTTCTTGTTCTGAGCATACTCTGCTAGTCGTTTGTTTGTCGTGTCGAGAAGGCTTTAAATGTTTACATAAGCGATTTTTGTATGGCTCAGATTGCAAATGGTTTTAGCTTTAAACTTCATAATCATAAGTGTTGCTGTAATTATCTCAGAGCCTTTTATTGTAGGTTTCCCTTAACAAGTTTAATATGTTATGATAGGTACAGCTTTACCACACATTGAAATGATAAAGCTGTAGACACTGCCTTTTCAAATTGTAGTGATCACTTGATTGCAAAAATAAATTCAACAAGAGAAAATTCACTCTTCAATGCCTGCATGTACGGCATGCAGGTTGCCATGTAAGAAAGACATTTTTTCTTATCAGTAACTATACAACACATCGTAGCGTAGTCTGTAATGAGTAGCTGAAAAATTCTAATTAACACATTCAAATTCCAATTTAATAAAATGGCAATCAATCAACAGCAATCAATTCCGTTTTGAACGGACTTTATTAGCACTTCCAGCTTGCCATGAAAGCAGATCCACATGCTGACGTCTTCAGCTGTGATATATTGGTGACTTATTAATTAAAAACATGAGCACCGGTCTACTGTATAGCTGCAGTTCTAAGGTTTAGTCAGTTGAAGGCTTTAGTAACTTTACTGTCATGGCTAGGGTCAACAAACCTGTTGCTGTGACAACCAAACTCTTCACCGGAGAAATAACCTGACTGTGGTTCAGCAGCAATTAATTTCATTTTTTTCTATTTATAGAAAGACGTGAAGAACAGTTTAGCCTTGATAAAGAGGACACTTGTTCAAGACTGCGTAACTGCAGCCTTTCTTCAAACAACGTCATGCTTTCTTTGTTAACATCTTGCGTGCAGTGCTACATCTTCACATGGAGCACCTATTTGCCATCTATACAACAGTGCAACTCATCAAAGCAAATCCACAATACTTGCACTTGTTTTTACTGCCAGATCTACAAAGTGTTCTCCGAATGCTATTAGTATTGATCTGTTGCAGTTCCTCACGGCGCTCTTCAGTTATTCAACAGTCATTGTACTCTGACTAACGATATGTCGTTCTATCATTGTACGTGCATCTTTGTAATATCTAAGTTAGTGTGTCCCTACAGTTGGATAACTATTGCTTTAGTGCAGTCACAGCTAATTGCTAAAGGTTGGCAAGCGTGACCTACAGTAATGGCAATCTATTGCTCCTTGCAGTCACAGGCATTGGTCGTGTTCCTCTGTTGGAAGGAAGAAGTAACAGATTGAAATGAGCATTTGTACTTTTGGAAGAAAATGAGTATGTTTCTGCAAGATGCTACAGCTCTAAGATGTTTTATCTGTGCCTCGTGGTTCAGAAATAATTAGTCAAAAAGTCTTCAGGTTTGCTTGAAGCAATAACACTAATGAAATTCACATAAAATGTCAACCAAATGTAGTAAAAGTACAGTGTAGTATGAAGAACAAAGATCATATTTAAGAGTCAGTGACATTTAAGATGTATACTGCCTTGTATAACTGATGATGGTGGTTTTTCTACCTCGTTTGAAATATGAATCTCAGTTACGTTTTGAGATATAAAGTTCATTTCAACATTAGTATATCATGTGCAGGCTAACGATTTGCACTTGAAAACACTATACTTGTGAATGTTGACAGGCTGCATTTGGATCAATTTAAACTGATGATTTCCAATCATGTTAAAAAAATCATTTTAAACACAACAACTACATAAGGCTAATGGTTTGTCTTATGAAATCTACATTGGAATTATTCATATACAAGTTCATACACAATTGAACTCATTCTTATCAGCAGTGACCAAGTATCTGAATGTAGGAATCATTTACTTTCTTATAGTAACAGGATTGTTTGATCTTCTGATTTGACACATTAATAAACCAGTAAGGATTGTAATGCAGTACAGTAGCTAACACTCAAAGATAAGAGAAAAAAAAGAAAAAACATTACTCGGTAATCTGTTGGTTCTATTTTGTGAACAACCAAAAAATCTGCCGCACACCCCCCACTTACATGCAGACATTCAGTCATTCGTCATTCCCTAACTTGAGAGGAAAAAGCAGCTAAATCAATGTGGAGACAGACAGTGCTGTGTGCCTCTTCTTGCAGCGTGTCTATGTTTGGCACAAGGAATGCAATCACAGCCTCTGTCTCTCTCCATCCCTCTTCTCTCCAAATCTCTCATCATTAAGGAGTGTGGGTCTCTCTGCGGGGCCTCTCGCTGTAATTGTGTGTATGTACTTATCTTTAAGGGTCACGAGTGGAGTAAAATATGTCAGTGTGAAATGGAAATCAAAGGGGAGACGGGCAGCAAAGAAAAGAAAGGATCCGTGAGGGGAGGGGGGCAGAGATGCTCTGGTGACTAACAGTGACGAAGAATGTCAAAGAGATAGGAAATGAATTCTTGCAGCATCGTGCAAATCATTAGTGGCTAATAATGGAAGTGAGTGGGGGATTACTTTACTGATGTGTAATCCCTCACACAAGCTCCCCTTCCTACTCCTCTTCAGAGTTCCCCTCCATTGCTGCCTATCCTCCATCTCTCTGTGAGGTTAACCACACAGGCAGGAGGGTAAAGGTTGCAATCACACCCCCAGTGAACAGTTCAGCACGCACATACTCACGTACTGAGCTCAAGTAAGGGCCTATTAGTACAGACCCCAGGCAGCATGGGGCCCAGACTTAGCAAGAGTGCCCTCCCTTCTTGCGCTGCCCAGAGCCTGATTACAGCCTACTGGCGCACAGATTAAAACCCCCTTCCCTCCTCCCGTCACTCCGCTGCTCCCCCACTCCACAGGCTTCTGCAGCAGCCAGACGCAGTCTGCACATCTGGCCCCTAATCAGACAATCCCAAAAATAGACAAACAATTGTGGGTCAAAATGGATGTGCAGATGGGGAGAGAGGGAGAGGGGGAGATCGTGTGAGGGAGGTAGACTGATGTCACATGGCAGGAGTGTCCACAGGCATATCAACTAATCCTCACCTCAGTACACGCGCAAGCACAGCTGAGCATGTCTGCGTGTGGTTGTGCGTACATGCATTTGTCCGACATCTGGATTTAGCCATGGAGGGATTTAGCGGTATGGACAGTGTGCATCTGTCCACTCTGCTCCAGATTGAAGTTTGTCCTTTCATTGACATTTGTTAGGCATGCTAGTCTCCACTCGTGCATCGATCGATGGACATACATGTTCACTGCTGGGTTTACATGTGCAGTCAAAAACGAATCTCCGTAGAGAAAGATTACGTGAGCCCGCAATACAGAGGAGCTGAACTCAGATGCTGCGAGGCAAGCAGGAGAACATGAAATGGCAACTGGAATAGAGGGAATTTATTAATGAAAAGTGAAAGCAGTAAATGTGATACACGGCAGAATACTGAGGGAATGTACAGTAGGAGGAGAAATGGAGGAGATGAGCACAAAGAGCCCTGGATTTTTTTTTTTTTAATGGCAGCCCCCTTATTGTTCAGTCACTATCATTTTGACATTCTTATCTCAATAGCTGTATTTTAAGTTTATTTTTCATGGTAAGTGCGCTTTTAGTCAGACATTTCTGCAAACAGTAGTATTTATACGCACATTTGTCTTCGATAACTACATATTGTAAGACTATCTACATGAACTGAAAAAAATCAGCTATTTTCAAATGAGTGAACTAATTGACAAGTTTAAGAAATTTTCATGTTTGTCAGCATCAGCCCTATTTTTCCCACATTAAGTCTACATTCACATTAGTAAGAGGTCTGAGATTCATAAACTCTCCTTAAAAATTAAATAAAGGTTTGAAAGACACTGCAACACCCCCCTGGAAATTACTGTGCGCATCTCTCCACTAACGGCCCAACGCTCTCTAAACATTTCCGGCTGCCGTTTTCATTTTACAGACAGACAACAAACAAGTTGACAGAGCCAAAAGCCAAGGGCGCCTCGAGGTGGGCAGAGCAGCGGAGATTTATGGGTGAGAAGATGAGCGATGTGGTGTTGAGGGAGGTGAAAATCCCTCCTCAAACCAAGTTCATCCTTGGGTGACACTGAATGGCGAAGGGAGGCAACGAGCAGCATCCACATCTGCACTCACCCTTCAGACCACAACAACTCTGACATGCTCTCTCATTACAGCTACGACACTGTGGGTCAATTGCTGGCAGACTCTGATCCAATCGGAGCTTGTTTACACGTAGGGTATCTATCACTGAATCCTAGCTGACCCTTTTTATGATTATATCCATAATCAGCAAGATGACCTCCCCACCCTTGTTAATGACACAGTCACAGAACAATGTCAGATAGTGAATGGTGTTATTCGAACATCTGTCTCATGTAACAGAGTTGCTTTAAAAGCACTTCAGCATTTACATAATTCAGGCACACATATTTAGCTAATATGAAACAAGAAAGCTGTTAACCAAGCTATGAATCCTGATATTTCATTTGTTTCGGTTTTGTGAGACTATCCATGCAAAAAACCATATAGAGGATGACAATGCACCAGTGATGATAGCTTCAAGAAGCACATTCTCCAGTTAATTACAAGAATCAGACATTTATTGCTTTTTCCATTTGAGGAGACAACAGTCTGAAGTTTGATTTAACAACCCAGTCACCTGGAAATGACACTTACATACTTCAAAATTAATTTGTTTTGTATAAAATATAATGGTACACCCAGATTACATTTTCTATTAAGACCGCAAGGAAATGTTATTTTAAGTATTTAACAGGTGGCTACTAGTGTGGCGTACATAAATGCAGCTGTTCCCCCACACACTTACACACAGCACATCAGCAATATATAAATATAATTTCTTAAAAAGAGGGTGGGATGAAAACACTGAGGAAGAAGAAAGGAGGCCATTTGTTTCCATACCTGCATTAACTGACTCAGGAAATGTAAGTAAGATTAGGGCTATGATTAGTCAGAAATATAAAGCTGAATACTTAAAACCCTTTAGCTGTAAATGTAAGAGGGAATGTCAGATCAAATCAAATCAAATTTTATGCACAGCCCGAATTCACGAAACACAGTTTTCCTCGGAGGGCTTTATAATCTGTACAGACCGTAATGTGTGAGCTAATGTTGAAAAGTGATCGCTAAGCAACAATTTATGATGAATAAATCTTTTGTGTTCTGATGCCATCACAAGTTGTAAAAGAAATTACCCACAAACCCATATACCATGGCTGTTCTTGGGTTCCACAGCTGTTACGTTTTGGGTCAACGGTTTCCCCACTACACACAACAACACTCATCTATTAATGCGGTCAGAGCCCTTTTCATCCAAAAAGGAAACCACGCTGCACTTGTTCACCTTCAAAGGCTCAGTCAGTCATGAATCAAGTCATTTCTCTACTAAAACAGCATCCTACAAACCCATGAAGCAAACCTCCCAAAATAAAATCTTAATTCAAAGGACAGTAAACAGAGATTATACCTAATCTAATCTAAAAATGCGTTCACATTAGTGAGCTTGTCAAGGAAGGCTGGGAAGCAGGAAAGGGATGAAAGGAAAGAGGGAAACGGCGTTGGGATCTTAAATATGACCTGAATTATGTGCAATATTGCCACACTGAGGGGAATGGAGGCACGTCTCTGTGCATGTGCAGCTTCCCCTCAGCGCTATCTTTAAAGACCTGCCAATCTTGCACAGCTGAAAATTCACTTTTAACTGGCATCTGCTACAAAGTCAGTGAGTTGAGACTATAAATGCTGAGATTCCCTCTGTAATGTGGGAACTTAAACATGAAACTACAAGGAGAATCCTCTTAGCACGATCAGTGAACTGTGCGGGAAGAAAGCTGGATTTACGCCCTCTTTTTAAATAATGTCTTTTGAAAAACATGTAAATGTGAAAGGGAGGATACTGAGAATACGCTGGAAGCAAAGTTATTTGCAATGAAACATCATGCACTAAGTTCAGAGCTCACCTGAGAACAAGGCCTCCCAAACTCAAACTCTTCTTGCACGCTCATGAAACTATGAACAAACTTACACTTAATCCATTACAGTATCTCTCTATTAAATAAGGCACTGTCATGGAAAACAATCATCCTCACTTATCCATGACTGGTACAGCTGAGCGAGTGGTGGGAGTGTGTGTGTAAACAGACTTCTCAGGCAGCAGTCCAGCAAACAATCTTGAAGAGACGAAAACTGTCTCTGCCGATCTCAATGAAAAATATGTCATGGGAATGAAATACAAATTGTGCAACCATGTTTTGCGAGTAAGGACCTTCGAGCTAGAAAATCATTTTTAAATATTCCAAAATGAGCTTTGCGTTCGGTCCATTTAGCAAAAGTTTGTAAAGCTGCTCAAGCAACCCACACCTCAGTTTGGCACGTAATTCGTCAGCAACTAAAGTGTTCTGCTGTTGTACAAAGGCTTTTCCACCACGCTGATCTTCCGACAGTGAAAAGAAACATTGACTATTTCCAGATTACAAGTTTCTTCTTGACAGCGCCGCTACAGTTAACTGAAGAAGGGGGAGGCCTTTGGGTGCTCGGCCCGTTGCTAGCTGCTCATACCTTCTGTGTCCTGGCCCCAGCTGTGGGTTAGCAAAGAGAGGATTGCCATTCCTGTCCCCAGCCATCTGACGAGCCACCACCCCCGTCGCATCTTCTGCTGTCAAGCCTTATTGCCTGCCCACCTGGACAAAAAAAAAAAAAAAAAAAAAAGGAGAGAGGATTTTTCATTCACGTCTCAGCGAGCCCTCCAGCACTCACACACACACAAAGCTATGACCAACACACACACACACACACAAACATCTACCTACAGAATTATTATTATTATGATTATTATTATGATCAGTTCAATATTTCTGAAGGGCACTTTAATCTCACAATCCAACTTTGCTTACAGTAAATAACATAATCCTCTGGATAACCTGAATCTATCTGATTGTATGCAGTTGGGACTGAACTTTATTAAAAAAATGCAGTACTTTAATTTCACATACATGCTGTTTAAATGGAATCCCAACTATAACTTCATCTACATCCTCTCATGGGCTGGGCAGTGACAAATAAATCTCTATTGTAATTTGCTTGAGAAATTTCTTTCAGGCGAGTGTGACCAGTCTTGAGTTGTGCTCTCGGGTGAACACTGAGTGCACCTTTCCTAAGAAATCTGTCTTGTTATCCACTGCAGACGCGCACTAGTGTCCTGACTCCAGATATCTGATGAATATTTCGGCCAACACGTGAATCCGCTGGCAAGTTTGAGTGGGTGGAGCGCAGGGAAAGAAACAAGAGCAGTGTACTTAATTTTAGTGGAAATATGAATAGCTTGTTTTAAGATACTCCGAATAATAGAATATGCTGCAAGTGATGCTTGAGAAACTTCTCTGATTTTAACAACTGCACGTATGACTAATGGACTCCAATTCAGTCTATCTAAGTTGACCATAGCCTCCATGCAGCCTCGAAGAGAAAACTACATTTCTGAAGCACCCATCAAAGTCTACAGGGGGTGAATATTTCATACACACACAAAAAAATTGATTTTGGGTGGAATTGCATGGCATAGCATTGCACAAACAAATGAAATAAAAGAATCCTTGTCAGACGTTATAACCTTGGATTTCCAAAAATCACAGGCCACCAGCGTCAAAGAATCAGCGAATCAGAGTAAACTGCAGTTCAGGCATTATCTGACGGTCAGGATTTACTGTAAATACACCCATTCAGACTCTGGCAGGCAAAGCGGTGCGTACATATTGTCGTGCACCACGCTCACAAATTCGCAGCACACACGGCTTCCGCTCTGAAATAGCGGGAGGCAAGGTGTCAGTGCGAGGAACGGAGAGGTTTTTATTTTTTTTACCTTCTATCTGTCTGAGCTATTTGATGTCACACCTTCCTCACAAGGCTTACTCTCAGTGCAGGCGATAAGCTGTGAAATCAGCTTTCATGGCATATGCTAAAGGGACTCTCCCGCATCAACAGTGTCATATCAAAGCATGTTTGACAAAATCAAAATCTTGAACTCATCAGCACCTCTTCGTTTGTAAGAGTGATCCCCCACCACCCCGCGTTTTAACTCAGTATCTCCATCACACACATTGTCGAGTGTGTGTTAACTTGCATGCTTTCTTTCTTAAGGATCTGTGCAGACACACACCCAAACAGATTTTTACACCACTGAACCCAAACAACAGACATATTGCATGAACACTCTGTGGACAGCAGGAGACAGCTGTGTTCTCCTTTCTTACAGAGCAACAACAAGAGCGATTTCACACTGGTTTCCTATTCTCTCACTGCCTTCTCATCTCTCCGGCTCCCAGTGGTGTTCCCTTTTGAAGCAGATTTGATTTCCCACATTCGTACATCTATCTTCCTTAAGAGGGCTGAGTAAGATTGCTTTGATCCCTTTCACATGAGAAAAGACCTGCTCCACCAGCCACCCTGAAGAGGGAAGTTATTTCTTTCCATAGCTTCCTCCAAATCTCCGCTTGGTTGACATGGGAACGCTGCATCTCATTTACATAGGCTAACAACGATGTGCCTTCAAACTTAATGAACACGGGAGCTGAAGAGATTGCTGACCAAGTCCTGAAAGAAAATTGTCTCCACTACTCTTTTTCCAATGCAGTCCTGGAACTATGAGTCACATCATGAGCAAATATCTGTATTTTCAGCAACCATGCAACAAGAGTTTATTTCCACCCTGCTCCATCTTGATACATACAATCAAACCACTATCCAGCCTCAAATTACGTGGTTCTGCCTAATAAAATAATAATAATTTAAAAAATGCTTCCCTACATGTTTACACAGTAATACAGCCATTAAATCCCGTTGGTCAAGGAGGGTGACGGGAAAGTGATCAAACTGATGATTCAGAAGGTGGTCAAGAAAGAGCAGACGGTCTCAAAGTGGGGAGAGGTGAAGCAATCACGGTTATGGATTGCACAGAGAGTGAAGATGCAGTTCTTTATCCCCTATGTGCTGGAGCTTTGCATTCCTTGAAAGAAAAAAAGAAAACAAACAAACAAAAAATGGCTTGTCTCTCTCTATCCTCCTCCGTCTGTGTTTCTTCGATCACCTCTCATCCAGCATCGGGCTCTTTTTCCACCTTTTCCTGTTCGTGTGCTTTGGTGTTGACAGACTGTCAGAGATGTCTCGATAACAGAAATCAAAACTTTTTATTAACTCTACAAGGCCAAACATCCCGCCAGTAACAGGAACCATTACATTATTAATGATTTACTGCTCCTAGCAAACACAAATGAGTAAATATAACCACTTAAATATTCAGAATGAGTCTTTTAATTGATTGCACAAATGTCTCAGTTTCCCAATTCATATAAGACTAATAATAGAGAGGTGTGGTTGAGGTGTTCCAGCATGTGAGAAATCGCACCGGAGGATGCTGTCTGAACAGCAGCACACAGTAACTAGTATGGTTTTCATCATCCCGATGCCCATATCCAGCAGTGCCCTCTGAGGTGAAGAGACTGGTTTTGACTCATCGCGATGAATAAAGAAAGGGATTCATAATTATGTTAACACCTTCAAAAGTATTCTTTTGGCTTGTTTCTAATTTCTATGTTAATTTTCAAGAGAGAGCTTTGGGGTTTTTTGAATCCATACTGAAGACAGAATAAACCAGTTTGCGCTGCAACATATAACTTGCATGCAGGGAAGAGACATTTTCAAAGGTAAATACCATTTGGTTCGAGAGTCTACCTGCACTGAATGGGCCTCTTAATCTGCTGCAAAACGCTCCCGTCGTGTGTAGTCTGTATGAAACTGTGTCATGCTGCTTTCTCCACCTGAATTGTTTTACCTTTTTTATATTAAAAAAAATAATAATAATACATCTATTCAGTTCTACAAAATGGCCAGCTGGAGAATGTGACTCTAAGACGTGACCACTGAAGCGGTGAGGTAATGACACGTTGCTGTTGTTTTCCAGCTGTTAAGTGGAGGTGTGGATGCTACTTATCTCTGATAGTTGACAGTGGAAGATTTTGGAGTGGGTCAGCCTACATGTAAAACCAGAGTCTGTTAAATATGTAACAGCACAGTCAGCCACTGCAGCAGTGCAAAATGGACTAGATTCACTGACATAATCTTACTGATGTGCCACTCCAATAATCTCTTATCTTGACTGTTACACAATTCACTAGAGTCTAAATACTAGGGCTGGGCTGTATCTAAATACAATATGGCAAAATCATTGCTTTATCAGAAATGTGTAGAATTACACTACTATTTAAAAGTTTGTTTTCTTGATGTTTTTCTTCTATGATTAATGGCTATTTTAACATTAAAAAAACAGTTTAATACTCACACAAAATGTGCTATCCATATTTGCAATCAGCCCCAAAAGAGGAATAATCAAATAATAATTAAAAAAAAACATCCAATTACTCAATGTCCCCGCAGTGTGCTATGGCAAGGGAGAGTATTGTTGTAACCAAAAGCGCAAGTGACCTGCGATCATTACTAAACCACATTTGGTGTGGCCTCTAAAAATTTTGCGAACCCGTTTTGCTTTGGGCAATCTGCAGTTTCTTCTCAGGTTTTAGAGTGTAAAGTTTGATTTGTCAGTCCATCGCAGGTTCAGTTGATATTCAGTGATCCAGACATAACCCCCTCCCTCTATTCACCTTCATTTCTATGCTGAAGTTTTAAGAATCTCTCTGCTAACATAAGAAGCCTATTAATGCCTTGTTATTTTTGTGGCAGTAACCTGCCTCTGCTCCTCTAAAGCCTCCAATTTCTTTTACCAGTGACTGGTGAATTTTGCAAACCCTTCACACAAAATAACATCTATTTGTAAAGAGGACTTTCTACGACCTGAGTGCATGAAAGACCATTCAAAAACTTAGAGTGGTCCTCTCAGCCATTCCACTGTACTGAATCAAGCTTATGTGGCAGATGATTTTAAACCTTTGAACAGTATTGTAGCACAATATGATTGTGTTGAAAGTCAATGAAATTAGTTAGGTAATTAATTAGTTAATTCCTGCAAACAAAAGTTCACTTGTTTCTTTGAATCCCTAACTTAAAAAGTTGAAAGTCCTCAAATTAAGTACCTGCAGTACAGTCAGGGTATCCTATTCAAATTAAATTGAGATTTCACAGTTATGGTATAATAAGCTTATTCAGGTTTTGGAAAGAGGTTGATGACATTGAATTTCTTGGACTCCCCAAGTGAGCTGAATCTCCATGTGCTAACTCGAGAAAACAGTCATTTCTCAAAGGATTTGAAGTCCTCATCAATCTCATATCAGCCTCCTCCCCTTAGAGCAGGTAATGAAAACTGCAGACTCATCAGCGTAACAAAAGTGCCAGATTACATCTCAGGGGGCTCCTCCCCATCCCCGCATACTGTAAAGAGCCAAAGTCATCCCATTGATCAAGCGACCAAAATGAAAAACAATGCACTATAAATTATGCAAAGACCTAAGTCATAAAATTGGGGAGATGCCAGCAACACATGGGTTCATTAATTAAATATCAGCACACACTTTTTTTACCCATAAAGCCAGTGTGCTCACACTAACTGCAACACAAGGAGTATTTGTTAAATGACCATGTTTACAACCTTATTACATCCCAATTAGAATGATAATAGCAGCAGACTGTCCTGTCATATTCATATTCAAAGCACCCGCAGGCTACAGTATTTGCCCTTTTACAGGAACACGGAGAACAACAAATTACAATAAATGGACTGTGCTTTATATAGCCAATAGTGATCAAATAAAACATGCTTTGGTGGTATCAAGGTGACATGTAAACACAGCAATAACAGGCAGGAACAAAAAAACAAAAACAAATATAATGAATCAGTGGGTCAGGGGTCAGTGCAGGTGAGAAACTGGGTGCTTTGTGAATTATTATATGAGATTAAAAGCATTTAATTGGCAGTGTCTCAGCATTCTTTCCATACAGCAAGAAGACTGATTTTACTGTTTGGTTTCTCTCCAGACGTGTTCTTCACACAGACAAAGACCTGCAGCTCAGGTGAAGCAGAAACTAAACTTTTCATTGTATGTGTGCACATTAGTCCTGCAACTGTCCTGAGTTTTACAGATTGCCTGCTGACTCCAGCTAGGCAAAGCAAAGATGGCAAATTGACAATTAATGTCAGCTTGCTAAGTAACATTTTGTGTAAAAATTTGTCTTCTCACCACGCTTGTCAACCCTTCTGGCATTCCCAGAAGAGCCGGAGCTTCCACTAACTTTCCCCCTGTGTCCACCCATGATGCACTTCTCACATTTTTCTCCCATTACCAAATGCCTTCATTAAGAACACACAGACAGCTCAGGACAAGTAAAAAAAAATCATATTTCATGAATCCACAGCCACACAGCTGCTCATGTTCAGACTCTCAGCTGCCCAGACACACTGAGTTGGCAAAGCACCAGACGAGAACTGCTCTGCATAATTCCAGACATACTGAAAGGAAAAAAATCGTTCTCAACATATACTGTTTTACTTTCAGTAAAATATGCTTATGTTGAAAATATAGCTAGTATAAATATATACAGTAAACTTGGTGGCATCCAGCTATCAATAACTGGAAAATTTGAGCAAGACCGATATCAGCTGGCCAATATTATCACAGCTACATTGGTCTATCGACATAAATGTTAACCGATATATGCCAGTATGATAATATTATTTAGATCTTTTTATTTTTCAATCTTTTTAAACCATTTTCTAGTTTTACAAGCAATTTTATGTATATTTGACCCATTTTCTTCATCAAGGGTTCATATACTATTATATGCAGTAGCTCTGCTTGTGTATTTCTAATTCATAGTTATTTCTAATTGTTAAAAGTACTACTGAAAGTGTTTCAGTGCCCTGCAATCAAGTATGTTGTTGAACTACAAAATGTCCAACCTTCATTGCATAGGTTTGTCACAAGTGATTTTTACATTTTATGTAAAATGTACATAAATAACTTAGATCCAGCTAAATATATTGGTCTCAAAATTGTTATACTGCCAAATATCATTACTGGCATTGGCCCCTAAAATCCATTAGCGGCCAGGCTTTATATAAAATTCACAAAAACCTTTTCATCAATGACTGTTTTTATAAATAAAATATATAAATTACATTTTGCCTCCCTTTCATACACACACAGGAGCATGTGAGCCCCCATGCTGGCCCGACCATCGGGACCAATATGGAGTTCAGTGTTTTGCCTAAGGACATTTGCACATGTGGGCAGGAGGAGCAGGGGGTCAAACTGCCAACCATGTGATTTGTAAAAAAAAAAAAAAAAAACCCGCTCTACCCACTGAGTATATCAACAGAGAATGGTAAGCTAGTAAATCTGAAATGGAGAGTCATCACTGACCACAATAAATGACCAAAATCAAACCTCAACAGGTTAAGTCACAGGTATGTGATGTCTTACCTGGGCCCGTAAGTTGATCTTAACTTGGAAACGGCCTGAGAATCAAGCATGTGATATACCTGTCACAGCAACGCAACACCAACTGCTCAACCCTAGTGTGAAACTCTAAACTAGGGAATGCCACCGAACCTAACACAACTTTAAGCGAGGTCACACACAGACGCACGTGTGCACGTGTATGCACACGTGTATGCGCACGTGCACAAAATCCACAAAAAGCAAACAAAATTAATCGTAGATAAAGAGCAAACGTTCGGTCAGTTCGGTTCGGTGTACCAGACCAGCGCAAAGTTATTAATTACCTACTTCTAGATGTAATCAGAGGTAGCAAGAGGCTCTAATGACAGGAGTGATTACCCCCAGCTTACAGACCGGCCTGTACATGGCTCACACCCAGCTACAGATAGCATTGGTATAACAAACAGAATGAGATCAGGCTAAACATCCAGGCAAGCAGCTGGTGCTAAAGCCTTATCTCTCTCCTCCTCTGTGTCTATCTATAAGAACCACCAACACCAGTTCACAGAAACAGATACCATTCATTAACTGATTACTGTAAGGTATTTGATCATTGAGACAAGGAGACTTTTGAGAGGACAGTGTAACTTATGCTATCCACTGTTGGGCCAGACTCTCCATTCACACTCCACCAACTATTTCAGCTGCACCCGACAACCTTAGTTTGCTGTTAGAAGTAATTATTTAAACTGCACTTGACATGAGTAGACTGCACATGTCATGCTTTTGTTTACTCATCCAGCTGGTCAGTGATGTTCGAACCAAGGCATCCAGTTCTCTTCGATTGCACTCACTTGCTGCCGTTTAAGAAACAGCTTTTTAATTTGCTCTTAAAGTCACAGTGAAATGAAAAATGGCTTTTATACCTCATTAGTTTTTCCATTTTCCATGCCATGATACACACCTATTTCACAGTAAATGCCAAACCTCAGTTTTACTTCCTATGAAAGAGTGCATCTTTAATGGTTCATCTCATGGAACAGAAGATGGTCCAACTTCAATCAATAACATGTTTTTTGCAAACTGTACTTAGGCTACCCCATTCATTTCTCTCCCTAGCAGATATCAGATTGGTTTCAGCTTTTTATCAGATCACTCCCTGCATTATATAGTCCGGCCTGATCTCTCATTACAGGATGACAAATTAGGGAAGCAAGATGTCTCAAAGTGCTGTTTATTGACAATATAAAACTATTGCCCCATAGTGGAGAGAGGAACACAAACAGAAATTGAAGCAGAGCTAAGCAATTAATCAACATAATGACATATCATATAAGGCTGTCACTATTCATCCATCTTTGAGGGAAAAAAACATTGTTTGATCTACTATTCAAACTGTAAAATTAAGTTTTTTCAAACAAATTATAAAATCAAATGATATAAAATCAAATTAATAAAACAAGGAGACCAGATAATGATTGTGTGATTAAAAATACACCCGAGATTTGGTCAGCAGTTGACCTGGGAATACAGAGCACTTGATTTCATACACCAAAGAGTTGTAAATACAAAGTGCCAGTATTACAACCAATCAAGCTTAATTGGTTGTGTAAACAAGCTGCACTGCCCAAATCGTATACTGATATTGCACAAATGTTATTTCATCCTAGTCTTAAAGGCTGCATCACAGTTTATGAGACTATTCCAGCTGAGTGAATGTATGACGCCGCACCCCTTTTTGTGCATAAAGATGTTTTTAAAGTGCCACAAGTAATCAGTTTTCCTGTTATCACCATCAACAGTGTTTGGATCAAGGGTTTGGTAATGGGTTGAAGTAAACCCCAATTGGATTGCTCTAAAACTTAATTTGCTTGTTTGTTGTTAATCACAAACACTGCAGGTGCTTCCCTCTGTAGGATGATGCAACTGCTATTATGCCATGAGTGATTCCTAACTGAGTGCTCATTGTATGCATGGGGGTGGCTGGGAGAGCAGTGATCTCAATGCGCACTTGACACAGAAATGAAAAGCTGTTATGCAGTGTTCATTTGGGTTCCCTAATTATGCAACTTTTTTTTTTCATTGCACCTCTGTTACGAGGTGTATTTTATTATATTCCCTGTGGGCAAACGAACTGAGCTGACTGCTGCTGATGCTAAACACAGATATAAAGGTTGGGATGTTTAGCCTGGGTGTTTCAGCTGGAAAGACTGACCCTAATGGGAAAATGTATAACACCATTATGTGCTTTGGCAGTGCTGCTTGCAGCAAATGAAAGATTTAATGTAGGCCTCAAGTGCTCTCATGATTATTGTGATGGACTAGGTTGGTTAGAACATGATAAACCCTGTGCACCTGTTTATGCAATGTACTTTCCCGGACAGAAATGTACTAAGTAGAACCAAGAGGAAAGAAGAAATGAGGGCTCCGTTGTTTGTCATAACTGTTGCATAGATGCAGACATGATAAAAATCATACTAGATTTATGGCAATGATGAGACACTTATTAAATAAGTTAAGATGCAATGATAATGAACTGTATCCAAGTCTTCTAACCACTGTGCTCTGGCTGTTGGATCTCCTCCTACTCTCCCTGCAATATCTAAAATTGACCAGCTGACCAAATATGTCCACGTGAACACAGACAGATTTTGAAAAATTTAGCACTTCCATCCACAGCCACAACCACAATAACAAGCAAGTGTCATATGGTAAAGAGCAGGCCAGTTGTGAGATGTGCATTACTGCTGTCATCTTCAATTAAAGAAACAGTTGCTTCTTCACAACCTTGTTCTAAGGATGTGGTATACTGTACAGTTAAAGGCTTGAGGTAAAGCTACAATCAGAAAGGTGCAACAATCATATATTATTGCACATTTTGATACAGGCTATTAGATGTTACACAGTAAAGCAGGATAAGACATGATAAGCAGTAATGGGTTGTTGGCTTTTATGCCAGCGTATTATCTAGTGTCAGGAGAAAAGTGATGGCTGCAGGACATGAAGCAGCAGCTGAGGAGAAAGTCGTGACGATATGGATGGAAAGCAATGGAGTGAACCACCGTCTTCTGTTGAGGTCAAGAAAATGCTTTTATTTTGTTCTGCTGAATACATTTCTATGGCCATCATTATGATGTAAGAAAAAAAGGCTATAATTGCACACCATCATATAATTGTAATTTTCATTCTTTCATTTTCTATTCTGTTGAATAACCCGTAACGGCAAGCTGAAAAGCAAACCTACATGCAGGGCAGTAAAGTAAATGATGTATTCAGCTGCTTCTAATGTCAACAGAGCCTGGTGGTCCACTAAACCTCTCATTTTCTCTAATTCAGAGCGAGTGAGGCACAGATCTCAGAGGTTCTAATCCCTCTGCCGTAGTCATCTCATGACCACAGTCTAAATCTCTAAACCCTCGCTGAGCTCAATCCATGTGGGTGCCACGACCACTCTGCGCTGTCTGCTTAGCATCAACAATGCCCTATCCATGTCACAAGGCACCCTGCTCTGCACAATAGGAACCATTTAGCCACATGGTCTTAAACACATGCAGCTGATGCCAGACAAGAAAGCGTGTTTGACTTTTTGTAAATCTTTCACCTCAGTGGGTGACTTTTATCCCTACTAATCGCAGTATAGCTGCCGTTGTCACAAGGTTTGTCTTCAAGTCTGGACACATAATGGACTGACTGATCTGAAATAAAACAAAAAAGAAAACTGAGGACGTAACTAGGTGGAAAAAAACACTATGCACTTTCATTTGGCAACCTAAACCTCAACAAACTGATAAAATAATCTGCTCTTCCAAGGTCAGGACAGTCATTCAATCCCTTTCAGAGATCCCTATGTCTGACTGCTGTATTGTGACGTATGGATTTGTAGGACAGCCTTCAAGATAAGACATCTCAATTGTTCTTAATATTGATAACATCTTTGAAGACGTTTCATAAGTGCTACAGGATCAATCAATTGATGCACTGTTAAAGCCTACAATTCACCTACTTTTAAAAGTGTGCTCAAGTGGTGCGCCAGCCACCACACAATGCTATTCATTCACCCCTGGAACCTTCTCTGACTTTTTGCTTCAAATGGTTCGAAGGATTTTGTAATGGCTGATATAGAAGACAGAGTGCAGTCATTTGTATTGAAATGGGTCTTTTATGAGCCAACACGGCCCTGAGAGTAACATTCAGGTGAATATATGTCACAGTGATTCTTCAGAAATGCAGCAGAAGCAAAATAAGGCACTGCCTGGATGCTTAAACCCAAAGGCATCAGGCATCCCTGACCTCAGTCACATGTCCCCAAGACACACTAAAACACATCCAGACATTAGAGACCAGGCGATCTGAAGAAGACTGTCAATAACTGATAACCACTGAACCACTCACTGTCTTTCAGTTTAACACCAGTAAACACCAATAAAAGATGGGCATACTGTATGCATTATGTTTGAGTTTGTTTCTAACTTATTTAAGCCATCCTTACATTTACCAAGGCAAAGTTGGAAAAAATTATTTCTCTCACTAAATGTACAATTTACAATAAACGAACCAATCTAATTAAAATAATTATGCAATGAAATAGAAAAGCAACCAATCAGTGCACTATTCTTTGAGTGGATAAATGCACTAAATGCTATGGGGTTAATTGTGCATATGGTGCATAATGGCGAGAAAAGTGGCTGAGTAAAACTTCCAGAAAGTTCAGCATACACTGTTGTCTCCACTGCAGAGCACCACAGGGTTTAAAGCATGGCTCAAGGGAATTTCTGTAGCGGTGACAGGCACCACAGATGTAATGCCAGCCACCCTCTAGTCAACAGCTCACAGCTGGAACACAACCAGTCTGACTAAAGTCACAATAAACAAATAAATAATGCAAATGCCCCAATTTCGAATTTCAAATCAAGTTTTATTGCATCGGCTCAGCATGAAGTGAAACGCAAATCAAACTTGCTTTTTTCTTTTTCAATAAACTTCTCATTACAAAGTTAACTAATAATTGGTCAAAGGCCAAGGCACATTTGTTTCTTCTGCAGCAAACAGCCCATAACGACTCCCTGGCATTTGCCTCTAAATGCCTTTCAAAGGAGGAGAACACTCTAAACAGATGGTGACTAACTAGTTACAATGTGTGATATGTGATCTACAGTTAATTAAGAAAGAGTATGAAATCCTACGCTTCATTGACTTTACTGCCTGGCTTCTGTACAATACCTTTATCTCCCCTAAGCTTATTAGCAGTGACTTATTTTCCAAACACACCTTGTGCTGATCTCTTTTCCTTTTCTCTCTTTTCTTTTGAAGAGAATCCATACTCGTGTGCAGTTATATTGTAGCCGTGAGCTATTCCTTTGTTTAAGCTCTGACTCTGCAATTGCAAAGGTGAGAAGGGGGCTTAAACAAAGAACTGACAGCACTATGACACTGGCGCACTGATGGATTGAATGCAGAAAGATCATATTGCATGATATATTTAAATATTCAACTACTGTTCTCACACATAATAAGTTGACTAGCATGCAAGACTTGTGACAAATCCATAACTGACAGTATCGAAGACGACTGTGGCAGGGTTGTGAAAGAGCAGCAGATAAGAGGACACACAATCGGAGACGGATGAGAAAGATCCACCACTCAATGAAAGTGTGACTACGTATATTAAATAATCAATTCCTCTGGTACAAAGATCAGATCATATGTCACCTCACCTGTGTCTCTGACGCATACCCATGCTCACTGCAGACTCCTACACTGGTTCAGTGCTAATGGTTCCCAATCGCACTTTTCATTCCACCACAGGTGGTCGCGATGAGATAGAGTTTACTACCTCTGATATCTGACACTGAGCTGCTGATCTGATAATGGTGTTCTCGCTGTGCAGTACTTGCCCTTCCCCACATGGAAACAGGGAGGGAGAAGGTGGTAAATCATAGCATAGGCTTGCAACCCACAGTATCACCGCTGAATCTGTGAAAGAACATCACTGGAAATTGAAACACCAGGAGGAAGGTGAGAGGCGAAAAAAAGAGCATTTCACAACTGCTCCTGTTTCCTCTCCCTCTCACTATGCACTTGGGCCCAAATCATTTCAGGCATCACTACCCACGAGTCTCTTATCAAATAATATTGAAATGGTTACCCTGAGGTGTCCATTGTGCATATGAATAAAGTGATATTTGCTGAATGATAAGTAAGTTATGATAGTAATGTTCTGTGGGGAAAATATTCTTTAAACTATGATGGAATCCCATTTTTATAACTCATCCTGTTTCTTCACTCTGTGAAACCTGAGAGAAACCTGGGTGAAAAAAATTGAGAATTTTGAATTGAGAAGCACATACTGTTTTTTGAAATACTGAATCCAAGCCTGCTCTTTGGTGTTAACCTCTAACAAATCTATCAAATATGTATGTGAAAGGGCTTGCTGAAACTGTTGAATCAACGGATAATAATCACATGTGCAGTTCCCCCCTCAGCTCTACAGAGCTTTATAGCGTGTTTTCATTCTAGCATCCTGGTGGGCCTGTCCAGTACAGGTCGATTGTTAAAGGAGCTAAAATGAGGCGGAAGTCAGATGAGTCCATGAAGGGAGAAGGTTTTATTCATGAGGCGAAGGTTTGTATCTTGTGTGAAACCAAAAGTTGGCAATGACTTATTTTTGCTCATGTATGCATATCAATTTTTCCATTTACTTGATGGTACTTCCTTCCTACATGATACGATACGATACGAAATACTTTATTTATCCCCAAGGGGAAATTTATTAACTTAGTTAAACTTAGCTTAGCCACAGTCTTTTTCTTAACCTAACCAAGTAGTTTTGTTGCTTAAATCTCACCAAACTGCGACTATTTTACAACATTAACCATGTGAAAACAAATGTCCAGTATGGCAGTTTGTCTGGTGAGGACCAGCTGCCTGACACTGGTCGTTGGCAATCTACAATACCTACTCAGTCATTTAGGTAAAAGGAGGTGTTGGTTTCAGTTCACTCTCGCTCTTCTAACA
>JBCAUF010000044.1:14520392-14532008 GCA_038406115.1 Haemulon aurolineatum | reverse complement strand
AGGGCAAAAGTTGTACAACTGCCTTTTACTGAAAAGAAATGCCCTTGACCTGTGAGCACTGTATGCAGACAGCTTAATCGGCCTCACGAGTTACGAAACAAACGAAAAAAAAAACGGTCTGGTCAAACGGACCCAGACAAACCAAAAAACTCCAAAAAACTCAAAATTAACTGAACTCAGCTAAATGTGCTTAGCTTATAATGTTCTCTCTAGTCGAACAATTTCATTTTCACACACACACAATAGCTGTGCCTCTCAGGAATGCACGTTTGCATTTCTCCCATAACCTGTGTGCTGTGTGTGATGAATAATATGTAATTTCAGACATTTATAAAACACCTTTCACACTGGTGGTCATACAGAGATGACGTGACTGAGCATTTGAAGGAGGAGTATGCCAATTTTCAACAACTCCATGGCTGTAACGTCTAGAGTACACTGGGGGCAGAAGTGGACTGGAGACAGACAGCTGTCAGACGTACAGCAAATGAAGCGCATTTGAATTTGTCCCTAATCATAGCCGTGGGCTTAGCAACAAGGACTCTATCTTATTGCTTGTCAGATACTGTCTCCTGAATATGCCCTTTCCCCTGAGACACACCAGCTTACAAGTAGACATGCAAAGGCGGGCACTGGTTTTTTTCTGCATGACTTGAAAATATGTTTTCCTTCTTTTTAAAACACCTCTAAATGCAATTAGGCTGAAATCCTTTGCATGCTGTTTAATTTGCAACAAACTGAAACCAAACTCACTTGACTGCACATTTAAAGAAACAGCAAATATAACAAACGTCTGACCTCCTTTTTTTGTTGGTGTGCAGTAAAAATGTCATTTACTGACCAGGTGACATTGACATCGACGTGAATATGTTCTTTAAGAGCCTATAACTGTAACGATATTGATTGATGCTTAAGAATGTTGAAAACCAATACTGACTCAATATACAATATCAACCTATTATTTTAACCCAAAACATAAACAAAGATTTATCTGAATAAAGACAAGTTACTGTTGAATGAAAACCTTCATTATTGTCCATTTTACTGACCGTGACAGTAAAATAACTGTAAATAATGAACAGTAAACATGACAGAAAATAATAGCTCTACTGTAACTAAAACCACCTAAAACGAAATCAAAATATAAAATACTGTCAATAACTTTGAAGTGTTAGTCATTTCTTTTCATGCCACTTTCTACTTCTGCTCCATTACATCTAAGAGTGAAATATTGTTCACATTTATCATACATTGTCATACATTCATCTGACAGACACTTTATATGTTAAGGTTTTTGCACATAAATCATACAAAGAACTTAACTTAGAAATATTGATATTGTTTTGTTACCCAACATTATATATAAGTGCATATTTTCAACAATCATAAGCATCATAATAATCTAATGATACAATAGAACAACAGACAGGGCAAGCATGGTAGTTAATGAAAGGCTGTGTTTTGTGTTCATTGTCACAGAAGAGATATAAGAGAAGAGAAAAACATCACTGTGGTGTTTGTTATAAATCTGTGCAGGATGCACAGCAAATTTACGAAATGCTACTTACCAGCTAAGAGGAACAAGGCAAAAGTAAAATATAACAACCTTTTGACTACAGTTCAGATTGGTTTGCCACAGCTCAACAACAACCACAACTTTATCTGCAATCTCATTCTGCCATGACGACTCAGATGATGCACAAAACATAATGTGGACTTGGTAGGTTGACTCTAATTTAAACTCATCCCACTTCCTTGCCTATGGTTTTGAACAACCTGACCTTTACCACACTCCCCCACATAGACGGATACAAGAAAACCTTCGATTTCAACATGACAACTGACAATGAATGCTTTCATAGACTCTCACTCTCTTCCACATGGCACCACACCTTGAAAGCCATTTAAATCTGAGATACAGTAGACTGAAATGCATTGTTGTGTACTGTAAAAAACAGAATAAAGCAGTATTAAATACATTTTTTAAATACAAAGGAAAGACCTTCACCGCAAAATAGCATACAAAAAAACACATTCTGGATAATGTTATCCTGCTGTTGTGCTCTGCATACACACAGCACTTGTGTTGTATGCTTACTAAACCTGTTCAAACCACCTTCCAGGTGAGTAGTCATTCAGTAAAATACAGGTTGCAGGATGTCAAGACACACACAGAGACAAAGGAAAGGCCAAGTTGTCAGACAGCACAGCCTCCCTGATTTGCAGTTTGTGCTCTGCGTACTGGAAACATCCAAATGAAATTGGAGATGAGTGAAACAACAGTCATAAACATGCCGCAGTTTTTAACATCCCATTAAGGAATGGGAGGCAGAGGAAACTGTGCACTGATTACTGTTTTGTCAGGAAGATGCATTCGGGGCTTGAGTGAGGAAGGAGATTATATTAGTGTTACAGTAAAGCAGCAGAAGAGTGCTGAATTGGATTGTCTCAAAGGCACGGTTTTCTCTCTCTTGTTCATTCTGATAGAAATCCCATGAGGGAAAACAGACTGTGTTGAAAGACAACAATGACAAATGTGATTAATCTTCAGATGATGAGGCCAGTGTCTTTGGTTCTTTTCTGGCCCTGGAACAAATAGTACCTTCACAGACTCCTCTATAATGTAGTGCAGGCATGGAATAACTCCTTGATTCAAAGACCGTTGAGCTGAAGCCATGAAACAACCTCAGCTGGGATTTCACTTATTTATACATGCAAGGCTGAAATGTGAATGTCCAACCTCTGATCCTGAACCCTGAATCTTAGCAACATGTGCACCTCATGTTTGTGACAGTGCTTGACCGAATATGCCATCTATGAGTAAAACCATCCGAACCCCATCAGCTACATCTCCGCCCGCCTACAGTATACGCTCCAACCACTCTCCACCATGTCATTGCATCCCTCTCCTCCTGCACCGCTGCCTCTTTTTTTCCCCCTCCTGCCTCTCTTCTTTCTCCTCCTTGTTCTTCTCTTCACATACAAACTCTGAACCTGTCACTCAGGATGTGGATTGCAAATCTGTGTGCATAGTCCCTCACTGTGTGTGAGTGAGTTACTGGGCCCGTTACCTTCAGAAGTGATGGACCAAAAGCTAAAGTCCACACCAGACTTTTCTTATTTACACAACAAAGAGATGGAAGAAATGGAGGGAGCGTCAATAGAGACAGTAAAGACTGAAAGTGAAGCACACAATGAAATTTAAATAATCAACATATGAGTCCTAATTTCCATTTGCAAAAAAAACAAAAAAACAAACAAACGCATGAGTGTCTGCATCTGGCATCTGTGAAAAGATTATTCCTCCCAAAAAAATTTAGAAAAATCTGCATTCATTACAGTAGTGCATGGATTTAATATGGTACAAATGTCAGCAAAAGGTCTTTACAACCTGGTGTGAAAAGCCTTTTTATAATAATTCTGTCAATAATTGCATGAATCTCAGAGTGAGTGTGGCAGCCTCAAGCACACAGATCTGTGTTTTACTGAGGGCTTGCTACTAAGCAGGCGTAGCCCAAATTAACCGATATTGGATGTGTTGTCACTGTTACTGTCTAGTATGCGTAACATTGAGTTGCCTGTCAGTTAAATCACTCAGCTTTACAGTGAATGTAAATGTTTTAAACAATCCAACATCTTCGTTTAATTAATTTATTAGTAAAACACAATGTTTCCTTACAAGTTCAGCACAGGCAGCGGTAATTCCTGCTGAATTAACTGCTTTGTCTTCTAAATGCCTCTCTCGTCCCCATCAGGATACAGATATTGACTATCAAGATGTGCTGCTGGCTTCGCCCTTTGAGCAACAAAAAAGCGAACTGCAAAGACAGAATCATCATGCTGAACAGAGATTCTGTCGAGACAATAATGAACAGGCGGGATCAATCATAGGCCCAGGGCTTGCCAATTCAAAGTGTCTTAGAAACCCACAAACAGCAGCGTGAGGTGCGCTTAATGTCAAGGCCGAACATATAGATATGTTGCTCCGTTTACTCCGTTTAATATTTCTGACAATGAATAAAATAATTCCCCGCAATGTGAAACTGTCGCTGGAGCTGTGAATCCCACTGGAAATTAACTCCACAAACTGCAGCTCTACACAGATCTTAGCCACTTCCATCTCATTTGTGGTGCCTAAAGTGTCAAATGTTTGTCGCTGTGTGTTTTGGAATCTACTTTCTGTTCGGGCTTTAAAGGTACAGTAGGAGTACCTTGTAATCTCTAGTAAGAGTAAAACTCTTACTCTAAAGACAGCACAACCTGAGCTGACTAGGGACTGGTCAACACTGATGTGAGGACCCCTTAAATATTTACTAAGTGGACCGTGGACAAGCAGTTTTATGATGGCAAGAGATTTGCTTGAGACCGAGAGCATCAGCAAATGTCAGGGCGCCTCATCTTAGGGACATCAATAAAACATAGTAAAGCAATGCTTTAAAAACCTCAACGGTCCATCCTGTCTGATTCAGTATGTCTCTGGGATGTCTTACTCTATTCCACCACAGTAATTGACTGGCTGAGTAGAACATAGAAAGGACACTATTGCACACATGCACACACATACAATAAAGATACATAAACTGAATATTTTATAGGTAGTACAAAAACTACAAAAAGATTCAAACCTGAGTGGGCAATACCTGATTCGAGTTCCTGTGATCACACCACATCTTGCCCTTTGGTCAAATTCACACACACCTATAAACACAAAGGAGGAAAGTGTTACACCCATAGTGCACGTTATGTATGACAACTCTTAAGATCTACATAGAAACAAAAGCAGAGGAATGTTATGTCTCTGTCAACTATAGCACATCCGTTTATTCACTCATTCATTACCTCCTTCATAGATAACATCCCTTCATTCTCATTTCCTGTCAGTCTCAGTTATAATGTTCAGCCATGCATACAATAACTGCCCTACAAACACAAAGACGGAGAGCAGCCCTCTACCATACAAGGTTATGTATCAGGTGGATCTAGGATGTGCATTTCTGACACCTTCATGATAATTATCAGCTTGGCTGTCAGTGTGTTTCATTTGTCTCTCATGTTATTCAAATTTTATTCTCTGAAGCAAAGCTGAATCATTTTAGACACAAAACACCATGAGGGAAGCTTTATGCTCGTGTACAAACATAGAGGTCAGATTACACTTTACAGCATTTTGTTAGAGCCATGTATTTTCGTGACTGTGGCAACACACTGGTAAACACCCACCTAACGTGTTTATCAGTATATTAGAGCATATACTGTTGGTCTGATAGGTATGTCAGCTTTTCTGAAAAGACACAGAGACAGTCCTTCTGTTTTCTCTGCCATCTATGCTGTTTAGTTTGGTGGTTTAATTAGTTGTCCGTTTTGTTTAGATTATTTTGTCTTTGAGTAGAATAAATTTAACCTTGATATTGATGGCAATCTGTAACTAACACATGCAGCAATTGTAAATAAAATACAATTCTACAATACAGAAATATTGTGGTTTCAGGGACAGTTCAATTCTGACTGACAATTTGGCGGGAGAAACCTGAAGCTATAATCTAAATGTCCCTCATAAGGCTTCATCCGTTCATGCTTGTCTCACTAAGCCAGGCTCGTCTGACGAGCACGACCTAATGAAGCCTCTTGGATGAGAGGTGCAACATCTCCAAAGATATAACCAAGCCCAGTTGCATTTGATTCAATTTCCTTGAGACACCTATGAAGTAGTCTCAGTCAAACTTATTGTCCACCATAATGCCCCGGCTGCAGCATCAGTCTGTCTCTAAAATGAGTATTGACTTGGAGACAGTAATATGAGAGGCCGTTAGAGACATTATTCAGAATTACGTCTAAAATATAAAATTCATTCACATACAACACTGAAAACCACAGACACAAACAACTGAAATCCTCTTATGCATATAAGTGAAATGCTCCCACATACACAACTGGAATGCTCTCATGTGTACAAAGTGTAGATGAGCATTTCTTTTTTTAGTTGTTTATGTCAGAGCATTTCACTTGTATGTGTCAGTGGTTTTTACTGTGGTATGTGAATAACTTCTGGTTCACGTTGTGTTCGTGAGAAGCCAAAGGGTTAAAAATATCTCCTGAAGAACCTTATGAAATAGTAATCATAGTTCCAGACATTAGCCAAACCTTCAGGTGTTACCAGGGAAACTGGTTACAGCTTGTTAAAAAAAAAAACATTAGATACTTGATTGAAGGACATAAATCAACAATCTTTGTTTGTTTTTGTTTTATTACATGGCCTTGGTATGAGTGGGATTATGCTCTTCATGGTGTATGTCAGGTAGTACCGACCTCCACGTTGTCTATCAATTCAGACCTCCTGGCATTATCCCTTACTCATGTAATGTCAAGACAAGCATGTTGACGTAAAAACATAGTGTGATTATCTAATCAATTCTCAGACGAATGCATTTATGCAATTATTAATGACCTCCACTGTGACACAAGTCGCTAAAACCCTCTACACATAATGCTCAGCATGGGCTAGGCAATTCTAAAATTGTGTTTCTTGAGAAGTCGAATGACCTGCAGAGAGCTTGGGAATTCAGCATATTCTAGCAACTTGGAGATACTTGGAGACTTGTTCTCCTCAAACAAATTAAAACCATTAGATGAAACTGCAGAGCACCACTGAGAATGAACCAATCTTCTACCCACATGCTCCACCAAGTGCTGAAAACTGTGCCACAGGTATTTAAAGACAGAGGAGAAGCTAAATGTGATACATATGGCGTTTCTACTCAGTAAAAATCTTAATTCATGAAAATAAATATGAAACGTCAAGTTGTCATCACAAATTCCTATGTGGAATCACTCATTTTACGATGAAGACGGGAGAGACATTTGCTTACATTAAGGGTGGTTGATGGGGGGTGGATTATACATGTAGAGCTTGCTCTGTGAGACAGATTGACTCACGAAATGCATCAAGGGCCACATAAAAGAAAATCACGCAGCGCTGGCATTAGCGTCTATGAATTTGAGAGAAAGAGCCAGACACAGACAGGAAAGAGAAAATTGGAGACTAGAGAGGCTGTATCAGATTTCAAATGGAGGTGCATACAGCATAATTCGAGTAACTGTGAGATATGGCTCCAAGGAAACATGTGGGAGTGGATAAACACATGTCTCAGATGCTTCAGCAGACGATAGTGTATGCCCCAGTCACAGATTGCTTCCCAGAGCACTCATTTTGCTTCATTTCCCGTTCCATCCTTTAGTAATGAATAGCATTCATCACTGCATGGATGTGTCTGTGGCTGCATGCAAGGGGGGAAAAAGACTACAGAGGAAAGACAAAGACAATGGAAGGAGAGTGATTGTCTTTCTATTCTACTCTGACATGCTGGACTAATGAGATGCTTTAACTCAATCATTACAGTCACTAGGGTCTTGACATGCAAATCTTCTGGTCTCCATAATTACACCCTGATCGTCTCATACACATCCTGTCAAGAAATGGACAGTTTTCAAGGTTCGACAAGCAGAGCGACAGGCACAGATAGGCATGCTCTCTGGAAATTAGTCATAGCATTCATCAGCCTTGTGCTGATGTAGCCTGGTGTTGGCTTGGAGGATCAAGGCTCTGTGCAGCCATTGGCATTGTCACAGCATGCTGACCAAACTTCTGACGCTGCCTCCTCCCCTCCCATCCCCCCTGTGGTCCCGAGGACAAGATTCTGCTGTGCTGCACTGTGCCATGCAGTTTCAGCCTGGATCTCCCTATGAGCTTAACAGGGAATGTAGCCCTTTTATTGTTTAGCACTTCAAAGGAAACAAGAGAAAAGAGGGAAACGCACAAGAGGGGTGGGGGGAGAGAAATGGAAATGACATACACTGGGTGAGAAAAGGAGCATGAAAATGGAAGAAGCAGAGGGGAAGTTGCAAAGGAACGCAGGAGGGGAGTGGGAGGGAAAGTATTAGAGACATAGAAAGTAAAGAGATGGACAAAGTTCGAATGCAAGTAGTTGCTTTCACAGCAGCTGAACTGCCAAGTGGTCCATCCAGTACATTATGTCTGTCCAAAATAAGACGATTCGAGCAGGATACAGAGCAAGTTTTTGAGGTTATACTGCAGCTTACACCACAGGTATGGTTTATTTAGAACAAATGTCAAGTATCAAGCCACATGTCAAATGAATACAACTGCATGGCTTCCAATAATGTTTTTTTTTTTACATTTTGCCAAATAACAAAGATATAGAAATCCCATTTGGTGCTTTGTTTTTGGCCCTCTTGCACATAAACTGGCAGTATCTAAAGAGCACAGCGTTTCTGTCGAGGCCATATGGTGCTTTTCCTCTGCCTTCAAAATGGCTTCCCCCTGTGGCAATAGTATATCCACCACCGCAACCGCCTTTGACATTTAGCAATCTTGTCCAAGGGCCAACAAGTCTTCATACCTAATAACAAATTTGGTGGTTTGTCAGTGCATTCCAAAAGCAACAAACAGGAGGGTTTCATATAATGACAAAACCCTTATATTGTTAAGTTAAGGTTAGTTTTAGACATCTAAACATTAAATGGTTACAGTTAGGGAGAGAGTATGGCTAACAAACTGATAAAGGCATAGTTTAGACTACAGGAAGTACCTGCATGCATTCAAGACATATTCCTGCACATAACTCCTTGCAAAATAATGACTTGTTTTTTTCACTCTACTGTACATACAGACACGATATAATCAAATTTTCCTTTGGAGAGAGCCAGACTTGCCCTTTCTGTCAGCTTTCAGTCTTTTCGCTATGATAAGCCAACTGGTTATGGAAATACTGTTGCCAGGTTGAAGATCACAGAAAGATCACTGTCACTGGAGCAAAGAGATGAACATCAAATTAACCCACCAGGCCTGCTTCCAAACACTCTCAGATGTAGCGTCATAGCATGGAGAATTATCTGTTAGTGTGAAAGTTGAACTTTGAGTTTCCAGGATAAAAAAATAACAATGCTGCAGTACAGAAAGGACATTACTGGGGAAATATCTGCTTTGCGGAGATAATGAAGAATAATGAGGTGCATGAACTTCACCCCCCCACTCCTCCACCACACTCGTAATTACCTGTCTCAGAGTCTGGCTGTTATGACAATGAGAGGGCAGTAGTTAATCCTTGTAGTATTAAGAAAGAGTAGCATATCTGCATGTAGTCCCAATTTAATAAGGACTTTCACAGTCAAATCCAAAAGTGAAGTTGATTTTCATGGAGGTGTTTTGTAATTTTGATTATGGATTTTCACGAATTCAATATTAAGGAAAATCGATTGCTTTTTTTTACAGTAAGACAAGTGATCACTACCATTAATCTAACATTAGCAGCATGTTCATGTTGCATTCAGTATATTTTTCGCAAGCCAATCAATATCCTGTTAAATTATTTTCAAAAGCTAAGATTAAAGGATGTGGCCCTCTGATGTAACAAAGTCTGGTCCGCAGGACGCAGACAGTTGGAACCTTAAGATCCTCAGCCACAAAGAGAAAGCTACTGACTTAAAAGTAATATTCACAGAAAGCACATTTTCTGAATGGACATGCAACCCATATTAATTGACCTGCCTTGTGGGATCTGATTATTGTAATTACAGTAACTAACGGTACTGCTCTGACTCTTAAAGAGGCCTGCACGAGGTAAACACTGTATATTTAAAGTCACAAGCATAAATCATCAAATCAGCCAGCTGCTACGCTGCATTTCAGCACACCAAGTAATGGGTTAGTGATTTCTAAATGTAGTGGCTAAGGCAATGTATGAATTTAATATTTTGTTCAGTCACCTTTTTTTTTTAGTTTTACAAAAACATTGTACTGCCAGCAGTCTGCTGTCAGACTGCATTTGGAATCCCGTCAAAGCCAAGATCACCAAAGACTGAAACTTAATGACTTCGGCATCAACAAAGAGGACTCTCTTTTCATGAGTTGGATCACGGAAGCAGTGTCTCGTCTCGGTCAACGATCTGAGGACCACAAAACTCCATTTGTGGCCCAAACCCAAGCGTCAAAAATCTGTCAGTATCTGTACATAGCAATTCAGTGGTGTGCATCAGTTCTGATGCTGTATGCAAAGGCACTGGGGCAGAACAACATCTGGACTGCATGTACATTTATACCTTTATTAATGATAATAATTATAATAAGTCTGCAAAAACAAACAAAAACACAAAAACAGAAAGAGTAAATTCAGTGCAATCATTGAGAGTATGACCACAACAAACATTATTGTCAGTGTTCCAGAAAGCCTGTGAGTGTCCATGACATTGCATAATGGTTCATCGAAACACTGTCATTAATTGATGACCCCTACTGAACTAGGGAGGGGTAAGCTAAAAACAGTAAACTAAAAAATTAGTTCATACAGTCAACGATTGGTCGCTTACTGTATTATTGCTGTTATGATAATGAAAGTTGTTGTTTTTTTTTTTAATAATCCTCTCACGCCTATATACAAATGTAGTCATCCTGCATGTTATGACACCTGACTTAATTCAGGGAACATTCATCAGCACCATCAGCACAGGGTGCTAAAAGCAGCCTCTCTTTATGAATTAATTCACCGTGTGACACTCACAGTGACAGTCCTGAACCTCTGGTGTTAGCCATTAGGCTGAGATATTCCTTATCATTAACACATGTCATGGCTGATGTGCTTTAATGGAAAGTAAAGGCCATCGAGATACTCAATAGTGAGTAAACAGCCACACTCAGTAAATGAGAGACAGCCAGACGGCGATAGAAAGAGACAGACAGATCTTTCCATTTAGTTCAGGAAAATACAGCAGATGCCATTAACATCAAAGTTACAGAAAGATTAATGCAATTTATTGAGTCTTGTCTTATCTTTCTCAGCACAGCAATGATTAATGATGGCTGTTTTCCAAAGTCTGGAGAATACATTTTTGATGGCTCTGTTTAAGTTGAAGGTCTGCCTTCAAGATTACATCCAGCCATCTACTACATGTTCACAAATGTCAAAGGAAGAAACTGCATTGCACTCTGTGAGCTTTCTATCTATAGTCCTGTGGCAATTTTGAATTCTTGTTGTGGCACTTTCAATTGTATGTGAACATAAACACATCTCTTTGAATAGCTGTTCAGTTGAGGTGTTTGCATGTACAGCACATGGTCCATCACTGACGAAGGTTTACATGTGTTGCTTGATAATGCACATGCTGTAAATCCAGAGGGATGTGTGGTAGCCCCAGAGCTTGCAAGAAAAAGATGAGTACTAGAGGGACTTCATTGGTATTCATTGTTTTTCACAAGGAGGCTTAGCTCTTTAGTTGAACTCTTGCTCTTTTGCTCTCCTGCATCCACTTAACAGATGACCTTTGTGGCATGTGTGCAGAAACAAAACAGAGAGACTAGGAGAAAGATGGCAAAGTTGTAAACCAAGAGTGATTTGAAAGATTAATGAGTGTTATGTTGTCCCTCTGTTGGTTTATTTTAACTTTTTTGTCTTATCCCCTCAGGTGCACCTGGCCTGTTCTGATTGTTAAAGAGGTCGAGACCACTGGTGGTTCTCTGCCATCTCTCTCTCTCTCTCTCTCTCTCTCTGCCCAAGCACCTTTTGTTAAATCTGATACTTTGTTTTGGGAAAATACAGCTAATTT
>JBCAUF010000044.1:14507924-14520292 GCA_038406115.1 Haemulon aurolineatum | reverse complement strand
TCTCTCTCTCTCTCTCTCTCTGCCCAAGCACCTTTTGTTAAATCTGATACTTTGTTTTGGGAAAATACAGCTAATTTTTAAGGCTTTATTTCTGCTCTGTTTAGCTTCCCCTTATCTTTTAGTACTAGTCAACCACCAGTAGCCCGATGGACGATTGGCCTCGGGACTCCTCTTCTCTCTGGCCACAATAGCAGCATTGCTCTGGGTTGGGAATGTCAATTGGTCCACTGCTTTGATCCATATGGAAATATCTCAATAACTATTAGATGGATTGCTAGCAATTTGGGCACCACTAGCACCACCATAAAAGCATCTATGCCTTACTTTAGACCAGGGATTCCAAAAGTGTGGTGCATGAGCTGCCGCTAGGGTGTGTGTGACGCGACTGTACTGGCAGCACTATGGCTTATATTGACTGAGTAACATTCAAGGACCTGTTTTCAGTGACAGAAAGTAAATTCATCCGAGCAGTATATTTTCTGGTTGATCAGCTGTGTTTACTGTTTCAGGTGTCAAAGGTATAATGTTTAGACAGGTGAATTAGTGCTCTAAGGCCAGTAGATCACGTAGGTCCAGTTACAGTGGACCAGGACAACAGGCTGTCAGCATAGCAGGGCGGCAGAGATATTTTTTGGCCTGAGTCCCAATAGTCAGTGTAGTACGAAGTAAAAAGTTAATAAATTATATTTAACAGCAAATCACCCAGTAATTTAGAGAAAAGAGCAGGAATTTCAAGGAAAGCAGCGTGTCAATGAGCTAATCTACAAAGGTAAAAAATAAATAAATAAAAAACCCAAAACAAATGAGCAACATTGATTGTTCATTCCAAAACTGAATTTAAATAAAATTTAATGTATTTTTAAATCTGATAAAGGTCACAATATGTTTGTAGTCACATATCAACAAGGGCATTGTCAGCCATTTTTTAATAAAAACAAGAAAAATATAAACAATTCCAGTCTATACTGCTGTGTTACTTTTGACCCATCCATCTGTTACTTTCGTCCCGCTGATCAAGAATTACACCAACGCCGTTTCACATTTGTACAAAATAACACCTGGTCTGGTATTGATAGAGCACACATGTCAGATAGTGATCCCTCTGTAATGTTATCTTTTTAAATGACGTTTTTTGAAAAGTCTCTCTAAAGACTATGCCCTTTTTTCCATGTTTCGGGCATTGGGGTGCATCAGCCGAGTCGGGAGGTAGAAGGGGGTGCACGGCCTAAAAAGTTTGGTAACTGTGGCTTTATACTCATGGAGTTGCTAGCGAGGCTGTAAAGTCTTTGTCATATCACCTTAAATACTGCATGCACAAAAATGTAAACTATTGTCCTTTTTTGTTGTTTTTGTTTCTTAAATGTAAAATGAGCCCTTTTAAGGATGGTAAGAAACACGTCCTTCAAATAAGATTACATGGTTGAGATATTAACATTACAATATTCATACACATATTACCTTAGATTGGGTATAAGTAAACTATTATAGTGCACTGAACGTCCCTTTCAGGAACAGTTGAATGACCATTTGAATTGAATGTCTGCTCATTTCAAATGCATAATAAGGAGATTTCAATAACCAGAGGACCAAGATTATCACTTACAGAACAGTGATTATGTTGGTGGTAATTATCGTTGACCTTACTTTGCAGGAAATTAAAGACTATGAATGTGCTCAAATGTAGGGCTGGGCAGTATAAACGGTACGCGATATAAATTTGGCCAACGATAGAGATTTTGATTATACCGGCCTATTGCGGAATTGCGTCAAATGCAAGAACCCAAGGCATTTTGAAAAGACGATGGAGAGTAGACATCCATTGTAGAGAACCCATGGAGGTGGAGGAGGAGGAGCTGGTTAAAAAGACCAGTGCAACGTCCATAGTATGCAGTGTCTGCTCTACTGCCCACCTACCCAACAGGACCCTGTGCCTCCCTGAGAGTGAAGTTAATTTTCTTCACATATAGCACCAAATCACAACAGAACCCGAAAAGCAAACAAAGATATCTACGTTTTTTTAAACGCACGGTTTACACAATACATTTTCTTAAAGCAATATTCTCTTTCATGTCAACAGTTTAGAAAACAACCTCCTGCTGCAATGCCTTTGCTCTTTGCATATTTTACAAATTCAGAAACTGTTATAGTGAAATTTAGATACAAATATATACCGTCTACTGTCTTTGGTTCAAGTTATACCACAACATTAAATTGTAGGCCACATCGCCCAGCCCTATTTAAATCTTTAACAGACCATCAGAAAGCAAAGAGTACTATGAGGAGTCCATACACTGGTGTCCCCATTTTCCGACTACGCCCCGTAGGCTCTTACCAAAACAAGACCTCGGCCTGACCTACTACTGACTAAAACAGACACAGCCGTTAGGTGTTCATGTGGTGCTATTCTGGTAAACTCTAGAATAAAAATAGTGCTTGATGTGTTTGAGCACTGCATTGTGAAACATTCAACATACGACAATTTTGTGTAAAGATTTCTGCTGTGGAACTCTTCCCACTAAAACCCTTCCAGTAAAAAAGAAGCCTGGCTATTGATTGCTTGTTGAGGCCTTGGTGGCCTTTCCAAAGGTGGCCCAGATTTTTCTCTGCGTTTTGCAAATGAAAATCGATTACAGGAAAACTATAAACATAAATAGACCACAGCAATTTCTCTTGCACTGGACCGAGTTCTACTGTTTGAACTTGAGGTCATAAAGGAAAACATCTATAAGCTATGGTGACATGTCCAATTTTGCTGGATAACCTATCATACCGAACAATAAGGTAAGAAACAAACGCTGCTAAATGGGAACACATTTAGGGGCATAGGAGCACAGAGAATGGACTGCATGTCGGATACAAATAATTTATATTGTATATATGTAATGAGGTAGACTGGCAATATATTCTGAGAAGGACTCTAGCCTTCAGGAACCCTGAAAAAGGCTGACATGAGCTGACAAAGTGGATGAATGTGTTGTCGTTTTTGCTTAAAAAATTACTAGCGTGATCCATGATTTACCTTTTAATTTCGGGGGTTTGTCATGCTCTATTTAGTTATGTAAAAAAGAAAAAAAAAAAGCAGCATACCTTTATGGAGTTCACTTTTAAAGTGTGCAAGAGAGGGCTTCAATTAAAACCTGACATCAGCATAACTCCACATTTCACAGCTAATTTACTTAGATCACAAGGTGTGTATGGCTACTGCACAATCCTGCTGAGTGCCAATAAAAACTCTGGTCTTTTTTTCACATTCAGAAGACCATTAATGAAGCCTCTAGCAGGGAAAAAGCCTCTTTATCATCAGCCTTACAAGTGCAAACAAGCGCAACATGGCACTTTCTTAAATGTCACTGTTATATGTTGCTTTGATGGAGGCTACACTCACTGCATATGTTTTTTGGGGGTAAATGTCATCCCTCGGAGGAGTGGAAACATAACAGTGTTTTATCTCCTCTGGGACCCCTTGATCTGGTAAAACAGTTTGAAGACAAAGTAGCAAAGCTCTGATGGTAAAAGAGAAATCTGTTTCCTGAGGTTTACTGGAATAACTGTTTGTGAGTTTCTTTTCTTAACTGAACAGGATTAATTAACAAAGACTTCAAACTAATATACATGCATAAATCCCACTGGCTTCAAATTGCACAAAGCCTTCTGCAGTCCATGCAGTTTCTACCAGCATTCAATTATTAATGATTCTATCTGCAGTCTGCTGCATGTACACTATCATGAGGCCTGCGTCCTCCACACGCGACTGTGTTAAGGTCCGTATGCAATCACTTGAGGTTTCGGCTGAGTGCTGGCAGGTTGACAGCCTGTGAGCAGGAGGACTGCACTGGCTCCGGGATCCCTTTTTCCACCTCGAGTTGCTTGCTCATCTTTCAGCATGAGCAGCACTTTCATTCTGAATATATAGGTGTGTGTATTCACAGGAATTCAGTGATGAAATTGTTAACAGACAGTTTATTAAACAGTAGGTAAAGCTCTATTTAGTAAGAAGGATGAGGGCAGCAGAGTTCAGCTCTAAGAGCAGTGAAATTCTCAACTTCATCTGGGGCGACATTGTCAAACGGTGATGAGTGAGAGGGAGCGTAATTGGTCGTGAAATTGTCATCGCACCTGCAAGACAGTCTAACATAGCTCCAGGATGTGATAACCTTCACGATGGGATGCAAGGTTACTGAACCATTTGGTCCCCAAGCCTGCCCACTGAATAATGCACTGTCAAACTTGAGGAAATATTTGTAAGTTGTGGGTGTTGTAAGAATGGTGATTGTGCTCGCCAAGTGGCTTTCAGATGCAAATACAGTTTTGGTGTATAAATAGCCCTACAGCGGCTGGTGTTATCGGAGTTGTCAGGAGAATTCATAAGGGAGGTACACGGGGGGGAAGGATTAGACAAGAGGAGAGCACATTCTGGCAAGCAGTTTGATTTGGTGTCCTCTCTAATGGATGTCCTCCTCATAGCAGAAAGTAGGAAAGTACTAGGGCAAGATGGAAAAGAAGTACAAATAAAATGCACTGACTAATTTACATGGAGCCATGCATGATGATAGCTGAAAGTTTATCTATTAATACAGTTATGTAGTTTTTTGTTTAGTGCTAATGTTGTCACAATAGAGCTAAATGTATCAGCCCATTATAATGTTCTAAGTATTACCAACTAAAGCAGTCCCTTATGTCCCTTTGTAATGCCATGCATTACTGCATTCGCAAAAGTTGTTAATAGCCAATGGAAAGTAGAAACATGAAGGTTTCACATAAACTGCATTGATACGCTTTCAACGACCACTTTAATCATGAAGATATACATTTTCCTATTTATTCTAGTCCACTGCCAGGAGGTTATTAATGCTCAAAATGATGCATTCGCTGATGCATGACTGCAAGACTCAAAACAATTTAAAGCCACGACAAAACATGACGGATGTCTTACTGCATTAATAAACATTAGGTCCGTTGTGCAACAGCTGGTGATATTAATGAAAGACACCAACCAACGAATCATGAACTTTACAGAGTGAAACACTGTAGCCCAAATACTACCAGAACTTTTATCAAAACAAATGAATATAATTGTTCATCAGCTACAACGTAATGTGAATATGCATTTATTAATCCTCTTCTGAGACAATGCTGCCTTGAGGTCTATTGTGAAACCCTCTGGGTGTATAGTTATCAGTTATATCAATATGTTTTACAGCCCAATTTGTCTACATTTATTTAGTCTCCAGTGATCTCTGAGTCTAGTGTGGCCTTGAGTCTACACAGCCTACCAAATGTAACACTAGTAATTCAGGGTGAGACTGTTTCATGCTCAGCATGAGCTTTCAGTCCTCTGCCTGAGGTAGTATAATTTCTGAAATACACAAGATGCAGTTTGAGGGTAACTCAGATGGAAAGAGAGCTGATGTTAACTGACTAAATCCATTCTTATTGTAATGTGAATTGAATCCAGCACAAAGGCTTGAGCGATATTGGCAAGTCTGTCCAGTTATTCTGCCGCATTTGCTGAACTGCCAAGTGGGGGCACACAGTGTTACGTTTTAAATGCACACATATATTGTTCCTGATTCAATCTACAATGTTGGCTCTCTGCACATAATATGTTCTCTGAAATAGTGTGCATATCATGTGCTATAAACTTCTGTCAAAGCAGCAGAGCAAATTTGATCACTGGGTTACCTGTTTCATGCAAATAAGATCCATTTTTTGTATGTTTTTGCCTTTTGTGAAATGACTAAAACAGGTCACTGTGGTAAGCTGCATTTCCAATCCCAGTAGCAAGAAAAGTGTTTGTCCTGACATGTGGAGAAGGAAAAAAATCACTGAACCAAAGGGTCATTTTCTCTATTGAATGTACTACCACTCACTGGTGAGGTAATGGGCCTTGACCATGTGCATTTACACACTGCTGTCAACCAAGGGTGTCCGAGTCCACATGCAGCAAAAAAACCAAATTCCTCATCATGCAGAAGCACCAAAGTCTAGGACATGTGGAAAGGCTCTTTACGCAAAAGGTTAAGGATTTCTGCTAAGCAGAGCAAAGTGCAGAAAAAATAGTATTTTTTTCAATTTAATTGAGCCTCTCACATTAACTTCAAAGCGACAGAGAAGTAATTCCCACTCTTTGCTGGTGTTCATTTTCCCAAGCTAAAACCTTGTCCTCTTCATTAAAAGCCCATTCCTCCTCATCCCCTTGAGCCTGTCATGTTCAAACAGTGTTCTCAGCTCTTTGCCAGGCTGGATTAATGAAATATTTGATATGAAATGTCAAAATAAGGGAAAAGAACCATGGACAAGGGACTATGGTGATTATCACTTGGAGAGAGAAAAATATAATGAGGTACAGTATATTTTTTTCTTCGTTTTCTGTAACTACAGCCTACGTTGTACTTCGATGCTTAAACTTGAAATACATTTTTACCAGGAAGAAATCTTGCAGCTCGCCTCAGAATGGCAATTACCAACCAAAACCTTCACCTGAGGTTGGAATGCCCTGGTGCCTGACAGATTTCTTGTTTCTTTCTTTTTGTTTTTGTTTTTAAAGATACAAATGGATACCAAGGAATGCCTCAGTGATCAGATGATCTGAAACGTCATCCTGAACAGTAAATTGTTATCCTGTACCTTTTGATCCTTTATTAGCTGTGCTTATGGCAAATTTAAGTGGCCAGCAAAGTTGCTAACAGTAGCTAAAGCTGTCTGCAAATGTCAACAGATAATTTGTTGGGTGGTCAAACAGCAACTGAAATCTCCTGTCCTCTTTTCCAACACCAGAATTGGGGGCCCGACATTTTCTGGTTGAATTTCTCAGACTAAAGACACCTGTGTCTGTCACATATGTACAAACAAGGACAACATTACTGTAAGAATGCCTTCCAGAAGAGAAGACATTAAAAGACCATTATCCAAATATTTCAATTTCATATCACATTTGTATGATGGGTAGCTTTTCACTCTCTCCACTTTTGAATGTGGCCCATCTGGACACCTATAAACACTTTTGCTCACAGACTTGGTCAGACCATCCATATAAACAAACTTAGAAGACAAGCAGCTAAGCTTGACCATTGCTGACAAGTTGACATGTATGTTAACTCACCTACTGCATTCAGAAGAAGTGTTGGATGAGGAATTATTTGAAAGAGTAAATGCTCAAAACATGTTTGGTCACTGCTCAAAGTGGCAATTCTGGCATGATGCTAACATACTTTATGTCACTCACTACTATCAATTAAGGAGATTTTAATTAATAATAAAAGGGGGGAGCTAATATTTAAAGCAAAACACTGAAATTATGATTCATTTTAAAAATGTGGCTATACTGTAGAATTGCAGTATGATAAAATCAGTGGAGGTCCACAATTAACCATTACCTGACAGAAAACTGCAAGTCATTGACCAAAATTGCATCAATATAGAGAAACAATCAAACACAGCAGAAAAAGTGTTTTCCCCAATGCATTGTTTGTCAATTTGTTAACATGAGATGGATGCAATTCCCCACGACTCCTGCAGATACCAGTCTTCCTCTCCTGGGAACAAGCATCTAATTATACATTCCTCTTTCAGTGGCAACCTGCATGTATGATGGCCTTTTCAAGCTGAAAGGCCTGTTGTGGACTCTCATTATTCAGTGCTGTGACATACTGTGGTATTTCAGTCTACAAGCTCTTCAGCAAGTGTGTAATGCTATAGAGAGAGAGAGGTTAATTAGGTGAAGGTGGCCCTAATTGATTGGGTGGACCACTCACGACTCTCTCACGTCCCAGTCAACACCTCACAAGCTGGTCCACAGCCACGGTGACAGGAGTTCAAGAAACTTTGTGAGGTAATGAATAAATTAGGCCACAATCCCTCAATTCAAGTATTTTGATAGTACTACTTTAATTTTTAATTTTTTTTTTTTTTTAATTTCTTTTAAAAAACAGCGTTAATTTAAATTTGGATGCAAATGTTCGGCATAGTAGGAAATGTTAAAAAAAAGATCAGAGTTGTACAGTTGAGATCAATGAATAGTACTCACAAGTGGTGTGAAGAAAGTGTCTTTTTGTGCCACTCAGTCTGGCCTTGGTTGACGTTTAAAGGCCACAATATAATTTCTTCCTCTCCTCCTCCCTCTTAACAGCCATTACTGATGTACGAATGTCACACATTCCAACATGCACACACTGACACAAGCACACTGCTAAACACACATGAGTCTGCCAGAATTAATTAAATAGATCAGGGTTCTCAGCTATTTTCCTGAAACCTGACCATTAATTGCCTGCACGCAAACAAAAATGCCACCCCAAAGGATTATAAAGCCACAGTTTTCTTCAAGTGGAAAATATATAGAATCAAACGTGCATTTACAAGACTGTACAGTTACTCTAAATGAAAGCCGTAAGCTTGTGCTGCAGGGTCTGCTCATTGTGGGGTAACTAATGGAGTATGTGTGTTACAAATTAAGCTCTACATTGGTTTTGATCAAGTCAAGCTCTACTTCATCTAACCTGATTATCAGAAGATGTCAACGCAATGACGTCCCCTTATGATGAATGGGTTTATTTTTTTAGGCCACATCATTCACCAGTATGTTTTGACTAATATTCAATCTAAGGGTTTCCTGTGCAGCTGTGAGAGGGCCTTGTTGAAAAAATGCCACGAACAAAAGTTTTAGAAAGGACACATTCTTTAAAAAGTTACAGCATTCCATAGGGCATCGTGGCAGAAAAATGACGCCATAGCCAAAATAAACCTCACGAAGCACAATTGCTCCAGAATCAATAGTCTATATCCCTTGGACCCTACGGGGTGACAGTGAATGGGTCTCCAAATGGTCTCTGTCACCTGGAATGAGGAGGCTTTATTTATTTCACCTGAAAGTAAATTTAAGTTACTTGGAAAGCAACAACAGACTTCAGGCTCATGCTTCATCTATTCCATGCATTAAATCTCCATCTTGTACATTGAGACTTTTGTGCTCTTGTTCGAGGACAAACCACAACAGAAACTGGCTGCTGTGATGAACCTGTTTCTTCAACCTGTCTCACTCCTACACCCACTGCTAAACTGCCAGCTAATACTCACATGGACAGAGGTGTGACATTCAGTCTTTTACAGGGTTTTTTTGTGTACGAATGATCAAAGTTAAAGTTAAAAATTGTACAATGTTTCATCTCAAATGTTTAATGAAGATAAACCTAAAAAAAGCATGTTCTAAGAAGTCCTTCTCTGCATGTACAGTAGCTAACAGCTGGATATTGTTTTCATGCAGAGAAATAGACTGAGCCCCTCCAGCTATAAGATCTTATGAGACTAGTTCCTTCTCTCAAGAAAAAAAAATGACAGTACTGGTCGTTTGTTCAAACAGCTTAAAACAATATTTGTACTCCGTGCCAAAGTAGTCAGGAGTATGTTTCTTCATGCCAAAAATTGTCTGACATCCAGTACTCTCATCTAAGAAGTGGCTATAAAATAAATATACTCTCTGTTCTCCAGTCTTGTGCCATTAAACTATACAGTACCAGCTAAAATAAATAAATAAATAAATTGATTGTATTCATTAAATAAACTAAGAAAACTAATATGAAATGCTTATGAACATGAATGTCCAAAGACAGGTTATGTGTCAGCTTTAAGAGACGTTGTAACACACTTTACATGAAATATTTTATTACCTAACTAGGTCTAGATGTCGCAAATCACAAATGCTTGTCTGAACTCACATTTGTTTTGTAAATGAGCAGCTTTTAAGCCAAAACATGCAAACACATGCATGCTTGATTTAGGTGTAACCCGAGCGAAATTAAGTAGATTTGTCCAATCGTGTATGTTACTGTAACTATGCTGATGCTACTCAACTTTCTATCTTTTGATCACATTAATCCCATAAACTCCCAAATCAACTACTTGGTTGGCTCTAACCTTCTCACAGCTGGATATGGAGCCTTGCCCCTCCCTGTTTATCGGCTTAAAAAAAAAACACATTACCCCTGTTCTCAAAAACCTCCATTGGCTTTGGCTGCTTTCGGAATACGATTTGAGATCTTCCTGCAGCTATATAAAAATGATTTCTTAATGGAATCGCTCCACAGCACATATCAAACACGTTCTCAGTTTAGAAATCCAACAGATCTCCAAGAGCATTTTCAAAGTCCCATGACATGGCATGTAGTATGATATCCCTAAAGAATTTAACATTCCTGCAGATCATAGACTTAATGCCAAAAATATGTTCACTTTAAAGCAAAAAAAGACTATAGTCTACAGTATCTCTCATCAAACGTATGCATTACAATTACTAAAAAAATATGAATAAATCTGCTTGGCTTTCAAACAACCAGTTAGAGGTAAGAAATTATTGAATCTTTATAGTCTGCACACATTTATCTTCCTGTTAATTTAAACTAAACAGCACAGTCCATGTGGAGGTTGGTTTAGTCACCACAGGGCCAGAAATTACTCCTCAGCTTTACTTTCGACACTACATGGAGCTTTAAAGCTGTACGTGTGATTATTTTCAGCAAACTGTACACCCTGCGTGGTGAGAAATATTCCCCACAGTGTTATCTATGTCTTAAAGCATAATCAGTGAAATGTCAACCTGGAATCACACATCATGCTCCCACAACCTGTGATTGCCTCAGAGCTCCGTGGTATTGTGTGAATCTTACTATTTTTAGGCTTGAAATAGATATTCAAGGAGGGCTGTGCATGTGTACGTCCATGTGTTTGAGTGTGTGTTCGAGAGAGTGAGCAAGAGAGCATGAGGATTTGGAGATGTTTTATTGGTGAGGTAGGGGGTGGATCTTAAATGCTTCAAGATTCATCCCTCCGAGACTAAAATCCTTCACAGTCCTTAACAGGATGCCTTGGGTCTTGTTTTTTTTTTTTTTTTTTTTTTTTACTTTTCTGATATTGCCAACAATGTAACCTACATGTTCGGGATTGTTGGAAAATCTGAATGCAAGCATTAATAGATTTCAGTTCGAGTGTCGATGGTGTTTCTCCTGATGAAACTGTTTGAGTGCACAGCTCCAGTATCAACGCTGGCCTTTTTAGTTTGTATTAATTGAACTTGAGTTATATTTATTATACGTTGCAACAGTAGGGGTGCCAAAGTTGGATTTCTACACAGGGTGGCTTTCATTTATTTTTATATTAACAAAATATAATGACCATTTGAAAAAGGAAAGGTGAAAGGTGTTTCCTGTATTGACGAACCCAAAAGAGAATTATCACCCAACTATGCAGTACCTTTCAGCGCTGCAGAGCTTTTGGGCTTTTTCAGCTGTTTGTTTTGTTTTTTATAGCATGAGATTAGGGTTCCAACTGTAAGTTATAACTTCACACCGCAGTCAGTGAAACAAAATTATCACGGTTATCGGTATACCACAGTATTTTCAAAATGTTCAAAAAACATAAACTGAGAAACTTGATCAAAGCATGTCGCAGCTAGGGATTTAACGGTTACCAATGACAAGGGAAACCACATTGGTTTTAGGGAATTAATAATCAGTTCACATACGAGTCAAATTGTGGATCAACTTTGTTCCGTCAAGTCACAACTCTAACCCTAACCCAACTGGAAATGTTCCCTCATCCCTCAAGCAGAAGTATCGTTTCTTTCAACCTGGACCTTGTATAACATAAAATATGTTCATTTACTCACCCATAAAGGTTTGGTGTAACTTGGAGTCCTTCGGATGCGATTAGATCCATACGCGATCAGTGCATATCCATATAACGGGAGCGATCGGATCAAGCACGACACAGCCTCTAAATAAGGCATTATCTGCCGCGAAACTCGCTTATTTAATATGAATCGGCAGTACAATTCCCCTGTGAGTTCAGCGTGCAATTGTCATCCGGGGCTTAGGGCATGCTGCCTTCAATTGCACTCCGTCATTGGAATCCGTCTCCTCTCCATTAGGTAGCTAATAAACTTCCCAAGCAGTGCTTTTTGATGCTCGAAAGACATCTAAACAACCATCACCTTACTGTGGCCAGCCACGTTTTCCGAGGTTATGCACTGAAACGCATTTACCTCGGAAGTCAGAATTTCCGACCTGGATCTTTCCGAGTTCCGAATGCAATCAAACGGACAAAAACAAGCAGCGCACGCGCCCAGATGACAAAAACAAAGCAACGCTGAACTCACAGGGGAATAGTACTGGCGATTCATTTTAAATAAACGAGTTTCACAGCAGATAATGCCTTACTTGAAGGCTGTATCGCGTCCAAAGGACTCCAACTCACACCAAACCTTTATGGGTAAGTAAATGTACGTATTTTATGCTAGAAATAAGGTCCAGGTTGAAAAAAAAGATACTTCTCCTTTAAGTCTTCATTTATTACTGTTAAAATGAATGAGTGTGTTG
>JBCAUF010000044.1:14423455-14442214 GCA_038406115.1 Haemulon aurolineatum | reverse complement strand
TCCCGTACAGATCTGTGGTGGCCTGAGACAACCACATCACAAGACAGAAAGAAAGAAAGAAAGAAAGAAAGAAAGAAGGGAGAAGAGAGAACAAGATTTTTTTTAATAATGTACTCTATAGAAATGACAAAGGTGGGGAGAAGGTATGGGCGTCATGTTTCACTGTTTTAAAAAGCAAGTCCCCCTCTGGAGTTAATGCTATTGCTTTTGGTTTCTGCTCTTTACTACGATGAAATTTGTAATTTCTCAAGTAATTAAATTTTGTTGATTGGTGCAGTTCATTTTGCCATTAACAAAAGTGTGCAAGGGTATAATGAAATGTTAATGGATATCATCGCAAAATAGAGGTGGAATTAGCACTTGCCAAATTAATGGCAGACATAACAAAAATGTTTAACAAAATGATGGATATTCATTATTTTTGAAGCAAGAGCTCCCACTGTCACTTTGCCACAGTGCAGAACAAAGTGAAGGTGGGAGATAGTGACAAATGACTCCCAGGAGTGATAAGGTTTAGTCATTAAAAACTCCAAATTCATCCAAAAATACAAATGTATAACCCTCCCCTTTTTTGAACTTTTGTCCCCTTACAATTTCTGTACAGTCCTGAAGCCACTAACTCGGACATTCAGTTTTACATTTTCAGGAAAAGTAATTCCAGCATGTCCATAATCAATATAATCCTTTTTCTTTGTCCAAGTTTTAGAACAAAGATAGAAAACGATAAATAAGAGTGCAGAGGGTACATTGGCTGAACTGTTGTATAAACACATCAGCAGACAAGTTATGTTTATATTCATTGAATAAGCATTTGATTATTTAATCTAGTGCTTAATTGGAAATGATAACAGATTGACTGAAATTAGAGGGAAACCCTGGGGAAGATCCGTGGCTCTGTCAACAGCCACAGGTAATTTGCATAATCACAAACACAAACACTGCCGCCTTTGTACACTCAAAAATGTTTTGTACACGTGGTATGACATAGCAGTCTATATCCTCCGTGTGTGCATGGCATGCTAAGATATAAGAACATTAACATTAACCATCAAGGTCAGGCAGTTCTCCATAATAAAAGGAAGTAAAGATCAGCTGTCGTGTGTCACCTGTCTATCTTTTCAAAGATGGTAAATGCTTTCTTAGTCTGTTTGATTCTGGTGACTCACCCACTCCTTTTTTCCAGGGATCACCCAAGGCTGACACAATTCTGCAAGTAAATGCTCAAATGGCCACGAGCCAGAGTTACAGTTATATTCCATTTGTATATGCTACGTTTAGATTCGCTTTGTTGCTTTTCTTTCCATGAGAAAATAGACCCTTCACTAATGGTTTTCCTAGTCATGATAAAATACAGACAATAACAATAAGAACTAATAAAGGAGGACCATGAGTCAATAAAAACCTCTCCCTGCTTTACTACATCCTCTGTCCCTTAAATGCTCTGATCAGCATAGCATGGCAGCTCCTCTGTAGAGCATCTAAGGCAAATGATGCATCTGGATGTCCAGGAAGGTAATCAGAAAAGAGCTGTTCCTCCACCTGAGCCTCCATTTTTCACAACCTGCCAGCAATTACAGCATAACAGCTTCTCAGGTTTGATTCCTTGTCTCATCCAATTCAATCAATGGATGGGCGATGTATCTTTGAAAGATATAAAACCAATATTGATTAATTTTTTAATGCTTATTGAATTAGCAAACTGGAGGGGTCATGGAATGTCAAAAGCACATTTAAAAAACTAATTTATTGTATGTAAATCATACATGTACTCAAACACACTCACAACGCCAGCCTCTGGGTTCCTCTTGCGTCCATTGCTGAATGTGGATGCCAGGGTGGAGGAGCAGCTCTCATCATACAAGGCCGTGCGTCCGTCATTGATGGCTGAGTTGATGGAGATTGTCCACATGCTCGAGGCATAACCATCGCAGTTGCAGTCGTCATAGCTACCGCCATCTCCCGATGCCCATACATAGATGCTGCCTTTTCCTCCGCGCCCCTGAAACGACATCAGGGTGAAGGGAAGTGGAAATATGTTATAGTTCTGCCTATAGTAGGACTTACATAGGTAAAATTAGAATTGGGAATTTGGGAATTTCAACTGACTGTAACTGTACAGTAGGCGTCAGTGTCTCAAAGACATATAATTTAATCAGCTCGAAGCTGGTCCACAGCCTCCTGCCCACTAACTAGCACTAAAGTGAATCGCTTCCCAGAGCGAAGCACATAAGACAAAGAAAATGTCTGTTCTTAATGAGCACTATTCTATGCATATGTTTTGCAATGCCAACCAGCCTGCTATTTTGTTATAAATAACACACATTGCTACTGTTTGTCTTCTCCACAGCAGCTATAAAAATGAGAAGTGAACCATTATAATAATGATACTGAAAATATCAATGATTAGTATAACAGCAAATAAGCAAACAGCAAAGGAAAAACATCATTATAGCCATAATGTCAAAGTAAATTTAAAGAAGACATGCGATATACAGACTCTACTGGCTTGAGTTTCTCAGATCATTCTGTAGCTGGCGGCAAAAATTGGAGCATCTTTCATCTTTAACCAAGATATGGGAAAACAGCAATGCCTCAAGGATAAATTCTGAATTCAGAAAGACACTAAAGTAGTCAAGCCATCGTGTCCTTTTTCTACATCTTTTTTGCAATGGAACATTATAACTCCTGTAAATGCAAACACACAGTAAATGTCATCTTTGTTGCCTTGAAACATGAAACAACTGACTGTGGCTCCATGCAGAGAGCATCCTCTTCACCCAAATGCTGCACCTGTTTCTACAAAAGGCCGGCCATTTCCCTACAGAACAAAGGATCAAGTGGAGGAGGAGTGGCATGTCCTTCCCTTAGCGATGCGTATTTATGTTGCTCTCTCTTTGAATTTCAAAGACAGGTTTGAGCATCGTTGAGCTCACCTATGAGCTTCAGGCCTTCTGCCTCATGTCTCCTGCACAATCCAAACAAAGTGCTTTAATTTTAAACACCATACGGTGTAATTTATTTCCATCATCTGTGGCAATTTGCAAAGGCACATTCTCATGTTTAAGATGCAGACACGAAGCCACTCTGTCTGACTCAATTGTTAATATAGCATAATGTGCTCCTTAATTTTAAATGTCTCTTTTTTTTCCTTCAGTGCACATCATGTTCAGCCTACACAGTAGCCTATATAAGTGATCATTACAATCTAAGAGGCAGATCGCAGAGTGGCTGCTTGATTAGTTGTGTTTACATGATCAGAGATTACAGTCAGCTTTGCTCCTACTCAGCAACCCTGCCTGAGACGGGTCATTTTGGCGCAACCCGCACCTGCCTGCACACGGTGCATGATGATTAATCAAGCAAGTAATTGGCAGCGGCACTGTTAGCATGGCTACTCTGTGTGCGTGTTTGTCTAAGATGACCTTCAGCCAGAGGGCCTCCGTTTAAGTCCCCATTGGCAGGCCATTTTTTGTCTTTGAGCAAGACCAGAATGCCTAAGCGGCTCCAGGAGCCCTGAAACTCCATACTGCAGGGCTATGGCTAATTAATAAGATCATATTATTTTGGAGTTCAAAGTAGTGTCACACATTAGGACTGCTATGATGGATTGACTGCCTGATTACATTGTTTGCCTTTAAACTGGCTGTTTGTCAGATCAGTATCAACACAGAACACAGACCGTGTCAGCGTGTAGCCTTTTCATCTTTGTATCAGTAGGGTACAGTAGAGCAGAATTTTAGTGTTCCCAAGGGGCTAATTCGGTTTTTGAAACATCAGTCAAATGAAGAGAATAAACACGACCAGGAGTGTACAGCTATAATCGTGCTCTGTGCCAAAATCAATGCAAAGACAATGCTCTGCTGAAGTTTAACTGAGTACACAACATAACCAGTCAGTAATTTTGAACTGGCTGGACGGCTCAATGGGAGCAAACATACGTCCCTCCCACACCTTCAACCAACACACACACCCATGTACAATCCCAAATTGTTGCAGGACGCCTTAATCCCTATATCAAAATGTTATGCAGCGTATTATCGGGATACTACAGGCAGCATGTCTCTATGATTCTCTCACTCCTCTGCAACTAAACATTGCTTCTTATTACTTTGATCATGAAAGTGACAATGCTCTATAGCATGAATCAGCTACAATGTAGTATTGAATTGAGTGTTTATAGTATATAGTTTAGAGAATATTATAGGTCCAAGATGGAATTGAGTGAATAAAGGAATTACAAATCCATCTGCAACTTCAGCACCATGGACAGCGCCATGGATTTATCAATGCACAGAACAGTAAGGCTACTGATATTTCAGAGCCATGGTTGGGGCTATAGATTCTGACTTGCACAAACCTTAGTCAGATAAAGGATCAATGAGTCAGTCAGCCCCTGCTCTCGCCTTCTCTCTGCTACTAGGAGGTCATCCAAGGGGATTCATTTTGGTCATTTTAGTTAACAAGGGGGATTTCGCCTACTGGTAACAAACAAATGCAAATAATAATTAATTAGCACAAAATTCAGCATTTCACTCAAGCCACAAACGTAGCTGGTGGTTGTAGCGGAAAAATACAGGATGATTAAACTCAGTAGTGTAGTGAAAACTCTCACATGCTGGTGGTACTAGAGGAAAGATGAGGGAATCAAGCAGCAAAACAAACAAACAGAAAAACACAAACCACCTAATAATTTTTGGAATATTTCAGTCTGAATCAAAGTGGTAAACCCTCCAACCAACCAATAAGCCAACATTGCCATCCCTGGTACTGTGGTACTAACAAACAGCAGGCAGCAATAAGAAAGAGCCAGAAAGCATGTGACAGTCTGTACCATTCGCAGCTTTAAACAGGCCACATCATATATTTTAAAAAGCCACCAGAGCGGAAGACCTCATATTCCTATGAGAGCTGCCACACATGATGTAAGACCTTTAATCAGATATAAGCAAATCAAACTCACATAACTGTAAAGCATTACTTGATACAAATGGCAAAGATTAATGAAATTTACACCAGTTCCTTGTTGGCACACTTGCAGAGTATTAGGAAACCCTCAGCACAGCTGCTTACCTTGTTGACGCCGTCAGCCATGGCCTGCAGAGTGAGCTCTCGAGGTCCATCCACCGTCTTGCCGTCATCAGTTGGTCCCCAGCTGGCGCTGTAGATGTCAATAACCTGGGGCATGTGGCTGATGGATGATGCCTCAATGATATCTGTCATAAAAGGCTGGTCCAACATCCTGATACCTGAAAGAGCAACCATCTCCATATGAATCTAATATTGAAATCCTGGCTATTTTTGGTTAATCCTATTCTTACTGCTGCTGTAGTTTAAGTAGCTTCAAATTGGCGATTTTTAAAACAATTTTGACTTGGTTGGGTTTAAAATATCTAGTTTTAGAGATTTATTGCATCTAAAACCCTCATCAATACCAGGAAAGTGATGTCAGCTTCATAGCTGCACAAAAATCAAGCAGTCAATACTGATTTTCTTATTTGTACTGTGTTACTTCATGAACAAACATGAAATGTCTCGATTAATTATGTAATCCAGTTGCTATGTGGAGTTTATCTCTCTATCCCTCTGCAGTAATTTGCAGTAATTCTCTGAGTAGACGTAAACTATTTGAACATACTAAATGAAGCAACACTTTTCTTCCACATTAACTTAGATCTCATACATGCATCCAGTATTTCCCTCAGAGTGCATCAACCTCATCACACCTTTGATCCTTTCATCATACCATTATCAGCGCAGCAATTTGCCAACGTCGCTGTCTGCTCATTGTTATTCCTCTCATTGTCCAAACCGCTTTTAATATGACACACACCTGCCACCTTGGAGTTGTAGGCGACTCCCACACCGCAGATGTTGTTGTTGGCCGCTGCTGACACCTCTCCAGCACATCGTGTGCCGTGACTGGTGACAGCAAAAAAAAAAAAGAGGAAAGAAAAGAAAAAAGCAGAGAATATTTTTAAGAGGATTTGCATGAATTTACATGAATTTACAAAAGATACATTGTGGGTGAAGTTTGAGATAAGATTTCCCAGATTAGATGCAGCTCCTGTTTTTTGTTGATTTTGTGTCTGACGAGAATGAGGACATTGTTCATAGCAAAGGTTTAGCATTTTTCTGTTGCCATAAATCAATTAAAATTAGCATAAACGTTGTAACTCTGTGACCTGATGAACATTAGCTCATGGAGAGGCAACAGGATTTATCCATCCATTTATCCATCCTGCATGTGAATATGTTTGCTCATATCACTGTTTTGTGTGCACCGTGTGATGTGTGTCTGTCTCTCCATCCCTCCGCTCCCCACAGGGACGCTGCAGAGAGTCAACCCCTCTCTCCCAGCATGCTTTGCTACAGACAGGCAGCTATTTATAACAACCAGCTGATTAGCCAGCGAGTTGTGCCCGACAGTCAGCAACTGCTACACTGGCAAACCCAAATACTCCCTTCTCCCTTCTCACTCCCACACACATACACACACACACACACACACACACACACACACATACACATACACACACACTGTTACATCTGAGCAGATGGAGGCACGGTGGAGGAGGAGAGGCAGAGAAAGAATATATTTCTCTTTGTTCCTCTCCTCGACATGTGTTGCGGTGGCAGTGGATCACTCGGTGATTGGGAGATGGGTGGGGGGGCAGATAAGGCGTTATCAGACAAAAGGTCGCCACTGTGAACAATGCGACCCTGAGAGGAGACTAGACTTGTGCTACTCCTCCTTTATCAACTCTATCACCTCCAAGTGAGCAGGTAAAAATAGGCATTGTGTCTTCTATTATGTTGTGTCGGAGAACAGCTCTGTTTATACTGCACCATTATGTCTTAATGGAACTATGTGGAGAGAAAATCAATAAAAGGAGAGCTGCCAGGCTCAGGGGAGAGCACACACATGTGCACACAAAGAGCACACTGAGCGTGTGTATATATAAACAGGGGTTGGCTGGGTGCGCTTTACCTGTTGAACCAGTCGTCAGTGTAGCGTGGAAACGGGAACGGGTCATTGCTGCTGAAGTCGTAGCTGGCATCGGCATTCTGAAAGAACCAAATGGATGCATTTACAAAAACAACAACATCGAGACAGAAAAACAAAAGGAGAGGAGGCAGAGAGAGGGGATTTCATGGTGGAGTGCTGACCTTATCACCGCCTGCTCTGTCATCCGGATGCACCATTTGGGGGGTGATTTTGAGGTTTTCCCAAACATGGCTTGCTTGTGTGAAATACTGATAGTTTATTTGGTACATCTGGCTCTAACTGGCACAGTTTAATAGAATAGTTGTCCATTTTGGGAAATACACTATTGTTGCAAAGAGTTACATGGGAACAGCCATACCATGGTTATGTACAGGAAATATGAAACAACAGCCAGCCCATTCTGTCTGATGTTTAGTTAAGTTTAGCTTAATGACAGGAAACAGGAGAAACAGCTAGCCTTGCTCCTTTAAAGGTAACAAAACCCTGATTACCAATTAACACTTTCCTACATATCAGCTGTGTTAAACATGTGCAGAAACCAAAATGTAAAGATGGCAAGATATGGTTTCTTCCAAGAAAAAGTCTGGCACATTGTCCCACGTAAAAAAAGACCAACCACTTATCCTTTTTACATTTCAGTTTTAGTATGAGTTATATAACTAAGACATAAATAACATGGTATTTAGTGTCACACCATATTTACTGTACAGACATGAGACCGGTATCAACATCCTCCAACAGCTCCAAGTATAAAATGAGTAAGTGTTGACAAAAACAAACTCTAAAATCTAAGTACAAATCTTTACTCTGCGGTGATACTGGAATAATGTGTGGTCACAGCGGGGATTTCAAGCTGAGAAAATAATGGCCCAATCGCTGCCAGCATTTAATTCCACATGGCCAAAAGTAATAGGATCAGAACGAACAGCAGCGGAAAGGCAGGAGAAAAAAAGACACAGGAGACGCATCTCCAAGGGAAGCATTAATGCAGTCAACATGATTATCAGAATAGCCATGTCTGAAGGACACAAACAAAAAAACACACACACATGTAAAGTCTCCCACTTGCTCCTTCTGTAGCACACTTCCAAAGCTCACTCAGGCCATTGCAGTCCGCCGTGATCTCTCCTGTACCTGTCATTCGTGTCACATGTATGCTTTGCTCGGTATGCCCAGTAGCAGGTGCTTTGTGTAGTCATGAGAATGGAAAGCCACAGCCGCGTTCATTAGCAATAGAGCCAAACACATCATATCAATCTTGGGACCGTTTCCACGCTCGGGCCTGACAGCTCTGCCGGCTGGCATTTAGAGGGGGTGACTCAGTCAGCGACAAAAAGAAAGCTTACTGACCCAATGGAGAAACACCGTAATTATCACGATGTGGAGCAAGTAACTAGAGGAAAGTAGAAATGCTCACAGCAACCAGGGTTGCATGTTAAAGTAGTCGTAGAGAGAGGTTCACACCTCTGTAATTGTGATGATAAATAGAAGGTTAAATGCCATCTAAACGATTTCTCTAATTTGTGATTACTCCCTTTCTTCTTCTCTCTTTGTTTTTCTGTCTCTCTGTAAGATATGTAAATGTCAAAGAAACAATGAAAAACTAAAACAGTTTTATCAGGTGGCACAACAACAGCAGTGAAGCTGGTTAAAAATGTGAAAAGTCTAAGAGCTGGCTTCAAAATTGTGTTCATTATTCACAGTGGAACATTTGTGAGGAGCACATTTTGTGCTCATGTCAGGAGCAGGTTTTTTTTTTTTTGTCCTTTTTTTTCATTAAATGTAGTGAAAAAGGGCTAAGTCCCAGTAATAAATGACACAGGGGCAATGGCCATGAATCACTTCCTGCGCTTCTCAAGCTCATATCTTCTGCTATCAATCAGACTCTGCTCTTCCTCTGGTGTCCTGTGAGAAACCAGGGTCAGAATAATGGATCGTGCCCAGTTTCAGCCGCCTCACCTTTCCCCAGCAACGCTCGTCTGTTCACCGCCCTCTGAGCAAATGGTATATGAGAGAGCAATGACTCAGAGCCGGGGAAGCCAGTATGAACCTAGTTTTCTAGATTCAGACAAATTATTCATTTTATTTATTCATCAACATTTCTGTAAAGTAGCTATGTTTCCTAATTTCCTATTTTTGAATTCTTGTACTTTACTTGTATCTTCCCATTTTCTGCCAGTCTCTTCTCCTAATCCACCACATTTCAAAGGGAAGGGTTAATCTGTAGATTTGAATTTTATATAAAAACACATTTAAAATTCAACCAAAGATTAAATCAGTGTCTCAACTTATTCAGCTTGTGACTCTTACATAAAAGCATAGTCTAGTATCAACAGTCTAATAATGTTATATTTTATCATAAATCAGTCACAGGAGCCACTGCTTTTAATACTTAAAGTACATTTTACTGATGGTACCTCTGTACTTTTACTTAAATAGGATTTTGAATTTGAACTTCAAATGGAATATTTTAGCATTGTTGTACTGATGCTACTTTCTTCCAACACTCAAAAAGGCCAAAATGAAACCTGCTGTTTTGTCCCTGACTTATGTGTTGACAATGGGGAGGACTAAGCACTGACAAAACATCCTCATGTATCTCTCTTAGCGTCATTTATCATGTTGTCATGGCTGATTTCAATAGTCCATTTGGCGCTGATAAGCTAATTTATACTCCAGCAGAGCTGACGCAAGATTGTTGTATAATGTGACCTTGCTTTAAAGTCCTCTGAAAGATGCTTTTATAGTTAAAGTGCAATGAAAGAAGCAAGCCAAGATCGAGGTAATTTCATAGCCACTCACGCTTTTTCCCGCTTTTACTCTTTGTTTCCATCCCTCGTAATAAGATTAAAACAAAAGCAATAGATGAGATGAACTTCATGGTAATGTGATCATAGCATGTTGTCATGGTAACTTCCCAGGGTTAATGAGGGGAGAGTCACACAGAGTAACACACCTCAACCCGTTTGGCACAATCGTTTTTGAGACAGAAACGAAAGTGTTCATCCACTGATTGATGCTGCCATTACTCAGAAATCCTCCATGTGTTGTGGTAGCTAATACACTATACTATATTGACACATTGATGAGGTGCTGGAAATGGAGATAAAAAGAAGGACGATACACTCACAGCTTCAGTGCAGGAATCAGATTCAACTCAACACAACATCATCATCCAGACATGTTTACCTCCTTTTTATCTGCATCAGTGATGTTCACCACTACTGTCAGCTGATATCAAAAACTGTTAAAAGTAGGAGGAAATAAACAAAACGGTCTATCTGTGATTATATCTTAGTAATATAATACTAGAGCCAGTGTAAAAGTATTCATTTATGCAAAAACAAATCATTTAAAGTACTGTTGGCATTTGCAGATAAATGCGCCATGAAATTGACCCACCACGTTAGAAATTCCTCATCCACAACCACGCAATCAATTCAAATCTAACTGAAAGATGTAATAAACCCAAAATGACATTTTATTCAATCTTTTCTTATGTTTTTATTCAGCTGATAGTGGGAGGTCTTTGTGGGTCTGCGGAACACCATGACGACGGCAACAAAACAGGATTACATACAGTACACAGTGTCTTTCTCTCTCTTGCACGCGCTCCCACAGACGCACACTTTAGATCTATGCACAGCATGATCCATCAATCCAGTGGAGTGTGCTCCTGTATCACAGCAGCTGAGGCTGAGTGTTATTTTTGGGCCAAGGCTCATCTCTGTTCACAGGCAAGAAACATGCGAAGGCGGGCAGACATGGTGGCAGGTGTACAGATGCATGCACACAGAAGAACAACAAAACAACAACACACACTTATGCAAGTCACATTTAAAAGGATGATGCAGTGTGCACAGAGGGTGCACTATACTGGTGTAATCTTTACTATCTCTTTGCAACAATATATCAACAAATGGTGGGATAAGTATGCAAATGACGTGTATTTCTTCATCAGTTCTTGGAGAACAAAAAAAAAAAAGCATGAACATAACTGTAAAAAGGGGGTGTTTTGAGGCCAACAAAGCAGCATGAGTCATTCTTTCACAACACCTCACTTTCTTTGGGAGGTTTGCATTTGTACATCCTTGGATTCAAGACGGCGGCATAATGCAGTCACACTGACGTAACTGCAAACTTAATAGTCAAATCAAACTATGCCTTCTGCATTTCCTTGTTCCATTTAGCAATCCCTCTTGTCCTTTAAGGTTTTATCAGTATTCTGGAGATAGAGCATCACATTATGCAGCGCCAACTACCCTGGCATTATCTCCGCTTGTGACAGATCGGCCTGCCATTGTGCCTGCCACAGTGCAGTGTGCATTAACATTAAACAGCTTGGCTGGCCGTCTGCCTGTCTCCGTGTCCTCCAGGAATACAAGGAGACTCGGCAGCCATGAAGGCAACTTGGAAAGCACCTGTCACTGCCAATAGCACGCCACAAAGAGCCCGTGAAATCTACCACCTGAACCCCTGCTTCAGTTAATAACAGCACTTCAAAGAAATGAAGGAAAGTATGAAATTCAATAACACTGAGGTACTCACATAATTTGACGCCAGGTCTGGATGGAGATAGTCGATGCCTGAAACGCAATTTTGACATTGATTAGTGATATGATTAAGCATAAGGGGGAATCTTTTACAGAGGACAGCATGACTTCATGAATTAACTGTCACACCAGTACAATATTAACCTTTGTTCTTAATGACATTGTGATATCAATAAATAATTGAATTCTGAAAAAAAAACAAATAACAGATGTGAAATATAGCACTGAAACAATTTGTCAAATGTGATGATTTGCTATTTTAATCTGGTTATGTCATCTAATAAAGATCTTTGCATATTAAATTTGTACTCTAAGCATGCCTCTTTGTGTCCAGCATTGTGAGGCTACAGTATATCACACAATGTGCGATATATCGCACATTGTGTGTGCAATAAGAAGTCACACTTGTCATTCTGTGTCTGTTCATTTGATCTGTTTACTGAAATTGTTGTGGTTTACTACTTTCCATTTCTACACCTTATTCCTACTGCCAATAACTTTCCTGCCACAAATTGCTGTTGTGCAGTTATGCAACCTGCAATAGGTATACATAAAAAATAAATAAATAAGTAAAACGCCACCCAAAGATAGGAAGAAGCCAAAGTGTAGCTCCATAGTGATTTTGAATACACAGAAATAATCAAATGCTTCCTTATGAGTTTATGAGAAAATTCCAATAGATCTTAGGCTGAGAAATGGGAATGGTTTGACATTTTGTAGACACATGCTTTACATTACACTGTGGCATTTTGACTTTTGGAAAACCTGGTCCAATGTCTTATATTATGCATCGTAACTTGATGTAGGGAATCAGCTTAAACAGAGATTTACAAATCATTCTGAACAACACCTAGTCTACACACAAACATGCCAACAGTCAGTGAACATATTCTGGAAAGTCACCTATGGTTACTCCTCATTGTATTGTTTATTAAAAAGTAATTCATTCAATCAGCATGATGAATATGTGCACATGTAATTGAATGCTCACAGACAGCACTAAAGGGTGAGAATCACAAGCACTTTATACTCACCATCGTCCATGATTGCGATGGTAACTCCTTTGCCCGTGTAGCCCAGTTGCCAAGCCTCAGCCACATTAAGATCGAGCCCAGGGGTCCCGTCTGCCTGGCCTGTGTTTATCTAATCACTCAGACAATATGCAGAACATCCATGACTCACGGCACCCAGGTGAGCCACCATGGGAAATTCAGTCAACATGGAGGATGTGTGTGTGTGTGTGTGGGAAGGGGCTACGCTTGGGGGCGGGAGAGTGAAGGTGAGAAGAAGGGGAAGTGAAATGTCAGCGATACGGCACATTCATCAGACGCTGCAGATGAATGACGGCGAGCTTGCCGCGGCGTAAAAGTCACGGTTGCCAGTTAGGATAAACAAGAGGGGAGGGAACTAGGCGGCATGAATGCAGTGATGAGATGGCATGGGCAGTATTGGTGAGGCTAATTAAAGAATGAATAACAACGTTGATTCAGGAAGTAGTGGGAAATATGCCTGGCCTCTGAGTAATTAAGGTGGAAGAATGTGGGTTGGTCCTAAAGGTCAGGCAGCATGCAGACAGCTGCTTGGCTGATTACTCACCAGATACCACTGTTTGGTGAATAGAGGGTCACTCATGTTGACTTCAATATCATTGATATTTCGATAGCCTCGCTTCTGACGACTAAAACCCTCTTGCTCAAAGACATTCTTCACCTGTGGAAAAAGGCAAAAGAAATACCAGGTCATGGTCAGCCTGAAGTCTGCAATGGTCTCACAAAACATTTCATAAAAAGGGCCACACGAAGAGCAAAATGAAATCCAGGTGCACAACAGTGTCTGTGCCGGAACACAAAAACTAGAAATAGGATTTCGTGAGGCGGGTGAGTTGCTGCTCTGTGCGCAGGAAATCAGCAGAGCCAGCTGTGCTCTACTGTACCATGAACATCATGTAAATCAAAAGGGCTATTCTTTTTCCCCTAATCAGAGGGTCTGCAGCTGGAGCCAAGGCTTCCAAAACTCACCTGCCACACAAGAGATGGAGTGCCCCCCCCCCCCCCTCTCTCTCCGTTTTGATTTTCAACAAAAAGCCACAGCAATTACACTCATAAATACGCTTGTGTTTCTTTGAATCATAAAAGACACTTAGGCAGAGGAACAGCTGTGTTTTGGATTACAGTTGCTTGCTAAAAGCTGCCACAACGGCGTTTATCAAGCAGATAACATAGGACTGAACACATAAATGATGGGGATAAATGTCTTGGATGGAATTTGAGTGCTTGATTAGCTGGCGGCTGTCATCAAAATGATTGTGTGCCTGTGACAGTGTTGTATTTTCATTTCTGCTGCATTTAGAAATCAAGCCACAAAGCAAACATCATCTTCCTCTGCCTCCATCTCTGTCAGTGGTGGCAAGGGAAACAGGGAGGTTTCGTGTGAGGCAAATTGCCACCTTTACACATTTGGTAAAACTGAGGAGGTTAAGGCGAGGTAAAGGAAAGCCGGGTCATTTAATCCATTAAAGTCTGGCAATACCTAAAGCAAGTCTGAAGTGAAGCTCTCAGTTTGAAATGTATTACCAACAATCTTGCTTGTCACCAAGGTCTCAAGGACGATGATTTCATTTGAAAGGTTTAGAGCCTCTTCTTTCTCTCTATGTTTATGTGTTTTACTGTGCTGGAAATACCAGAAACTGTTCTTTCTTTATATAAAAAATTGTTTTAGGCCTTTAGTTACACGAATAATAATAATAATGATAATAATAATAATAATAATAATAATTATGATGATAATAAATCAAAATGTATTGCTCACATTTTAACAGTTACATTTTGTTACTAAATGTTCCTCTTGTGCTTACCCTTAGCAAATTCGCTCTGGTGTGACTGAGAGACAGGCATTGTCCGGTGTGTTTACCACCACAGATAAGAGAGCAGAGCAGCACTTAAGATGGCCTTTTAAAATGGCCAAAGGCTATTCAACCACATCTTTCCTTTATTGCACACTCTAAGCAATCAGGAAGCGCACACACATTGTAAATCAATGTGTCATGAAGTGCGAAGTCGTCCCAGAAAACATCAAAATGGTTAAAATAATGTTACCAATCCATTTTTTTTTTTTTCCTTTTTGAATTGGCCATATGTTACATTTGTGGTCACATAATGTCAGTCACATTCAGAGAGAAACTACCACCACTCTCTGAATTATCCCTGGATTTCCCCCCTTTTCTCCATCCATCATCAATTTATTCCATCACTTGGCAGGAGAGCTGGTATTTCCCTTGAGACAGCATGTCATACTGCCCACTCACAACATCAAACAGTGCCCATGCACCGCCATCACTCTCCGCCTTTTGCCCACTGCCTGCTCACAACGCTTCAGTTCACTTCAAATCAAAGGGCTGTGCCGCTGCTCTCCTTTCTCCTATGTCCTCATTTCCCTCCTGGCTCTCCCCGGCACGTGTCTTTCAGGGTCAAGGGATGCTGCTCATTCAGAAAGATTTATTCACTTTTCTATATTTTCTCACTCTGTTTACTTCACACCCACATCCTTGTATGCCTTAAATTGATTTGAAATGTATTTGTCTCATGTAAAAAAAAAAAAAGGAACAAACCATGGATGGATGGATAGGGAAATGCAAAGAATTGTGGATGAATAGACGTCTCATTTGAAATCAATAAGAGATGTGAGATGTTGTGGGACAAGAGAGGACAAGGCCACGTAAGCATAGAGGAAGATGCAGAGGAATACAATGAAAACATAGTGGGTGAGTCAGAAGTGGGTCAACATGCTCCACTAATAGAGTCCAACAACGAGCAGGACTCCTGGGACACTAAGAAATCCATCCAATGCACTCCACAGTACATTCAGTGCTGCTACTCAATTAGACATGTTTTTAGAAATGCTAAATGAGTGTGTAGCGGCTCCTTTGAATCTAAAAAGTTATATAACAGACTACTACTACTATTTCGTAACGATGTTAATGTTCAGATCCTTTCTTTTTTTTTGCTGACGTAAAATTGAGATATGTGCGCCACACTACCGTGAAAGATGGGAGGAAGATACTTCAGCATCATAAACAGGCAACATTAAATCAGACTAGCTGACCTCATCCATTCCAGAGATGCACAGAAATCAATAACTGCAGTGTCGCGTATGAACGTGTCAAGCATCTGATTAAAACCCGGCATCTGGAACGTAGACCTGCCCATGTCCTTGCTGTCTCACTTCCATTAGCTGTATTAGGTCGGTGGAGTGGCTCGCATTTATTTTCATTAGCACCTCTCACAACCGCAATTAGAGAGCTTGGTTGATTGTCTGCAGCAGGACCTCCACTTTCGCCGCCCCCAACAGTGGACGGAGCTAAACAGCCAGAGCTCAGCTCACGGACGAATTGTTTTATTTACATAACAGCTCGAAGACACACCAGATCTTTGTTGTATTGAACTAGAGCTGCAACAATTTGTCAGTCAATTGGTTGGGAGGCATCAGCTTCTCAAATATGAGCTTTTGCTGCTTTTCCTTGTCTTGTCTTGTCTTACACTACATTACCATTAACTGAATATATTCGAACTCTGGGAAATTGTGATGAACATTTGATTTAACATTTTCTGACCTTGTAGACCAAATGATTTATCAACAATTGAGAAAAGAAGCAGAAGATGAAATAAGCAGAAGATGAAAATAATCCATAGGTGCAGTCCTTTTATGGAGATTACGTAACACATTGAATGCAGGTACTCATTAAAAATGTTTATTACTTATCACAATATATATCACTCTATCTACATCCAAAAATATATATTGGAAAAATATATTCTCACAGCTTAGCCTATAAGGTAAATGTCATCAGACTTGAAACACGAACATCATTTGATATTGGAAGAGGATTTAAGCATGTCAAAATATAATTTTACAATGTAATGCAGCACCACTCTTACACCTCCTGATACAACAAGGCCTATTTCATTAGCATGTGACTTTATCACATATGCATTTAACATAAATCGGACAATTCAGCATAAGAAGGGAACCCATTCACTGCAATATTTAGAAGAATATCACCAAGAGGCAAGTCTATAAAAAGAGAGTATCAGTAAGTGATTTAGGGTTGGATATTGAATTAGTGGCCCTCCACAGGGTTTTGAGTTGCCCTGATGGCAAAAACACAGTTGCATCTTTTCTTGAGATTAGACAGAAAGACAGTTGGAAAGCAGCAAGGATCTTAGGCTAATGTAGAGCGTCTTTAAGTGTTGTAAAAGCGCTGTGTAAATAAAATGTATTATTGTTATTATTATTATTAGGCTGTGCTGCAGCTATTTATCACAGCAAGCAGTGACAAACAGCTTCCGTCCTAATATTGTATTTATATCACATTAAAGTTCACTTTTCCAAGTTAACTTCCAAATATTTCATTTTAATTGTTTACTTGGTGGCTGAAAACAGTCCTTTATTATGATCGTGCGCCCTGGAGGGATGATTTCCTGTTGATAACTGCTGCCGCTTTATCAGTCACTGTTCGACATGACAGTTGCTATAATGAATGCGGAAATCATGAGACACTGACTGGGGATCAGGGCACCTTACATCCTGTTTGTACACCAGACCATATTCATAAAAACAAAGGAGATGCACACAGGTCACTCTCTGTACTCTGTACTCTCTGATTATTGTACATTGCCAATTTTCAATGAAGCACATGCTGCTCCTGGATGTATTTTGCTAATCTTGAATATTATATAATAATGCTGCTCAATAATCTGCGCTCATGATGTGGTGTAAGTTCTGCATTCAACTCGTGTCTTTTGATGTCATGTGGTCTGTCCCAGGTGACCTCAGATTGATCTGTGTACCTTTGATGTTTTTACCACAATAAATGTTTTCACTTATGCAAGCGAGGTGGAGCCAACTTCATTACTGTAATGTTAAAGCCCTGATTTTGTGCTGCACTCTTTGTTGATACTTGCCATGCAAAGTGAATGGCAGGGGGGGGGGGGGAGTACACACTTCCAGGGTTACATGCGTACAGGACACACACATTGAGCTTTTCTCAGTGTGCATCCCACATGTGTGCTTACCCTGCGGTCTTTTTGGAGCCGCTGCCTGCTGTGGGCGCTGCGTTTGCTCCGCCTCTTTGAAGTGTCCTGAGGATAGAAGTGAAAGAGCCCCTCTCCAAAGGGAAGCTGGGTTAAAAAAAAAAAGACAGAGAGAGAAAAAAGAAAAATTGATCAGAGGCAGAAGCAGGGATGAGAACAAACACAGCAATCAGAAAATGTGTGAATGGCAAATATACAAAAAAGACATAAGATCATAATTGATGAAGGTCATCCTCCAGGTGGGAGCAAGGGCACTGATTTCAGTGAGGGTCTATTTTAAGGCATCCGAGAACAGGAATCAACCATAATAAATCACAAGGGCAGGCAAATGAGATGCATCATCCAGAGCTTTCCCTCTGGCACTGTGCACGGATTAAAGACCCCCTTATGCTTTAGTAACAGCCGGGGTGCAGGTCAATCCTCAAAATAAATGCTTTCAGATGCGCCTGTCAGATCAATGTGGAAATGAAATTCTCATGGAAGGACAAGGATTATTCTTATCTTCCACTGCTCTTTAATTCTACTGTTGTTTGCCAAAACAGATGGACGAAGGCTGATGTATGTGATGCAAACAACAAAAAGCAAATACAAACACTGCACTTGCACTGAACGCTCTATTAGTGATGAAGGTTTATTTGGATATGGGCTGATCGGAAATCTCTTTCTCTCTCTGTGCCCATGTTTGTATGCGTGTCCCGGTCTAGTTAATTAAGCAGCAATATGAGATAATTCAAACAACACAAACATTGTTTAATGGCGTGTATCCCATTAAGACAAATATAGCTGCCGATTACATAACCTGGGAGGCAGGGAGGCAGAAGATGGGGGGAGATGATCTAGTGCCTACAAGAAAAGAAACTGGCAATCACAGACACACAAACACCACACGGCTATCACATTATGATGAGTTACAGATTGAGCCAGTGTGGGTTCTTTTTTCTGTGGAGGTAAAAAAAAAAGACAGAAAAAAAGAAAAAGAAAGAAAATCCTCATTCAGAGCAGTGCAGACACCCCCCTGTTCACTGCTACGCCTCACTAGCTAAGGCTTCAGCCAATTTCACCCACACATTTATTTTGACATGTGACAAGGCACACACACACACACACACAC
>JBCAUF010000044.1:14404740-14423355 GCA_038406115.1 Haemulon aurolineatum | reverse complement strand
ATAAACGTTGGGTTCCCTCTTAACAAGGCAGGTATCCAAAGAAGATGACCACAATAAACTAAATTCTCCTCATCCATTATTGGAATTTAGTAACTAAACATACAAAGATGGAATCGATCATATTGTTCTTGCTGAGAGAGAAACCCCTGCTGATGTGATGGGTTGTGCTAAAAATAAGAATACAAATCTTTCACAGAGAAAAAAAAAATCTCCAAGTGTCTTTTGTTTTGTAGGTCACTGATATTAGATGTGTCCAAGATTATAAATTAATTCGGCCAAGGCAGCATCCCCAGGGGCCATAGGCCATTGGGCGACCTACTAACCGGGGCCTGCTGTTTAGTAGGAATGACGTCATCAAATGAAGCAAAGGTGTTGTAAAGTCAATCCAAAAGAAAACACAGAGAAGCCTCTCGGTATCTTCCCTGCTGGACTGTTTGTGTTGGTAAACACTGTGTTAGACTATTTCCAACACTGACAAAGGACAAAAACGCCTCAAATATGCTCATGTTTTGGCAGTAAAATATGAATAATTAGAATAACTTCATTTGCAGTGGTAAATCATTTATTAAAGTTTCGTCCCCTCAAGAGACAAACAAACAAACAACAAAAAACATAGGTGCCAGACAGTTTGATCCGAGCAACCCCTACCTTTCGGGCACTCTGGAACCCATGTTGTGCTGCAAGTTGGTGCGCCTCATCCTGTGCGTCCTCATGCAACTGAACCAGGAGGTGGTCCGTCAAGGCTCCCTCTGCAGCCTGCGTCGCAAGCAGCAGCGCCTTCAGCAGCACTATAAATCCCACGGCTGTCCCATGTCGGGGAGATCCGAGCATCGTGTCTGGCTTGTGTCAATCCGCCTGTCTGTCTGCCTGCCTGCCTGCCCTTCGGAGTGAGAAAAAAAAAATCAGTGTGCGGGATGCTCCTCGGCTAGAGATGGGAGGAGGAGGAGGAGGGCGAGAAAAAGGAGGAGGAGGAGGAGGAGGATGCGAAGGGAGGTCGAATCAAAGCTCTTGCGGACGCATCTCCTCGTCGTCAGCTGATGAGACCGCTGGAAGTTGTGCTCCGCCGAGGTGCAGCCGCTCGTGCTGGGTGGCTCGTGTGTGGGGAGGCTGGGTGCGTTGTGCGGAGCCAAACCTGCATCCTCAGCTTTCTATCTCTCCTCCTCCTCCTCCTCCTCTTCTCATCCGTAATTCATTTACTTTACTCGCTCGGGTACTTTCTGCGCGTGACGTCGTACCAATGGGCTCCGGCGGGTGTGTCCCCTTGTTTTCTCCCCCGGATGAGCTCGGGGACACTTTTTCAGCACCTTGGAGAATTCCTCCCCATCGTCCTCGGAGCTGATTGGAATTTTATTGATTATCTGATGCTGGCCTCATCCGAATGAAAGACACATGCAATGGTCTCATGAGGACTTATGTGCCATAGACTGTGACCCTTTTGAAGGAATACCTCATTAGCATTCATATAGAATTCCTATGGGTAGATCTGTATGGTTGTATTATATCTGTATTATACTGCTCAGCCTGCAGGTCTCTCATTAAAGACACAACTGTATAGGTCCTTTATTGCAGCTACCAGCCTCTCTGTGTAGTGGAATGTAAGAACAGTCCCACTGGTGCGTAATTGGTCATTTGGATGTGAGCAGCAGGTTGTTAGAAGGAAAAATAAGGCTGTTCACACAAAGGGCGCTCATTAAAGGGCTCCAGCTCCTCCGCTTCACTGCTGCTATGAGGCACATGAGTGAGATATAGGGCTGGCTGTGGACTGATGGAACAGTGATGTGCATATGTGAGGAAGTAGAGAGCAAGAGGGAGGAATCAGGTGAGGTCCTGTGAGTGTGATACTGCTAATATACCTTGCACAGGCAGGGTTCAGAGTAAAGGACCATATATGCTTCCTGTCTCACAGCTGGCAATTGCTACTGTGGTCTTTACAGTTCATTGGCCCAGCTTAAATAAAAATGCCCCCTGTGCCACTTTCATTCAGTGGCCCACTGAAGAATCAGCAGGTTCCCTGATTAACATCACTCTGCATGTATTCTTGCGCAAGACAGTGTACAGATCTTTTTGTTTTTTGCTTTGTTGTCATCTGCCTTAATCCATTCTGTCAGCCCCTGAAGCCCAAGTAGTTGCATTTAAGATAAAAGCTGAAACAAGATTTAACAAAAAAGTCTGACTCATTTCATTACTCTCCATATTATATATAAATAGCCTATTCTAAATTTCAACATCGCTTGATAATAAAACAAATCAAATTGTGAATTTAGCAGAGTTTTCATGCTCACCAGCTTGCTTACCAGCAAATGATTTCACTTGTTCAGTGAAAGGTGAGATAGAATGCACATGGGGAGAATAAGAAAAGCCTCATGAAATATGCACATGCATATTTTATGAACCATGTTTGGTATTTAAAACGTTCATCTCTGTTAACTCTGAATGCACCTGTTTAAAAGCTGCTAATCTGTCAGCATAATGGCGCACTGTCACGTGCACAATCCCTGTTACACAATATGATTTGAAAGGTGTGGTAACATGGGAGCGCTATGGCACGTGGATCAGTTATCATAGAAGTCTGGAAGAATAATGAAGGTGGATTTTCTATAAGTGGATCCGCTTTACTAATCACTGTTTCCGTGCTCCCTGCAGACCTCCTCCCACACTCCTGCAATTCTGCAGCCCAGAGATTATTTATTTAGCTTGGACAAGGCTGCATCCTTCCCCTCTCCATCAGCACACCATTCTCCACCGCTGGGCCCTCATGACGTGATCCACGCTCTTGTTCTGGCCGCCGAGTCACATGTACTGTCTCCTCTTCATCATATACTGTACTGCATATCTGAGACGGGGTGTTTTCTGACAAATCGTTTGTAAAGCTGCTCCATCTCCCGCTGTGTGAAGTAATGCTCAAAGAGTGTGACTCCTCTGCTGTCCGCAAGTCAATTTACTGAGGGAAATCGACTCAATTTGACATGGTGAAAATCATGTCATTAAGTTGTGCAGGATGCAATCAAGTTGTTTATAATAATATTCATCAGCACAAATTGTTCCTGATACCCTAGGATAAATGGTCTGTTGATATTTGGTATAAACTGAAATGAAGAGCATATTGTTTTGTTAGCTTTTGAAATAATGTTTCTTTACGCTAAAAGCACTGGGGTGTGGAGGATAACCCCCCCCTAAAAAAATAAATAAATAGTCACATTGTTTCTTGAAGAGCTTTTGGAATCATTTTCGAAATGATATCTATGAGAGAATTTAGAGGGGTAATGCTTATTGGTTTATTAGTTGACTTTATCACAACTCCCTTGTGTATCTATATGATTTTCACTGTTTATATTTCTGCCAGAGAATAACATTATTCAAGACTTAAGCTTGAGTCTTCATTCTTGACAGTGGAAAAATAAGTTTGACAAAATAATTTCAAACACCAGGTCCAACTCATGTGTTTGATCTTGTGGCCTGGATAGATGAATAAAGACAGATTTGTAGACATTTCAGTTTTTTAAAAAAGCATCTTAAGAAATACCTGATAACGTTTCTGAAGAAACACACTTTGATTTACAAGCGCAAGATGAAAATAGATTCATTCAATTTATAATCTTTAGTCATTCCTGAAGCAGAATCTGGTTCACCATTTATTTTTATTTGATGATCAAATGTTACTTGATCTTACTGTACGAACTTATGATTTTTTACAGTGTCTGCAGTAATAATATATATGCATCTTCATTTAGACAAGGAAAATTGGGATTTTCAAGTTGAAATAGCTTTAGTTAAATATTTAAAGGATAACTGCACAGAAGGGGTTCAGACAACGAGATGAAACATTTTGTGCCTTTTCAACACTTGCCTCACAAGAAAAAAAAGACAGAAGTACAATACTTCTCTGGCAGAACAAAAAAGACTGTTAGTGGATGGGAAATGTCTCAGTTCTTTCTCATTTCCCCTCCATTTTAGGTTTCATTCAAGATTATGCTTTTATGTAAATTGATATGTTCACATGGTTGCACTCGCCAAAGCTCCAGATAAACTATTTAAAAACATCATGGGTTCATTTGAAAACTCTGCATCATAGATTGGCTGTGCAGATGGAGCTGTTAAAATGCATGGATGTGCATCTGCGGCGGGGTCGGAGGAGGAGCTGAACAACGCGGATCTTTAATTTTTCATAATCGCCCGAGGCTGGAGTAGATGCAGGCTGTCTGTCAATGTTTTTGCTCTGAGTCTCAGTGAGAGCGGGAGAGATTAGACCAGCAGCTGCAAGCTGATACTCGGCAGATAATCAAGCATGCACACGCACACACCACCGAAACGCGAAGATCACAAAACCACGGCAAAGCCACCAAACTTTCAATCAGATTGGAATTGTCGGCTAGCTCTTGCAGACAAGAGTATTGATCTTTCAGTCCTGCACCGTAGTGTTTTCAATGCTAAATTGAATTAATCCAGAATAGCAAAGCACATTGGTTTTATTGGTTTTACATGCTGTTTATGAATAGTTTATGATTAAAGGGAGATTCCGTTGGTCTGCTCTCAGTACGATGCAGATTTAACCAACACTCTCAAAAATGCAAGTGAAGATAAACTTATTTTGGACACCTCATATAAAGACCTGCAAATTGAACCTTGAGCCATTCTATTAGCAGCACAGAACTAGAGAGGTGCAGATGAGAAGAATAAAGCAAAAAGGCCTTTCTTATACCTCCCAGTTAAGCTGTCATTTCAGAGGCGGCTCAATACTCTACTGTTCTGTCACTGCCAGCCAGTGTTGTGGGACGGGGATATCTCTGAGCGAGTGGGGGATTGTGGATACTATATGCGCATTGATTGCAGTGCGGATAATGTCAGGAGCTGCGCTTCTAATGGTTCCATTCGCTCTCTCGCTCCATCCCTTCCTCTGTGCCTCCCCGCTGCACTCTCTCTATATCATAGGAAGCTACTGCCTGCCTCTGGTTCTGTGAGATAAGATGCCGGCCTTCACAGGTAGACAGACATCAAAACCCACAGACAACGGTGCTCCTCATGATGGCAGAGGGTTGACAAGTGATGACATATCATTACCCCGGTGTCTCTTGCTTTAGATCATTCAATTTCACTTTAGCTGGTCTTGACATGAGACATGCGAGCAGGTGGTTAAATGATTCTTGGTTTGGCCATATGCTTCAGCTGTGTGGACCTGGCTGCAATCAATACAAACCTTGTTCATGAACTGACACATATCAAATGTAAGTTTTCATCTGTGTGTACAGGGCAAAGACTCCTGCTTCTGATATTGTAGTTATCCATAATATAATATTAGAGTAATCCATCCGTGAAGTTGCCAGAGGAAGTCACTGTGGAGGTAGGATTTAATTGCAGCAGCTCAACAAGCAGATTGGGCTGTAACACTGTGTTGTACAGATCTATTACTTCCATCAGGCCAGCTGGAGCGGCAGCGAGCAGAGGGACAGCGCGAGGTTATGTTGGGCTTGATGTGCTGCGAGGCGTGGCAGACAGCAAGGCCGGCTCAGGTGGAAACACCAGCGTGATTTGTCACGGGCGACACATCCAAGCACAGGAGAAGATTACGCTGAACTCATCACTCTCTTTCTTTTTCACTCGTCCCCAACTCCTATATCACTCTGCCTTCTTTCTCTCCCGCACTCTCCCTCTGCAAATCAGTATACCATTTAACGATTCTTCTCCTCACCGTTTCTTAAAATTGTCACGTTGCCATGCGTGAGCTGTTTAAAGACCCCCTGCAGACCTGAGGCAATCACAGGAAAGACCGCCATGTGGGAAGCAGGTAATTCAGGTTACCGCAACACGCAGCTTTCATTTGTTAGGTCCAGTACATTACACTGTGATGTTTTGAGTGTCCTCCCTGCAGGGTGCTAGTCAATATGGACGCCCGTGATATTGCTTCTGCTTTGCCTTTGCTAACCTCGAACATAATAGAGACCGTTAAGCACCATTATACTTAAGAGAGTTTATCATGTTTTCTATTCATAAAGTGGACAGGTAGGTCTCTAACAAGAACATTTTAATATCAGAAGAGTTTGTTATAAAATGCTAAAAGCTTCCATGGGGTTGAGAGGAACTGCGTAGTCGATTGATACCTCTCTGTTAGTTTGTGCTTCTTTTGCATTTGAGCCATCGTTAAAGTGCTTTCATACTGAAAGCTGTTGTCACCACTACCTCCACTGTTTTCATAGTAAACGCAGAGGGAAGGCAGCTTGAGAAAACTGGCAACGCTGCAGAGATTCAAAATAGAGAGTACTGATTTTGACAGATGGCAGTTTCAACCTTTAATGTAAAAATGTGTGACTTGACATGGGTTGAATATAAAACTTTTTTTTAGAAAAAAAATCTATATTTGCCTTTAAGAAGTATATTCTGAAAAGCAGTGAATAAATGTACAACCCATCATAATGTTATTTCACCAGCAGCGCTATGTATTATTCAACAACTGAAAAGATTAACTATGCAATTGTTTTCCTTTCCAGAAATGAAAAAAGAAAAACAAAAAACCCTACATCTTCTCGCTACCTAGCTTCTTCTATAAATCTCAGCACAAACGAAACATAAAGTTGGGTTCGTGCCAAGACAAGGCTCAGCATCAATACAGGGAAAAATGTCCTCTATTATTAACAATCCGCCATAGCAGCCTGTAGCATTGCAGTTCTCACACGGCTTCACTCGCAAACAGCAGTGGAGGTGCAGTGAGAGCAATGGTGCCACCTGCTTTCTTATTCAAAGCATACTCCGAATATAAATTTAGTTTAATTGGAAAAGAAAAACAACGGTGCGGGCAAAGATTATGCATAATCACAATAATGATTTCCCCCTGTGTATTACTTATTTCGAGGTGAGTATTCTGCGCTGCCTAATGAATGCACCACCTAGGAGGGCATAAAAGGACATGCAGATTAACGTCAGAGATGAATCACATTTACTGAGCGAGAGAGGAGGAAAAAACATTCAGTCTGATTTGATTAATTAGCAAACCCACTCTGGCTTTAAAGAAAACAACATCTTGAACAATCTGCCAGAAAATATCAATATCTGTTTTAAAACACGGCAATCTGCAGGGACATTGTCTTTAACGTGCTCATATCACAAAACGTTGGTGAATCTGTGACACTCTGGGACATCTAAATCTGATCCCATCATGTTATGCCTTTCACTTTCTCAACACATACTGGAGGATTTGCTTTCAAAAGGTCCTTGGGTTCCTGCTTTGCTGCTAATGAAACGTGTCCAAACAGTTCCCCAAGCTGCAACTAATTTGATTGTTGTCACTGTAATACTGTCAAATTGGCAGTTTGGAAAATGTGTTTTGATCTTGAGTTTTAGGTGGGAAAGTATCACATTGTTTGGGCTGCATTTTGAACAGAGCCCATTTACCAGCAGCTACCGCTCTGTGTCACATAATGGGATGATTTGTCAAAAGCACAACAGTGATCAGCTAAATGATATGAGCGGGTGCTCTAGAGTTTACAGTAAGTTTGTGGATGAGCAATTCTCATCTCTGAGGCAAGCATTCACGCCCAGCATGTGTTCAGAAATTATGTTGATGTCACGACAGCAGCAGGCTAATTGCCATTACTAGTGTATCATGCCGAGAGACCCCCAACATGCCAGAATCAAACACCTCAAACACATTTGCCACTGATGATTTTGATTGTGGAAAACATTACCTCAAAGTTAATTTTTCTAATCAAGCCTCCTGAGCTGGACCTAGTCCTTAGCTATTCACAGCACTGCCAACTTTCCCATTTCCTTTCATACGCTCATTAAGTCGTCAGTGAAGTCAGCCACCTCCAATCTGATGTCTGAGCAATTATCAGCTTCAGTCAGGCTGTGACGTTTGGCGATGCAGTGTTTAACATTGCATGCCTTTTTAAGAGTCTGATGAGACAGCCTGACCTTTGAGGCACTGTGGGAAATAATCACCATGTAACTAGGGTCACTGTCGCAGGCCCTGTTGAGCTCCATGTTCCCAGTCTGGACATGTGCAGGAGAAATTTGACTCACTGGGAAATTGCAGTATTAGTGAGAGAGGTCATCCTTTCCATCTGTTTCTGTCGCAGTCGTTAAAAACTGTTAACTTGACTCTTATTTTGTCAAAAATCTAAATATTAACCAGGGAGAGTGTATCATGACAGTGCAAGTCCAACAGGCTATATAAATACTAATTTACAAGAATGTTTTAAATGAGATCAAAATGCTCCACATCGGCTCACTAGCTTATGAAATGTGGCTGTTTTGTTTTAAGAGGCTAATTTCTAATGTGTCTGTGCCTACAGGAAGAGGACAGGCCAAGTGACCTTAGCAGGATATGATGGCAATGTAGATGTAACACGCAAACAGCATAAGCAGCATACACAGCTGTGTCTGTGTGTGGGCTCTGATGCTCTTTCCATTTTAAAGGGACATTAGGGCTAATGGTAATGGTATCTCAGAGGTTTCCAAGCCTCTTTCCAGTACTGCCCTATACACTAGCAGCCAAAGAGCATAGTCCATTAAGAAAGCAAACAATGGATATTTTTCATAGGCTACGCAGGGCACAGGGTAAACATGGCTGTGCCACAAACAATTAGTGATGCATCATGTGCTTCAGCAAAGCTCAAAGTTCTGCCATTATCATTTAATAACACAAACAAACAGCCAGCCAGCAAGGAATGAATGAAAGAAAGAGGAGATTTTCTGAGGAGAGTGGTGATAATGAGTAAACATTTCCATGAATCCAGTCACAAACTCATTAGTGCTACCACTTGACATTTTAAGCATCGGTTACAGTGAACAAAGGTTACAATGGATGCGGAGAAATGCTGTGTAAAGAAGGAATCTATTGTATCTGTGCATGTGCATCATGCGTGTGAATGAGCACGGTTTTCCATGTGGCTCCTTCTGATTGGGTCCTTTGTGCGATAGACGCGCAGGCACAGGCGGCAGCAGGCACCCTCACGGAAACATGGAGTTTGACACCTTTCATTAGACTCTTAACACAGATGTGAGACCCTGCACTGTTTGATCTAGCCCGGGATTAGTGACGGCCACAGTCGCTTCATGGCTCAGTAGCCGCACCGAGTTGTCAGCAGCTAAGCGATAAGCCTGCCATTCTGCCTACTGACTGTGAAGTCAGCACAGCTAATTAGAACTTCTGTCCTGCGTTGATTAATTTATTCAGTGTAGCCTCATTTATTTAATTGAGTAAAGGTAATTCATTTGCGCACAGTTTCATTGTTTTCACTTCACAACTTTACCAACCATAGCCACATTGTATTAGACATTATTAAAGCTGTTCACTTCATTATAAGCAGTCAACTGTGCAGTGACGTGCAATGCTTCCTTCAACACCACCAGCGCAGATCCATCACGCTATTGTAAAAACGGGCTGCGAAGCAAAGTGTGTAAATAAACCCTGTGCTGGCCGCTCCAGGAGGGTCAATAAAACTACAAGCTGAGATGCATTTAGAGATCCTCAATGAGAATCTCATTGTTCATTCTACCCCTGCGATTTGTGAGGATCCCCCAGCCAATCAATACAAGGACCATTAGGCTTAACAAACCTGGCTCGTCTATAAACTAGCCACAGCCTCTTTAAAGCAACAACATGCCCTCCAGGACAGCCTGCCTACCTGTAATGGCTCAGAGGCAGGTGTTTTGTACACAGCAGGATGTCTTTTGTATTGTATTATGACATGCTATATTCTGACACTCATTCTAAGGTCAATGTACATGTGGTGACGCAGATACACCCCACCCCCGCCCCCCAACCACATGCACTTCTCCCTCCTCTGCATGCGTGTGGATGTGCTCTGTTCATGCCACACTGTTTGCTCTGATTTGACATTTAGCAAATGGAGTAATACATGACCATTTTTTTCCGTAATGAGAAGTTCTATTACAGCAGTTTTTTTTACATCACTGTCAGTCATGTCACTCGCTGGCAACAAGCACCGGGTGGCTGCAAGGCTGAGATATGGAACTTGAAAGAGACGGTACGAAACCTAATAGACGAACCACACACAGCCATACGCAGTGTGCTGACACAGTGCACCGAGATTCGACATTCAAAATCAGAGCAGCTATGCTTAAAGGACCCTATAAATAATAACTCAGTGATCAAAAGTCACTACTCTGACTGGCAGCAGCACTATACAGCTTGGAAGAACAAATATAGTGTTTATTGTTATTCAGTCCCTATTCTCTTGAAATATATTTATTGAATTGTGGGCTATTCTCCCACAATAGAGTGTGCTAATAACCATTGTGTAAACATAATGATCAATTTAATGCAATTATTCCCACTTGTTGTGCATAACAATGTTCAGTGCAAAATCTAATCGTCAAATGTGAATTATATTGCTTTTTGCTTGATTAAACAACAGTGCTGTATGATTGCTCTACTGAAGTAAAAAAAAAACAAACTACAGTATGAAAATGATGTCAGCAGTCGACTATTTTCTTTCGAAACATCAGGAAATCTTAGAAATGAAGCACAACAAAGCAAAATGTTCCTATATAAAACTCCACACAAGAACACTTTGCTGTGTGTGTTCACCCACATACGTATGTGAGCGGAAACACACTTAGAAACCCCGCAATACACAATTTTGTTTCACCACTTAATTGCCTTACTTAGCCTCACTGCTTTTGTAATGGGTAATTGGTTGTCATGACAAACACTCAGTCTATTCATAGCTCAGAGGCTTGTGCAAAAAAAAAAAAAAAGAAAAGAAACCCCTGTGCAAAAACATTTGAAGACAGGACGTAGAAGATTTCCACGACTCCATAAGCTAGAACTAAAAGTAATGATAGCCTGTTATTTCTCTTCTCTCTAGATAACCTGTCAGCCTGATGCAGTGAGAGTCTCCTCAGGATAAAAAGGAACCTCACCTTGTGGTTACATATGAGAGAACAGTCATTCAGCATGACTAAGAGCCCTGACAGCATACTTAGTACTAAAGCATTATGTCTCTACTGACAGACACTATTGCACATAGGCACTCTTGAGTTTACGTACTGAAGGAGAATAAAGGAAAATCAATCTAGAGAATCATTTTCTAATGCACTAAACACAACGAAAGGTGTGCTGCTACTGGGAATTCAAGTGTTTTCCTTTGCGGGGTGTGGATGATGTCACAATATGTAGGCATCAAGTACAGCAGACAGCATTCTCCATGACCTCCGGCCATGTGTTAGCTAAGCACATGCATTATTCATGTGACAAGGAAGTGAATAATCAAGACAGAGAATCATCTGTGACCTCCAAGTCATGATCATGTAAGGTTGATTTACGGGTAAAGATTGGGCCATCTACAGTTTTTCAGTCCTCTGGAAATCTGGCAGATACATGATGACTTTAAGTTTTTTTCAAAAATATTAATGATGTTCTCAGTTTTCAGCATTCAAATTGTTAGCTTGTCACTTCAAATGGCAACGAGGCTGATTTAAACCAGCAGGTATATGTTCAGCTAACTGTAACTGAAGTATATTATTAACAGTTTGATTAAAAGTTCTTTAAAAAGTATTGACTAATTTCTGGCCACTTGGGGGCAGTAGAATAAATTTTAAACACAACAGCAGCATATTATCATGTCATATAGGCTCTACCTGTTGTGGTGAACATGGTAGCAAACATATAAACATACAACCTTGAAAAACAACCCTAACCCCAAGATGCTAGCCATCCAGCAGGCAGGTCTGAACCCCAGAATCTCAGACAAAACACTGTGCAGGTAACATTAGCATCTATTTGGAGTTGTGTTTCTGGCCATGTGACAAATTCACTCAGGCCTGTACAGAGGAGAACGCTGACATTTTTATGAGTGCTTGAAAAGGCACAATTTTGAGCACTTACTGAGATGTGTCCATTATGCTTCACTGCAGTGTCTTGCAAATCTAAATCTGATAACAGGACATGCCACAGGTTTCTGTGGATTGAACTATTTTATGGGGAATTACTTACTTACTTACTTGTGCATCAACAAGCGCTTAACTTTAAATCCAGACGCTTGATCCTACATGATCATAACAACAGGATGAAATGTTTGTTTCAAGAATTCACATTGAAGAAAGGCAAATCAGTTGTAGTTGTCTGACTGACAAGATAAACTTTAATCCTGTAATGACCGAATGATTTCTTTCCACCTAAAGACAACTTGCACTGCTATTTCATTATTACAGCTAGCCACTTGCAGGACCTGTAATTATGTATTCGTCATCTAATACATCTGTAACTAGTCTCAGATTTATTTCACATCTCTTGATTTGCATTTGTACAGGCTAATAGCTGCAACTAATTTCCTCAGGGTATCATTCATTTCCTGTCTGTTTCTTTCAGCTTTATGACCTTTGACCCGAAAGACCTTAATTAGCACATTAGAGACGGTTAGTTGCTTTGTATAAAGCATATCTGGATCATAATTGAAGGTCCTCTTACACACACTGCTAACCAAAACACCCACACCCATTGTCCCAGACACACACTCGCCATTCCCTGAATCCTCTTGGTAACCACAGTGATAGGCAAAACAGACTGCAAAGAAAGGATGGAAGAAGGTTGGTTTCTTTGAACGGGGAAGGTGAGGAGAGGGTTGTCTTGCGGAGATGGGGTTTATTCAGGTGTGACGGAAATGAGTGTGAATGGTGACATGAGGAAAAAAAAGTGGAACAACATGAAAATCACCAATACACTCACTCACACTGGGCTAGGACGAACTCTTTTACTCAGTTCTCATCTTCCTCACCCCCATTGAGCTGATTCTCTTCCACACACACTCACACAACAACACAGCTTATTAGAGGAGTATATGTGCATTGATTAACTGAAAAGATGATTGAGCAATTAACAAATGGACCAAGGGTTCAGATGGCTTTTTTTCCCCTTTACCAGAATAGAGCTGTAACCCCCAAGAAGAAAACACGAGTTCTGTGTTGTTTGGAGGGTTGAACACACAAGAAATGAAATCAATGGTTTCTTTGTGTGGTTGTGTGATGGAGAAAATGGGTGGAATTACACTAGCTTGTGCAATTATATGAGTCAGAGATATAACACAGACACACAGAGAGAAAGAGGGAGAACAAAACCGTAAGAAAGACAAATACTGAAATAAAAAAGAATATTGTTGAAGCTGCACTTTCTCCTCGATTAAGCACCTCTATCACTAGAGGTGCTTGAAGTATGGCAGCAACACTCGTGACGGGGCCAGCTGGTGGTGACACATTCTTGATACAAAACTAGGCTGACGGATGTATTTTCAAATGTGGAGGGTATTAATCAAGCAAGACGGACACCGCCGATCCTCGGGCGTTAGCAGTGATTGATTCTTGCTGACTGATTGATTGATTTGGTCCAAACAAGCAGTGAGCTGGCATTTTCTGACACTCTTGAGGGATATCTGCGGCGACAACCCCTATCATTCGCTCACCTCGAAAACACCACTGATTAGGTCAGTGCTACGCGCTCCTCTCCTGTCGTGCATACGTACATGTCGACGATAGCAAATAAAGTTTTCTGTCTGCCATTGTCCTGAGTAAATAACTCGCTTCAATGGGACAAAGTCCCTTGTTGTTATTGTTGGCCTGTGGAAAGAAATGAGCTGTTTCATCAAAAAACATTCACCCTGACTCATCCTGCGTCTGGGGGCCAATATGTTTGTGTTTCAAAGGTTTTTCTAACTTCAATCTTCTTCTTCATTTCCACCTCTATTCTGCTCAATTTAAGGCTATTATTTCATTTTATATTTTTTTCAGAGCCATACAAGTTGATCTTCCCGCACAGCGCTCTGGAGTGTTTTGTTGTGTGTATCCAAGAACTCTCACACTAATGCTTGTGAAATGATCTGTGGCTGATTATATTTTCTTCTCCCCTTTTTATAATTGCTTCAAAGTTGTTGGAATGAAGAAGCCTTTTGACTGTTCTGATAAAGAGCTGTTTTGTTTCACAGCATCACGACTCGTTGCGTCACACACACATGCCAGACGAGAGTTTTTGGGATGTTAAAAAAAAAAAAAAAAGAAGAGTTGTGTTTCCCCGCTGCAAATGTCACGCTCAGATGCTAACCAGACCTGAAGCTGTTGATTTCTCAGCTCTACAGGGTGCTGTGCTGCCGGCCACTGAGGTGTGGGTGTGACACTGGATGGAAAAAAAAAACAAAAAAAAACACCTACTGTAGGCTGTGTTTGGCAGCTCCTTTAAGCTCACACACAGGAAACACACAAACATGCACACGCATCAATCTCATCTGTCACTGCATCCCTGCCTGTCACCATGGTAACACCCTAAAACTATAGCTGTCTGACGGAAGACTGACTTTAGACTGAAGTAACTTGCTGTGATTGGCAAAGGCCTATGCGTACGCACACATACAACTGCACATGTGCCGCTGAACAGATGCTGAGCTTTTCGCTTGTTTGAGATAATTGTAAGCAATAGCTAACCACTGGATACAGCGTCCTGTTCCTGTATGTGCTGTGTAATTTAATCTCAGGTCATTCCAATCACACTCCAATATGGCCACACATTAAGAGAGGTGCTATTTTTTTTTTTTTTTTGAGTTGAAATTATTCTCAAAAAATGCTGGAAATATTGTCATTGTGAATCTATCACTGCTTTAATAGACCCCCTCAGGGATGCTCAAGGTATGTTTTTACTGTGTGGCAGTTTGTAGGGGATGTTCCCATTTGAAGCAGGTTTGTATTGATCATGGCTGGGAGACTGATTGTAATGTGTGACAGCCCCGTTTCCTAAACTCATAAGCCTGCTCTCTTCCAAGAATGCCTCTGGTCAGACAGAAATAAACTAATGAAAATGATCTGTTTATTGTGCCCTCACAAATCAATGCATGCAGCAGTCGAGTAAGAGACTTCCTGAGATGTCGGAGACATATTGGCAGCTTTGAAGATCATTGACTAAATCACTGAGGCTTTCTCCATCCAAATGGAACATCTTTGGATCATCTTTTGATAATCCACCAGAACATTTGATTGAGATGGTTTATTCAATGCTGTATCTGGGTGGGTGCTGTGACGCATTAAGCAGAGATACTGATGATTCAAAACCAATCAAAAGGAGATTCAAATCATCACCTTCTTGGAAAGAGTCTTAAGTGTGACAATATGTCAGGCCATGTTTAATCGTGATGGTTCTTTGGAAGCTGTGTGTGTGGATGTGAGGCAGACAGACAGACTGGCTGACAGACACATTTAGACAAGATTTAGAAGAATGGTAATCTGAGGATAACGTAATAACCTTTCATGAAAAATAACTTTACCATGAAGTAGCCTCATCACAATTAAAAGCAAAGCTTCAAAGGTCATATTATGCTAAGTGGCCGTTGGCAGCCTTTGTGAGCTTTTCAGGAGGTCTGGCGTGGGGCACTTTGATATATTTCAAAGACATCTAACAGAGCTTTTAGCAAGAGTGCAGGTGCATAGGTCGGTGTAAACACAGAATACATGAGCAAGGAACAGTTGTCATAAATCATGAAGAAACTACTGAGGATGAACCAGTATATGCACTGGTGATTTTGAGTCTGCAATTTAAATAACTTTATATATATATTTGTGTTTATGTTATTTTGTGTCGTCCACCCAACAACACCTCCCTACCTCTCTTGTTGACTGCTGTGATTTTAGTTCGATGCATGTCTCAAGATTGGTCAATAAACTGACAATAGGCTGTATTGACAAACAGAGAGTGACAGAAGCAATGATTGAGTTCGGTCAAATACACAGGATTGTTGCTTCACAGGTATTTTCATTTTCTGCCTTATTACTTTCAGAATAACCGTGTGTCCTTTACCTCTGCTGCTACACCTGCTGCTGTGCTCACCAGACTTACTAAGCTGCCTTATTCATCAGTCTCAGATCAACCTCATTGCTGCTCACCTGCACAAACGCCCCTCATCAGAGTTAGTTCAGAATGGTTTGCACAATACAATTAGATCCACCATTTGATATTGGATGAGTGTGCCAGAGAGGAAATTGCAACACAATTTGCCACAAAAACACAATACAAAAAACCTGGTAATGTGTTTACTAAAAAAATGATAGGTAGGTAGTAGGGCAGTAGACAATGAAAATGCAAATATGCCTTTGAGCAATTATTATATAGGCTACGAACAATGAAAAAGAGAAGATGAGCTTCTTTCCCTGCTGCTTTATAATGAATCATAATGTCCTTTGTGCAATACCAGTAGTTTTCTGAGTAATCAAAAATGATAATGGTATCAATAAACCTTGATGCTGCAATAAAAAAGCAACATTATGTGATGATACATTTTCAAGAGGACAGGATCTTAACAGCAGCTACTTGTGCCAGAATGTACAATAAAATCGCAGTTAAACACAAATCATTATCTTTTCAAATAATCACCACGTTGGACTGACTTGAAAATGGGTTTATTGAGCAAAGTGTGTCTTGTTAAGACAAAGCAAGACAGAAATGACGGGCTGACTCAACAGCAGGGGTGTCAGACTGTGGGTTACAGAGGACTGAGGGGGTCCAGGATGTAATAGCACATGGTCAGACACATCGGCTTGACAGAAAAACTGCCTTCTCTCCTCACTGAAAGTCAAAATTAATAAAAGCAAGACTTGAGACGAGAGAGGCTTCGGCCTGTCATGCCTTAATCACAGTAGAAGTCCATCCCCTGAAAAAAAGGCAACATCAAATGAAGTTAGAAAAATATTGACCACCACCTATTACTCGAGAAGAAAAAATGTTTATCTCTAGTATTTAAAAGAGACAAATATAGCCTACTCACAGTTGTGGGAATCGTTACCGTGTCTTGCACAAACTTATGTGTCTCCTTCACAACAGTTGCAGGAAAGTATCCAATGATGCCCATCTGGTCCACGTACCGCTCACTGTAAACCTGCCAGTAAAAATAACATGGCCTCTCTAACAAGTACTATACATAACTTCATACTGCTTCCATATGCGTATGTGCATCCTCACTAAACATGAAGTAATGCTGACACATTTCACACACAGTGGAATGAAATATTTCACCACACTTTTCTCTAAAAGGCCAGAAAGTTCACATTTGTTTCTCACAGCTGTGGCTTTTGGCAACTGATTGTTACATGCAACAAATATGCACATACACTTCCGGACCAGAAGACTCCGGCGCCCTCCTCTGGTACGAGTTTAGAATACACATAAACCATCTGGCCCTTCTTCATGTTGATGAATCTGCAGTCAGGGGCTATGAAGTCATCCAAAGCTGTGGCCATGGAGAGAACATCTAAGCACAGAAAACAGCAGAGGACAGGGAAATATAGGTTAGAGAGTACAGATTCTGCTCATATTAAAAACATATCAAGCATCATGCATTTTATTGAATAATTTTCAGGATACACTCTACACACTGCTTCATGCTTTTCTTTAACGCTCTGACTTACATGAGCATTCTGCATCTCCACAAGTCTTGTTGTCTCCTAGTTTATCCATGAGGACGGCCCTCGCAGTCTGATGCAGTAGTCCCACACAGAGCAGAATCACCAGCGGATAACTCATGCTGACCGAAAGAGCAGAACCAAGGGAGCGCTGTGTGCGTGCGTGTGAGTGTGAATGTGGATGTTTGAGGGAACTTAAGGCTATAAAAACTGCAAAACACTTTGCTCAGCCAGGACTGAATGGGCTGAGCCCTTGCATCAGAGGTCGCCTGACCAATCAGTGTTGAGTTTCAGAAACGCCACACTCTCTAGAACTATTCATTTCAGAGTTGGGAGTTGGCTGACTTTTCTCAAATCTCAGTCTCTTTGCAGGAACAAGCAGCCACAGTTCATGTGAACTGTGTATCTTGAGTACTGCAGAAAAGGCACGTTCATGTGTTGAAATACTGTGTGTTGTTCTCTTAGCAGGTCTTTGACTAAGTAAAAGAAGCAGTCTAATAACATTTAAGGTGTTTCATGTTGATCATCATAACATCATCTTAAGTGTAGCAACATATCTTAAAATGAATTTGGAAAATGTTAAGCCAAGTTACTTCACTATTTGTCAAATTTAAAGTCAGCTCTGATAAAGATGCTGATAATGTGCTTTTCATGTCACTGTGAAGTGTAAAAAATGCAAAGTGTAAAAAATTAACTCTGGCCTTATGAGTTGAATGTAGTGATGAACTATAACATTTATACCACTACTAATGAATTACAACAGGAGAAAATGTAATGTGATGGAGATTAATGGACAACTAAAATATAGCCTAGTCATTTGCAAAACAAATGTGCTAGGTAAATTTAGGCAAATCCAGTCAAATATTCAAATAGTCAACCAGGAGATGGTGAAAAAGACCCACTTTTAAATGGTGCAAGCAGCTATAGCCAACATACTTGACTGTCAATCCTAACATCACCTACATACATAAATGTGGATTGCAACCCTCTGTGTCCTCTCAAGGACACTCAGAGGTCCATGTCGTCTGGACCACTTTAGATGTCATATTTTCAACTGAACACCTGATGGCACTCTTGTGCCCTAACTATGATCAACTATGAAATGGCCCCACTCAAGAGTCACTGTTTGTTTATTTGGATGTTTTTGTCGGGTGGATTAATGCCAATCTGACAAACCCAATTTCATGGGGGCAGTACTTTACTGTAATGTTGTATGATAGGCAGGAT
>JBCAUF010000044.1:14339643-14350346 GCA_038406115.1 Haemulon aurolineatum | reverse complement strand
TGTGTGTGTGTGTGTGTGTGTGTGTGTGTGTGTGTGACACTTCTTCATGTGTGGGGTGTTGTTGGGAGATGGCGTGTTGGGAGAGAGCAGACCTTCGGGGGGGCGTAAAGGAAGAGAGGGGTGGGACAGTGGCTGGAGGAAGAGGAGCGGGTGGGGGTCGGGCTCGGGGTTCGAAATCACAACACGGCCTCTGTAATAGACCCGGACACGCACCACATCTGAAGTTAATCCAATCAAGACAAGACACACACAAACATAAGGTCAAGAGCAGCTTGTATTAGCGCGATGATGTCAGGAGGAAGTGGTGTAGTTAATTGACTTTCAGCATGTTCAAGAGAGATATAAGTTGAAGGAAAACAGAGGGTTTGCAGCAGGTCCAGTCAAGCAGATGTAAAATTGAAGGCCAGATGAGTCAGTATTTTATTGGCAGGTTGAATGTAACTTTTAACCATTTTACTGTCATATTACTGATTATCTGGAGTGGTCGTTTTCCCCTTTTTGTTTGTGGCCCCTTAAAACAAACCATTGTCCACTTTCAAGCCCTCATGACTAGAGGTGGGCATCGAACTTCAATACTTCTTTGGTACATTTTCTCTCTATTGAAGGCTACCAAATTGCTTCAAATGTCTGGTATTTTTTGTTAGTGTGCTTACTTATTCTTTGATCCTGTAGTTATAGATTTCATTGGATTTAATTGAAAGTTCTGCCAGTTTTAGGCTGTTTTATTTAGAGAGAGTTTTTGTGTAGCTGCTTGTTTTTCCTTGAACTATCATATAAAAAATTACAACAATACCCATCCGTACTCAGCACAGTGTGCACGTTTGTGAATTGTGAGTGGTTCAGTTGAAAGGTGAATTAAAATTCTCAGAATCATTTTAAGGATGCAAAAACTTTGCACACGTAACTATGAGAAACCTCAAAAATATCAAATATTAGAAAAAAGTTTTTAAATAATAAAATAAATTAAACATCATTTTGCAAACTTTTGTCTGTATTCTTCCAACTACTTTCGGTCTGCTTGTGTTGTTGTGAGCTCGTGGATTAATATACTGCATCCTGACTACATACGCACCGCGCTCTGACTCCGCTACGCGACGCACTGCTTTGGCGCTTATGCTAAAAGTACATAAATGAAGTAGCGCATCTAAATGTGGAAACGGTTGTTCGGAGTATAACAATGGGGGACAACCACGGCACGCACTGAGAATTGTAGTGCTCCATTTACAGTAAAACAGGACACTCTAATAGGAGACACAGAGCACAGCGCCGTAATATCTGGGGATGGAAAGCAAATGTGCTTTTGAGAGCCAAGTATACTGGTCTCTTTCATAGGCGACTTGGTTCCACCCATGATCGAATGCAACATTCTAAAAGGACTATTTACTCTTTTCATTTCCTCTTGTGTATTACAGACGAAGGAGCGTGTGGCTTGCTGTATGAAAACAGGGCCTGGCCTAATGTTGCATGAAGACCATGGTGAATTCATATTGATGGGAAAGCAGCCTCTGAAGCCCAGCAGCCATGATTTTTTCATAAGCCACCGGGAACAAGAAGTCAGTCAGCTGACAGGTGCTAACGCCGCCAATTGTGCCGTGGATAAGAGATGGGACATGGAGAAAAGAGGGAGGGAGAGAGAGAGAGAGAGAGGGAGAGAGAGAAAGGAAAGGCAACAACTGGCTCCTCTTTTCTAAGCACTTCTGTGTGCAGAATGTGTACGTGCTGCGTTGTGTGTGCTCCCTGCACCCTGTTCCCTTCTATAGCTGGAGAGGATTTTACGGAGGAGACTGTGTAAACACCAGAATGCATGTCAAATATGATGAGTCTTGATAGCTGTAAAACATACCCAAGGACTGCTCCTCACTTATTATCTACAACCAGAGCCCTGGAGCTATGTCTGCATCCTTCTGCCTTTCCTCCACGCATGTCGCGCCACAAGTCCCTCTCTGGAAAGCATTGATTATTTTGGCATGAGCCAGGGAGAAAGAGAGGTGTGATTTCTTTTGTGTTTCCTCAAGAAAAAAAAAAAATCAGCAAAAATAAATATTTTTGTGAGCATGGTGCAGCCACAAGAAAAATATGAGCACATTGGGGAAGAAATAAAGATGATGGATTTGCTAGCTGACGTGTGCGTATGCTTGTGTGCCTTGTGTAAGAGGGTGTGTGTGTGTATGTGTGTGCGTTTGGGGCTCTGCAGAGTTTTTTGGCTGCTACAATTGGTGCATTGTTTTTGTTCATGTGCATGTCATTTTCCAAACTGTACATCTAGAATAATATTATCTGCATGTAATTGCGCGCCTCTGTTTTCTACGTGTCTGAGCGCGTGCTGTGTATGCAAAAGAAGCATGAAGAGCGCGTGCTGGAGGGAGCGACCGAACCTGGAGGCAGTGTGAGGCTCCAGGGAACCACTTGAGATTGCAGGCAGAGGGACTGATAAGGCAGCTAGCCATTCATCAGGCCAAATGAAGGCAGTAAAGTTGACTGGAGGAGCCCAGGCATCGCCCCAGGATGGCAGTCGGCGTCTCGGCGGAGACCTGTGACTAACACATGTGAGCAGGCATGCACGCATGTACATACACACACAAATAGCGGAAGAATGGGGGATGAATGGAGCGGAAGGAGGTATAGGATTCAGTACTCGGGGGCTCTGGAGAGCACGGGGGATAGGAGTGCAACAGACCTCCAGGAGCAGAGGCCCCATCTCCTCAGAGCTACACCCGGCAACTCAGGCTCCTGTCTGGGGGTGCACGTGGCCCGCTCCACTCAGAAAACATCCATCAGACAGATATTACTGTAATCCAGAGGTGATACATTAGCTCCGGTGCCAGGAGGACAGTGTGCGCCAGTGATGGAGCTCCCTGCCGTTGTCACAGGGGCCTCTCCGAGAGAGAGAACTGCGGCTAACGCTTTCCTGCTTTATGTCACTGTTTGAATTTATTCCATAGTAATGCTCTTTGTATTTTATTCTTAATCACACTACCCAGAGGATGGAGACATATTTCCACCGAAGAAAGTGCCACGAAGTTGCACACTTATGAAAGCAATACATTACTTAAGCACTTAGGCCAGCCAAAGAGGAGAGATGAAGCTACTTTAGAGTGTTGCTGGTGTGTTTATAAGACTATATTAGTGTCTCACTGGTGCTTTGATAGAGCTTGTACCATCAATTTGCACAAAGACTCTATCTTTGCTTACATAAATCCCACCTCGGGGTTATTATGAATCTGATTTATTTGCTCCGCTTATGTTTATTATTGTGTTTTATGGTTTATATTCTGTGTTAAACGCCATCAATAGGACTACAGAGCATGTGTGTCTCATCCTGCAAGGGATGAAAATGGTTTATGGAGCTGTGAGTGCCAATAAACAGGCAGGCACAGCCTTTTGGATGTACATCTTTAATGTTTTATGCATGATGAACTCAATAGTTTAGTGCAGGTTCAAGGCCAAATGGTAAGCGCTGACAGGACTTCCCGAAGGCTGCTACACACTACAGGCACAGGACGGAGATTGAGCTGTGTGCTTGAGGAGGGGATCCTGTCATGATTTCGTTGCTCTGTCTGTACGTGTACCTGCCAGATGGACAGAGTGAAGTGAAACCTCGAGCCAAAGCAGAACGTAAACGTTTGGCAGGAGGGCCCCGACAGCTCGTCCTCCGCCCTCTGTGTCCGGTTGCGATCTGGTCATCTGGACAGAGTCATCCTGATGTTGTCTGAGGTGCGGTGTGGGAACTGTGGGCCGCGTCAGTGATCTGTCTCGGCCAAGATGAAGAGCAGACAGTCCACCGAGGACAGCAAGGACAGATTGATGTTATCGCCGAAGCGGCGTACAGTGACGCGCTCTCTTCAAAATGTCCCGTCGCAGGCAATAACAAGAGAATGAAGGCAACCAGTGTGGGACTTTCTTTTAATAGTTCACTGCCCAATCGATCATGGTATTGACCATTGGAAATAGGCGACTGCGTTGCTCTCTATTGAAACGTTTCCCCTGCTAAAGTGTCTCAGATGCATGACTAACTGGCCAAACATGCACTGTGGAACGATTTGTCACTTGAAGGTGCCAAAGGTGACCAAAGGAAAGCAAACAAAGCAGATCATTGCATCAGCACTGCGATTTATACCAGGGATACTCATGTTCACAACTGCCCACATCATTGTAGTTTTATTGATAACATGAATGTAACTACCACCTTCCAATAAGGCATGTATTAATGCTTTATAGAGCACTAATAAGAAATCAACAAGAACATGCATTAAATGTGTTTATTTGTTTCAGCCCACTGCCACCCTCTCTCTTTGGAGAACAAATTTGGATTACCATTATTGCATGACTATACTATCATTTTAGCATTACTACGGTACACTTTCTTGGACAATTTGATTAAACTATTATGAACAAAGCGTTGTAGTGTAGTTTATAACTGCCGACATGATGGCTGATTATAAAGTAATTATAAAGAAGCCCATCTCTCTTACATAATCAGTTGCTTTCTAATAAGGCGTCAAGTTAAATTAAAGAGCTAAAAAGACAAAGCAAGTTAAGCGCTAGAAGAGAATATGCACTGACCGAAAGGGGCTTGAAGCCTGGCAGTATGAATGCAGTACTGTAGCTTTGTGCTAATCGATGAAGTATTAATAGAATGGTTTTTAACCATGAATAAAGCCAGTTGAAACGTTTATTAAGTATGCATCATTGGAATTAAGCGCCATGTAACCAAGAGCAGAAAAATCAGCAGAATTCAGTCTCTTTTTCCAGACATTTACCAATAATCGTATGCTACGCACTAACGGCGCTGCCATATCACTTCAACATGTTTGTGTGTGTGTGTGTGTGTGTGTTTTTGCTTCAAGGCCAGGTGAGAATGATGGGCTCCATCATAATTCACAGACCCAGATTTCACAAAGTTTATATGCCAGGTGTAAATGAGAGAATGTGTGGATTTCCTCGTGTTTCTGGCGCCTGTCTCCGCTGTGAGTGAGTCTTTGATAGCTGTTACACTGCGAGACAGACAGGCCTGTGCCAAGACGATGGCATCAAAAAGCCGACGATTGACAGCTACTGACAGCCATCTTCCTCCTAAACACACTTCAGGTCCCCTGCGCTCCCTCCCCCCACCCGCCCCGCCCACCCCCTCCACCCCTCTCTCTCTCTGTCTTTTCTCTCTCTGTCGGGGGAAATTGAGGAGACTCAGAGATAAAGAGAGGGATGTCGTAAACTGGCACCTGTCATCATGTTTTGTTTTGGTCAGGGCACAGAGAACATTCGTAAAGTTTTAAAAGACATTTTGAAGGATTTTGTACTTTCACAGCCACAATTTGAATCTCCAGGTGACGTACTCAGTCCCTCACACTGGTTTATGTTGTTTTTGGGCATTAGCCTAAGCATAAGGTGGTGGTTAAATAGAAATATTTCTGCCTGAGAATCCACATGAGCTCAAAGGCTGACAATTTTCCATGTGAACAATCAAACACTAATTAATTTCTGACAACAATTTGGCTGAATATGCTGAGACGAGGTATTTACTGGCGATATTTAGCCCTCTTAGTTTTGTTTTCCAAGACATGCCACCGCGATGTGAAATGCTGTCACCGAGACCGAGACGCCTGACATGAAACACAAAGAAAGTGAGATCTTTGGCAGGCAGATAACGCACGCGTGCACGCACACACGGCGGCTCGCTCTCAAGAAATAAGGGCCGCGTTCCGCGCGAGCACGTGCACAGGCGCACGCGCCCAGATTTGCACCGATTGCGCGAGGGCGAACGCGCAATCGGTGCAGGCACGCACGCACCTGGATTTCTCAGGTTGTTGCTGTGTTTCATCAGCTTCAGTCGGTGCCAGTGTTCCTTCTCCGCGCTCAACCTGTGGAGCCATTATCTCCTGACACACTTATCCTCCTCTAAATGATTTCTCTTCATCTTCTGCGAGTCACCTAATCAAAGTTGAAAGCTTAATGCCATTCAGAGATCCCCACTGCTTTCAACTGCCTTCACTGTCATTATGAAAATGAATGGCGGCAGCTGAGAACTCAGATGTTCTTTCACATCATGACGGAGAGTCTCTTAATGTGTCTTGTGATCTTAACCGCTGCCGCCTTTGACTGAAGGCCTTGGTTGGGGACTCGACTAATCATTTTACACATCTTACACATTACATTCTGGTTTCTATATCTGCTCCGTGTCTCCCTCTCTCACCCACTCTCCATCTCACCAGCGTATGTGTTGCTCATCGAGATCATTAGTGCGCGTTGAAAAGAGCAGAGACAGAGGCGGGTGGGTGGGGTGGGGGGGGGATAAAGTTTCACTCAACTTGAAGCCGGTGGTCTCTTCGTGTAATGACAGAACATTGGCTCCGAGGAGTCTAATAAGACGGGAATTGTCAGGTTCCTCATTGGACGGAGGTGGTGGTGGTGGGGGGGTACTTGAGGTAAATGTCTTTCTACTCTGGAAACCTGGCATGAACGTTCACAAATGTTGCAGTGTTGTTACATGTCAGCGCCGCGAAAACAAAAACAATCCGCACCGGCTGGGGAAAGAGAAGCAAGTGACTTATTTCGAGCTGTTTATGAGGATTATCCACAAGGTTTTTCCTTGTTCCAAGAGTGTTCTGCAAATAAGTTCATATTGTACTGACGCAAGCAAAACGATCTGAAGATAAGCTCAACGTGACACATAATTACTTTTCGGGGTCGTCGTGTTTTTGTGTGTGTGTGTGTGGTTTTTTTTTCCTCTTTTTTTTTTGTTGTTGAGTGGAGGTGTTGATGTTCCTCGGCACTCTGTGAGTTTGTCTTTGGGTTGTCACTGCCATGGTAACTTCTCCACAGTAGAAATTTATTTAGAGAGACTTTTTATTGAAAGAACCTATCACCAGCCACATTTTTCAGAGTTATCTTCCAGATGTGCCATCGTTGAGGACGGGATGACATCTCCATCTCACCCCTAATCCGCAGCCGTCTGCTGGGCGTGTTTGCTTAGGTTTTATATGTGTTTATACAGAGAATGTAATTACCTCTTTTAGACATGCAGCTGTTAGAAAAACTGATTTTATGGATCACGGCCATTGCCAAAGAAACGTAAGCACCCTGGGCTTAATTTGTCAATTATTAAATCATAATTACATTTCCTTTGAAGCCATTAGCTGCAGGGGGTTTAACAATCATTTTGTGCCCGGCCTCTAACTTTTTCTGCGCTTTTCCACAAAGAAAAAAACAACAATTTAAATCTCATTGATGTGTCTGGATCCTTTCCCCCAATTTAGCTAACAAAGTGCAGAAATGATTCATGGCAGATTTCATAATTAGATTACAGCTTGATGGACTAGAATTTATTAATTACGAAGACTCACACACACATGCACACACAGAGAGAGAGGCTTTGATGCAATTTTTCTCCACACTTCCACTTCCCCCCTCCACCCCCTGACATCATCGGCACATTGCTCACTCGTCTGTAGTCGGCCGCTGGGTCGAGTTACCGAGTTGCGGTAGCACATTGTTACAGCAAATTATGCACAAGCACGGACAGGCCAGCCTCTAAGTGATGGCCACAATATGCATTTGCCTTTAAAACTTAAAGGGGGAGTTTAATTTATCGAGGGTGTCACACGGCAGGAGTGAGTAATTATTCCCAACACCCCTGTGGACCACAGTGGTTAATGTATTCCAGGGCCCTAGGGGGAGCTGTCAGGAAGAGGACACCCTCGCTGCTGCACTGCTCACTGACCATGCTGGATGGTTCAGGATTCAAGATTCTCAATACACAACCACAAATCACTCTCTGAGGGTATGTAATTGTGCTTTCTTTCCACCCTTAACCTCATCCCTGCTTTTCAATGGCTGCAGCTCTGTGTCACCAGCAAGGTGCAGATTTTCTGTAGTTGTGCTTGTTTAAGTTTTTAAAGTTAGAGATACTTTCTGCTTGAGAGGGCACATCAATTGCTTGATGTTTTTTACACTCCAGGAGACAATCAGAGAGGTTTCAGTGTGTTTTTGTCCACCTGCTTTCTCAGAGAGGGAGGCGATTATGGATTTGCTGCTGGTTTTGAAGTCTGAGCCATCAAACATTTGTGTTTATCACTTGAGAAGACCATTGTTTTGTTGACTTCCTGTCTGCCGTTCAGTGTGAGGTTTCTGGCAAATAGTCATGTCTTGTGTGAGCAGCTGCTGACAATAACTTATCAGGCAGGAGAATACAAACGCTCCCTTTGATGTCTGCATTGTTTGGCGGAGAAGGTCAGTAACTGGGTCAAGCTGTGTTTACCAATCCTTCTTCTGCTCTTGTAATGCCCTTATCATGCAGAATAAGTGGACTTTAGTTCTGAATATGGAGGTTCACTGAAGACTTTTATCATTTTTTGTTAGCTTTGCTGTGTTAGCTTGACCACGGTGCATTGTAGTTCATTTGCTATGATAAATATTTTTGTTAGCGGATCAAACGTGAATGTGAAAGGTGTTGAGACCGTGGGTTTTCAGGTCTACAGCGTCACTGGTGTGGTTCCCTCTCGCTGCAGACGGTTCGAGACAAACATAGTAGGCCATTTCGCTGCTTCCGAGCCAGATATTTCCCCCAGGAGAGCTAAAAGTAGAGTGAATGTTGGACTACCATTTATCATCTGACCAGAAACACAAATTTAAGTGAGTAGCAATGCTGCTCTGTATCAGCCGGGTGTGCTTTCATGCTGTATCAACTTAAAGGGTGATAATGATATGTCAGTGCAGTGTTGACAGATAGTGTTCTGCTGCTTCCGAGCAGTCAAAAGCACCATGCTACTGCATATCATCAAACTATGTTAGTTCAGTCATTAAAAAAAAAAAAAGAAATGTTTTATCTGCTTCTGCATCAAGGTGTATATTAACATACAGTACTTATAGATAGTGCTAGATTTTTTTCATGAAGTAGGTATAAGAAAAAAGTTAATAAATGTCCCTACTGTATTTCACAATATAAAACATCTTCTATCTGCACCAACCCCAAATCATTTTACGCCCCAGGTTTTTACTGAAATAGCTTGAAACCGTTTTGGGATTTCCTTCTAACTAACCGAAAAACATTACCTCCTTTGTGAAGGTGACGAAGCAGAGTCACCGCAAAACCAGACATAAATTACGGCTCATCCTGCGTCAATAATGAGGCTCTGTTCATTAAGGCTCTGGACGTCAGTCAGTCATGAGTTGACACAGTTTAGGACACGGTGTCGGGGCATCTGTCTGGGAACAGGGTTCAAGCAAAGTGTGAGTTTTATTTCCAGCCCTCACGCTGCCCGAGAGCGTCGCTTGAAGACAAATAAGAGGCCTTGCTCTAATAAACGTGCCTTTTGCATCCATGAGAAATCTCCCATTATCTATTGACTCAGTCTCACCCTGCGTCTCGGTGACTTACGCCTCCCTCTAATTCCCATTACCGGGAACACTGTACCCTTATCAAGGGAAACAATAAGCCACTTGTCAGCGCAGCTAGAAAATATGAGGAAGCATCTGCCCGGTCCAGAGGAACTCATGACTCTGCGGTGAAAACGCACTCCGCCTCCCTCCTCCTGTCTGCCCTCCCTCGCTTCAACCCCCCCCCCCCCCCCTTTGTCAGTCCTCCCCGTGACCTCTAGGAAGGCGTGGTGGCACGGTGGCAACTGAACAGCAGAGTAAATCTGATCACTTTGGGAGGGGGGATGAATCAGGAATTGAATTCTGCTTCCTACACAGGAGGCCCCGTGCTGCAGTTTTTGGGGTATATTTGTGGGATGCACAGGTGGGAGTTAAGGCAGGGGTGGTTGGGTGGAGTGGGACACCCACGCTCTCTTGTCTTCCACCCCCCAAATAGAAGCCCTGCTCCTGAGCCGTAAACCTGTCACAGAGATATGTCTCTGTCGATGATGGCATCCGACTTCTTTCCTTCTTTTTTTTTTTTTTTCTTTCTCCAGCCGCCCCTGTGCTGGGCTGTTATCTCCTTCCTCCCTGCTCTGTCTCCCTGCTCTTTAAGACAAAGGGTAATAAAGCTATAAATTGTGTGGTCTGCGGAAGGTATGGACATTCTGTCTGGGAGACGCTGTAAGAACTGCCATAAAGCACCCTCAAAGTCATAGCAGAAGATTTACAGTTATTTAACATCCTCCTCTTCCCCTAAATCACAGTGATAAGAGAATTAAGTGATGGCTATAGGTTCTTTGTCCTTAGTCTATTGATTTTCTTCGCCCCTCAGAAGGATCCTGAACATTATAATTATTGAGCCCTGCAGTTTGATGCAGGTTTACAGAGTAGGAGAGGCGCCCTCAGTTCGATTCTAACACAGTTAAAACAAAAGGGACCCGTTTTTCAATTTGGTAATGGGCTTCCAATTATGCTTCATTTACCTTGTTTGGCCAGAAAATGGTTTTTCTGAGGCCTCTGTGCTATAAACAGCTTCTTTGTGCGGTGACAAAACCCCAGTAACAGCTCTATTTATCTTGAATCGAGGGCCCTGCTTCTTCAGCAATTATTCAGCCGTGTGGATAGAGGGATTCTTTTTGTATCACCGTTTTTTCATTAAGGACATGTCTCCCGCTGTTAGTCATTTTCTCGATACAGTGATCTGTGACATCACGAAAGCGTCTCTGTTGGATAAAAATCAACTGGTGTGTGCCACTGTTTATCCCCACATTATGAGAGCTTTATCCTCGCTATAAACTGCTTGCCTGAGGACAGAACATAATCTTGTCCCTCAGCCTGTGTGTGTGTGT
>JBCAUF010000044.1:14319010-14329307 GCA_038406115.1 Haemulon aurolineatum | reverse complement strand
CTCTCTGATGAAATTTCAAGGTAGACACTGCTCGTTAGCAATATTATCAAGCAAGTCCACCAGGAAGCAAGTAAACAATTACTCTGACCAAAGCACCTTGGTGCATTAGCAATATTTATGACCCTTGTGTAAATATAAATTGAGGTGAATAGGAAATGAAGTCCTCTCTGGGGTGTCATTCAAGTCATGCTGGCAAGCAGTAATTCTCAGATGTAGAAAACAATACAGTCTGCATATGATAATGCTTCTGGTGGATAAAATATGCCTGATGCTTGGCATGTGTGTGGGCTGAGGCAATCACATATGCAGAGAAGCAGCAAGCGCTCCAGAAGGATCAATAAAGTGCATAGGATTCAGGATTTATGATGACGTCCTATCGATCAATTAGGTGCTGACTGTTTGAGGCACTCAGAGGTGCCAATGGGTATTATAACTAAATCAGAGCTTAGACAGAATTACTGTATAACAGAAGATAAACTACGGCATTTCACTCTGACAATTACTGTCGCACCTTTCCAGAGGCTTATGAGTGTAGACATAGACAAAGTGAGTGTGATCCAGCACTGTCTCCTGATGGACAGAGAGAGTCACTTTGTTTTGTCTCCACAAGTCAAAAATTGTTAGCTTAGTGAAATCGGTTTAAATGTTAAGAGTCAAAGCTGGATCTAAAGGCAAGCATAAGCCATCAAAGCTGAAAAGAAAAGTCTGTCTCTCTTTGGTAATCTCTTAAACATCAAACACACATGTCAAATACGTAATAATAGGCCTGTGTTGCATAATATGCATACCTTGATTTCTGTACTGTGACGCTTTGTAGATTTTTTATCACAGCATTTCCACTCATCTTCAAGAACGCACCTACCAATGTTCTGAGAGAGGGCCAGAATGAGATAGACAGAGATAAAAACCCTCCTCCTGTGACTTCTCAGGGGGATGGAGTCATTTAGTAGATTTCTCTCCATGTGCCTATCATTCAAACCGAGCTGCTCTCACCACACAGCTGATAATCATACATATTCTATGCGCCGGAGCGCCATAAATCTCTGTCCCTGTTTCATCCCTCCGTCATTCATCAATCACGCGGGGAGCAGGATGAAACACCGCCTGCTCGAAAATATATCATATTAGTACCAGGGATGTTTACCAAGATAATGTGAGACAACAGCCGAGGGTGAAATATAGCACCACTGCATTCCTTAAATTAAAACCACTCCTCCTCCCCTTCAGACCACCCTCTGCTGTGTGAGTCTGAGTACTCACGTCTACAAGGAGTCCTGAAGACTCTGCCCATGTGTCCTTACCCTTCTCTCACTTTGGCATTTAGCTAACTTTTGAGAGGAGATGAGACAAAAGTTAGGCTGTAGAGCATGGTTCAAACCAGGTATACATTGTGTGACGTTTAGTGCTCATAGATATGAGGTCAACTTAAACAAAATCTTGGAAGCATTAGGTTTCTATTTGAAAACAGTAGTAACCATCATGGTGGCGGATGCATGATAACTTTTAGATAATAAATCTGCATCATAGTTGCCATCACCTTGACTCATTTTGTGGCCCATGCCAGACACCCACTCCAGGGTACAATGGGTTGCAATAACTACGGATCTGAAATTAATTGGGCTTGATAAAACCAATCCTGACTAATGACAGAAAGATTGATTGGCTCAGAATCCGATCAGCGGACATCCCTAGTCATTGTCCTGGCAATTCGTCATCAACGTTTGAATAGGCCTTTGATACCGTAGATCCATATTTCACTCCTCTTTCCTCTCTCCCATTTTCTGTATCGTTCCCTTGATGATTTTTTTTTTTTTTCATTATCAAATATCTTCAATCTACAGTTTCATAGAAGGTTGACTTGCTGCCATTAAACTAGATGTTCAACTGCAGTCAGGTTGACTCCCCAACTCCAGACTTTATGTCTAGCTCCAATGTGCTCATTCGGTCTGTTAGACAATGTGCAAAAGTCGAGTTGTTGTCATTTCTCCCAGTGGCTAAGTGTGGTACTGTAAAGCAGATTGCCATTCTAAACAGTGAGCCTTTTCAAACCACTTTGACATTCGCCAATGAAAGCTAATGTTCTGTGCCTATCATCATTTTCATAAACGAAGATAGTTTGCTTTGGCAGCCATTTTCTCCAAACACGTTTTTGGTGACAACAATTTAAAGAAGATAAACTAAAATAGGCACGAGCAAGAGAACAAATCACTGACTAAAGGCCAGGGTGTGCTTGAAAAAGAGTTTGCACAATATGTCACCGGACCATGTCAGGAGCCCATTTCTCTGAAAGCGAAGAGAAATGGGTCAGCCATCATTGTGTGAGATATGATAATCATCTAAATATCAGGATAATGATATGAACTTGTGGACTATCTTTCCTGGAAGGCATTGATGTTTCATACAAAGAAGTCCCAGAAATAGTTGAGTCGCAATGCATTCACATGAAGAGGAAAAGCTTGTCTAAGCAGGGAATTGAATAGTTCCTGTCCATAATTTGCTGTGGCTGTCATGGTTAAATATGATTAGCACTGCTAATAATGTTGTCTACTCCTTCCCCTTTATATTCTGATGAAAAGTGGCTGTTGTTCAGTTGTATTATGATGATCTTGCAAGTAGGAGTTTGGCATGTCTGCGTTTGCAATTGAGGGCCAAATATTTGTATACTGCTACACTGTGAGCAGTGCGTTTTTCTGTCAGTGTGATATTTAACATATTAAGTAATTATATTTGTAATGGACTACATCTCAGGTCAGACTGGATGTACTCCATACACCACTAGGAATTTCTCCATATAAATTTTGTTCTGTGTGAGCAGCCACCATGTTAGCAGTAGTTTTCTATCCACTTCAGTTGACAAATAAGTCAATGAAACCTACATTACACTGTATCTTCTCTCACATTAACAACACTTATACTATTGGATTTCCATTGGTGTATGCTGATGGCATGTATCTTTCTGAAAATCATTGGCAATTACCCCATGCTAATGCTTCTTATATATTATTCACCAACAGGGGAAAAGATGTATCAGCACTGCGCATCTTCAGTGCAGATTCATATTTAACAGAAGTTCAATGTATGTGTGAAGATTTTTTATATATAATTCCTGCATTTAAATGCTAAACAGGCTATGTGGTGCCTTGTTTCATTGGTCCCTTGGATTTTACTGGATTCTTTAGATATTTGGGTTTTTGTACAGGCTTGTGTGCACTTAAGCTTCCCTAGGACAGTAAGCTACAGGCTGTGTATACAGTAGTACTCAGCTCACACTGGAGGTTCTCTCCCTCTCGAGTATATCCCCTTTTAGATTAGAAATGTAATTTGGGGAGATGAATGCATTCTATTCCAGTTTGCTGTGATCAGGGGTACTGCTGCGCGGAAAACAGCATTGCTTCCCGATTATTGAATTTTTATGGCCAGGTAATTAATTGCAGATTCCCTGTTTTGTTCTATTTCTTCCTCTCTGACATTTTAATTTCGACAAAAAGCCACGGTCTCCACACGGCCCTTCTCTGGAGATCCTAATGGTCTATAAAACATGATGACTTATAGATATGGCAGAGACTTCACTTCGCCAATGATTGTTTGAAACCTTGCTGATCACACAGAATTTAGTCCCCCTCTTGCTTCCTCCCTCCCGCCATCTCATCCCTGCCTTTCCTTCCCAACCTCCTGAATTCATTTCTTGTCAATTAAACTGCAGCTACAGTGTCCCATTTGAAGAATAGGAATCTATCAATGTGTCATCGACCGGGAGTTCATTATTGGATGCGGCCTGGTAACTTTTCAAAAGCAGCGTTCGGGCCATTATTCCTTAAAGACGATTGTCATTACTTGACCAGGCAGGCGAGTGTCCTTGGCTTGCATTGCAAGCACTGCATTTAAGGGCAAGGGGGAATCAATCGTAGCGGAGGGTGACAGACGCCATATCTCAAGGCAGACAGGTTTGAATGCTTATATCAAATCAGAATCCTTTGCTGGCACAGGGAACATTAGTTACCCTGGTGTCAGGAGCACATGTAGGCCACAGCCAGCCATCCTGGAGGAAAGAAGGGGGAGGGCGGTTTGTTATTTTATGCAGGTCTGCTAAAATGTCCTGAGATATTGATGAGCTACTGTAAGACATCATTCTCCTCTTTGCATAATAAAGGCATATTTAATGCCTCGGCTTTTGCAATTTGTGTTTCATTTTATTCTTAAACAACAACGACGTGGTTTTATTTTTTATACATGTAGGGGTAGAACCGGCTTGCAAATTAAAAAATCTTTCATAATAAATTGGTAAAATTCTGTGCATGTTATAATGCAAATTCAGCAAGATTATGCTAAGGCTATGGCTCATTACATTAGGCACTGAACAGACCACATTAGCATTTAACAATAGACTCCCTATTACAGTAAGATGCAGAAGAAAGGATGATATGAATAAGTCTCGTCCTCGGCCGAAACACTAATCTTTCTTGTGTTCCCCGCTTCTCTAATATATGTCCACAGGATATCTATCCAGGAGTGTTTATTTATCATGCCTCCTTTGCTTCTTGCTTCTTTCTGCTGTCCCCTCGTCATGGTGCTTTTTTTCTGCTGTGTAAGCATAAGTCCACACAACATATCACTCCTGAAGCGTACCCCCTCCTAACCTTCAAGAGTTCTCCCAGCACAATCTCTACGGCTCCGTAATGGCTGATGCAGTTACCATATTTCAGCCCTAATTGGGTCGAAGCTACAGAGCCAATTTGGGAGGGTAGTTTGGAGGAGAGTTCCTCTGCGACATTGTTAGGCATCGGGATGTCTTCTGTGTTGCCAGGTGTGGATTGTAATTGCCACTGAATGAAAAGAGCACCTCGGAAGTGTGGGGCCGTTGTGGTTTGTCGGGGGGTATGTGGGTGCTTTATCCGCAACAGTGTTTTCCTCTGCTTCGGCTCAATAAGTCAATACAGACAAGATGAGATTGGGTGACTTGTCTTGTTTACATCTTTTAGGTTTGTTTTGGGGGAGTTCTGTTGCCCTGAGAGGACAGCGTTTGTTCTATGCAACAAAGTCGCGCACTCATCAAAATGACATATTACTTACCGAGCACCCACTGTATTCTATTTTCTGCCTACATCCTATTTTCTTTCTGTGTAGCAAATGTGCTATCTTGTCCATGAAGCATTGCTCAGAGACGAAGATGCGTCTCACTGTCTGACCTTACATGCCGCTCCTCAGAGCCAGGATCTATGGCAGCCATTTTCTCTCTAGCCAGTCATGAAGAAGCAAGAGATGTAAATGTCAGTCTGTGTCTCCTTAACACTCAATAAAGGGCTGGGATTGGGCCCTCCGCTCCGCCAGTCGATTGGCCATCTAATGAGGAGAGGCCTTACCATAACTCTACAAGATTCACTACTGTTTGTGTTTCACCAGAGGCCCTAGCACAGTAATAATTCCAAGTGGATAAATGTTTTCCCGATAACAAGCTGAAATAACCTGTCGGGCTGAAGTTGATGTAGAAAAGAAGAATCACACAATTAGCGATCAGTGGGGATTTATCCTGGGAGCAGGAGACAGAAGGCAGGAGGAGCTTAGTCCTTTTCTCTGTCTGGCAAATATCAAGGCTACCTCGCTCAGATGCGCTCTTTCTTCTGTATTTCCTCAACCCGCGTGTCATCAGTCACAGGCTTTGCCTTTGTAGCCGCCCTACGTGTTTTTACCTAAATGCCCCCTCACACTAGCATTTAACTTGCTAATGTAATTGAAGTCACTCTGAGGGAAGGCGTTATGGATGATGCTCTTGCGTCGAGACAATGCTCCCTAATCTCCGTTTATCTAGAGGCTACTTCCCACCTTGGAGAAGAGAGGTGGCACAGAAATCCATTTAGATTTGTTAAAAAGATAATAATAAAGGAGGCTTTAAATTAAAGACATCAGTTATTTCAAATTATGTCAATGATCCAGTCTACAACCACTTTCAACTGCACTGATCATGCAAATGCAGGCAAAACTGTATTTTATAGCGGCTTATTTGAAATTTTGATTTCGTTTGTTAATTGGCACTTTCTCTGCAATAATTTTCAAATAAAGGGCTTATTTAAGTATCCTAAAAAGACAGAGATTACATTGTGTCAGACCATTATGCCTTTCCACACCTTATAATGTTACAAGGCACTCTAAAGTTGATTAATAGCAACCAATTTCGTCATAAAGAGGTAGGACTACTGTAGCTATTGTAATTAACCTTTAAGTGTGATGGACTCTACCATATATTGCCCATTTCTATTACTGACCCACATATATCACACCAGGATATGCAGCCGCTTCTTGCATTCGAGGCCTCCCAGGAGCCTCGGCAGGCACTATGCGTCCGATGACATCATATCCCCACGGGAGTGTGAATTATCTTGTTTTCGCCAGATCTCTCATATGTATTTTCTCTGCTGTTCTTGCACAAATGTATCATTTAAACCATTAGCAGCACCTAGCTCTTTCATTAGAATGAGCTATATCATCCCCTCCCCAGAGGCACCCGCAAGCCACCGGACTGTGAGAATACATTTCAGTGAGAAAGAATATTGAAGGCGGCAACATGCCTAGGTAAAGTATTACTTAATTTATACTGCTAATGTATAACATTGATTCTCTGTGGGGAAAATAAAGGACAACATATTTTCAGAGCCCACATCATTAAGGTTTAATAATTTAGACCCAGTTAGCGTGATAATAAATATACTGGGGGAACTTAAGTGAGGGTTTTGGTGATGAATGCAATTAGAAAACGTTGCACTTACATAGAAGAGTAATATGAATGGGGTGTAGAAATTAATTGGAGTTGGAGCAATGGTGTGGCCTGCGGTGTTTCACGGGAGGGATAAAAAACAGCCTATTATTCCAAGAGCCTTATCCAGAATACTAACTATCCCCTGCACGCTGAGTTTCCTTATCGATATCTACATAACTAACAAATGGCCGGCCTAAAAAATGGGCTCCTGTTTCTTCTCTTTTCCAAATGCAGGTTTGCACTCTGGAATTAAAAGACGGTGATAATGTGCATTAGGAAGTCTTGTGAAGTGTTTCATATTATTACTGTTTGGACACATGGCTCTATACATTACCCATCACGGTTCCAGTACATCATTAGCCAGGGAATAATGAGATTACAGTCACTGTTGCATATGCAGACCCGAAGATTCATCTGCTTCATATAGTAGGGCAGGGCTGTGATAGCTCTTCAGAACTATTTATTATAACCTATTGCACAATCTCAAGTCTATAATGGAGGTGCATGAAAAAATTTAAAGCAGTGGTTAAAGCAAAGGGTTTTACTTGTGTCCTCTTTGAAAAATGTCATCATTCTGTCTTTTCAGCAAGCCATTTGAGTTCCAATCCATAGAAATGTATTCAACATTCAACAGGGATTTTTATTCAATGCTGTCACAGTTGATAAAGCATACATGTGAATGAGTTTGTGAAGAGACATGTTTTTTTTCTGACAAAGATGATTCAAAAACTTCCATTGTGGTCCACAATGTAACATTTGAGGTTAGATCTGATGGCTTAACTAATAAAACTGTAATTGATGATCCTAACCTACTTCTGATTCATTCCACACAAACCTCTGATGTTTCTTCCTGAAACACAAAAAGGCATAATTTTCAAACAGTTTTAAACTTGTTTTAAGAAATTACTTACTGTTTACTTACAATTTTTTTATTCAAAGCTCTTTTCAAATTGTAATAGATTTTTTGTGGCGCTTATTAGACTATTTATTAAGGTCTCATACAACTGCAAGCTGAATGTGATTGAAAAGATAATTTCATACCAATCAAAAAAAAAAATTCACAGCTAGAAAAAAAACAAAACTTCAATTGCCTCAAGGCGATTGTCCCTTTCAGCTAGTTGTGGTAGGTCACCAAATGTCAGTGCTAATGTACTAAGTTTGCAGTACCACTTTCTAATAAGGCATACTTCATAAAGGGTTTAAAAGCTTTATTGAATAAACTTGTTAATCAGTGAATTACGTATTAGTACTAAGCCCTTGAAAAGAAAACAGTTTGTGTTGCCAGATTTGGAGTAATGTTTTGGCTGGTGTATATCCTCCTGCCTGATTTGACTTACAACAGTAATAACAAGGCAGTCAGCCCAAGGACCATCTTGTAGTACTGTTACATTGCCACTGGGAAAAAAGCAAAGGAACATCCCAGAAGCACATGAAATGTAGATTCAGCTTCAGGTAGTGTGTATAAAAAACCTTGCGTTACCTTTATATTACCCAAATCAGCACTGTGGAGTAGCAATGTGCATGAAGCTGCATTCCTGCCCCTGAAATTATTTGTTTATTCACTGACTAGTTCACACCAAACAAGCCCCTCCAAGGAGACCGAGGTATGAGGAGCATGCATTTTGAAACAGTGATAATGCTCCAGTGAAAGACCTTGCTCTTCGGTGGAGAGCTTGCAGGTTTTTGAAGAGCTTTCCCAGAGCTACTTTTTACACCCCACCAAAAGATTAATAGTACGCCGCCCTTGAAAAATGAAAATCAAAGGTATCAAAAAGCTCCTAGGGATTAGAGCCGGGGAGTCTGATATCAAGCCCAGTTTACTCTTTATGATGTCATTTTCTTTTTATGGAGGAAGCAGGGGGTGAAAGCTCAAGGCAGATATGGGATCCAGGTTTGGGGGTAATCTCCCATATACCACAGTGCATAAATCTGCTCCATTGATCTCCGAAATCATGCTTCTATTGACAAGAGCGAGTCTCTCTTTTTGAAAAGTGATAACTGTGCAGGGCAGTCCCACTAAACATTTATGGATGTCATTCCTGCCTTGGCCTGGGCCCCCGCTCTGTAATAGCTTTTAGCGTCATGTAACACCCCTACGTGTGAGTGAATGCGCAAATGTGTCTGAGACCCTGCTGAGTAAGTTTACGCTAGCCGTTAATCATTGTCTGGGCCAGCTGGCTGTAGCCACTGGGCAGGTGGGCCTGTCAGGTTGGCAGCCTCAATCATGCAGCACTGAAACCAGAGCCCTCAGGGAGGACCGTGCCCCCAGTGTCTCTGAAGTCCCACGTCAACTGGTGCTTACCAAGTGCTATTTTGACTGATACTTAAGATTACAGTCCAGTGTGTTGAACTTGCCCAAGAGCGGTAATTAAATCCCAATAAACAGAGACATAAAATTGAAAAGGAAGACATGATGTTTTTATTTTGTCTCTAGTTTCGTAACAGTGAAACATTAGTTGGACTAATTCACTATCCTGTGGAATTGGATATCTCTCTCCTATACTGTAACTTTAAAGGGAAATTCCCATATATGTCATGCTGACTATTCTTGTATTTTTGTCTGTTATGTTTGGTCATGACATTTTGCTTCCACTGTAGAGGTTTTGAAGATATGGATTCAGAGAACAATGTTGATCAGGGAGCTTGAGCTTGCAGCAGCTCTCCAAACAAAATTAAATTCAACAGGAATCATCTCAAACACAGTAGCTGTTGTTGTAAACTACGCAGCCCGGCAGATCTACTTGCTGGTCAGCTTGTCAACTGGCTGACCTGCCAATTTCATGTGTGATGTTGTGAGTTGCAAAGAACACACCGTATAGTATTTATTGACTGCTACTCAACAATGAAGTTGTGGCTAGTTGCTTTGCTGTACAACTGTCTTGCAGTTTGGGGCTTTCTTTACATTTTTACTTTCAGTCAGCGTCAAAGACTGAGACTGTCTGAAATGACTGCTGGAAAGCTGCAGGAAGCTTGAGCTCAGCATTGTTCTTGCGATGGTCAGCACTTCCCAAATCTTTGAAATGAAAAATGTCATCATGATCAACAATATTAATGGGCAATAAGGCAACAATACTGTTAAGATTTAAGCCAGCCAATTACAGAAGTTTGATATACATTATTTACCTGCAATGACTTAACATATGTCACTTTTCTTTCTTTTTTTTGAACAATATTTTAGAATAATATGAATATTAGCCATCATTGCTCAACTTCAAACCATTGACCCATCACACACTCATGTAAAGGTTCCTCATGTAAAGGTCTTGTTCGCAAACCTCCCTGACATCTAACTAGCTCATTGACGGACAGAGGGTCAGAGGTGTTTAGCATTTTTCCACTGTAAGTTAACACTGAACAGAGGGAGAGCTCTGTGCTGCCTGTTCTTCCATCCATCGCCCTGAAGTGGCTCTGACAGGCAAGCATCTGTGCCCCCAGGAGCTGACAAGTCTCCTGTGAACCGAGCAGGAATGCTGGGACCCCGGATTAGCACTGTGGCCCACGATGAGGACGTTCTGTGGGCTTGAGTTTGGTGACTGGAGTCTGTCA
>JBCAUF010000044.1:14152928-14159134 GCA_038406115.1 Haemulon aurolineatum | reverse complement strand
AGGGCAAATACAACAGAGAACTATTAAGCAATGGCAGAAGACTTAGTAATTGTGTTTTGTTTGTGAAAAAAGAAGATATTTTGGAGACTTACCCTTCATTTGTCAATAATGTAGTGTGTTGTGAAAGTGTATGATGCAGCAGTTTATCATGCAGTCCGCCGTGATTGACAGGCCGTAAAGTGCTTTTGGTAGAAATTGTGCCCCTGTGGCTGCGGCTGTGTGTGTTTAAGGGGGAACCGGGGCCAGTGGCATGGTCTTCCCTAAACTCGCACCCCGGCGACAGAAGTAGCCAGAGGAGTCTTAGCGACTTGCAAGCCAGTGCCGATGGCCCGAGGGCTAAAATGACACCTGCTCTACAAAACAATAGTTTTGTGATGGTTGGCTGTCAGAATAATACGTGCCACTGTTATAGTTTTTCTCCATTTTTTTTTTCTTTCTTACAGCAAGCAACTGTCACTCAGGCGACCTAAGTATTTAAGTTGGAGTTTGTGAAACCCAACACATATTTTGTGCTCATTTGTTGAATGTTTTTTTTTTTTTTCATGCCAATTTTCGACTTATCATCAAAGTAAAGATTTCAGCTGTGCATTTATAACTGAGTGGTCCACAAAGAGAAGAAGAAGAAGAAGAAGTTTGGAAAGGGCAAAACAATTTTCTGTGTCAGAGATGCATCTCTGTCGGGGCTAGATGCACAGACACCTGAGCCCCCTCTCGCTGCCTCTGCCCCCCCTTCTGTTTTCTCTCTGCCCCCCTACCGCCGCCATCAACACTCTCCCCCAGTGCTGAAACAAGCAGACAGGATGGGGGTAATTTACAATGTGTTATCTTTGTCTATAGCTGCGAAATGATATGAAGTAAATCAAGGTGGGAGTAATGAAAGACTGAGAATTCATTCCTGTGAGCACATTTTAAGTGTAGTATCCGTTATGGTGGCAGCGCCTGAAGAGGCTGGAATGAGACGGGCTGAGGGGCCATAAAGCAGCGGCGGGGCCCATGTTAATGCTGTCTGTCTGGGGTTAGTAATTGGGTTGCACTGATGAGTTGCTTCGAAGACAAAGTGTAAATCCCCCACGCCTGCCGTAAATCTTACATTGTTGGAACAAGGTGCAATCCCAACAAATATTGATCCTGCCTAGGGGCCTGCTGTGTGTGAGTGTGTGTGTGTAGACCTCCAATTACTATAGTCAAACCAGTACACCCTGGTAGGTTTGTTCTACAGTACAATTGTATCCTTGTCGTTACCTCAGATTTGGCCCCTGTTGTCAAACTGCTGAGCTCGTTTTGGAGCGAGATTGCCGCTGCCTCGCCAGCTGCGTTTTTGTGTCGGTAGTTTTTGACTTTGAGCGTTCTGGCCAAAAAGTGCCCGCAGGTAGCTCAACAAAGAGCGATGGATTTAGGGGCATTTTTCATGACCACTGCCTCCTGATTAATTTCTACTGTGACTACCACTGAAAGTGCTGAAATAATTAATTAATTCATTGATAAGGAAATCTGCAGATTATAATTAATCACCAATTTTGATAATTTATCAGATAAGTATCACAAGTATCATAGTTTTGAGTTTTGAAATGCTCGTAAAAATAAAATAATGTACAAATAATTCTGGTAATGAATATAACTATTAGTTGCAGCCCTAAACCATTTCTAATTCCATTACCAACCATAAAATGTTGAAATATGATCATTGCTAATATGTTTTTGTGTGGCCCGTTTGTTATAATATATGTACAAATCAGATTTTATTCTGTAAGTAATGACAGTTGATATTTAGAAAACAGATCAGATCACATGTGCTCCGTTTCTTACATCTAACCTTTGAGGTTTTGAAATGTCATTGAGCTCTCCTTAAGCTGGGTGGTGGACTAGTGTGGGTGGGTGTGTGTGTGTGTTTGTGTGTGCATGTGCATGTGTGATCCAGGCACAGACAGCTTATCGTTAAACACATCCTATCTGGCTTGACAGGTCACTGTCAGGTACAGCTCCCCTCCTCTCTCACCCCTACTGATACAGGGTGTCACACACAGAAATCTACCTGCGCGAGTATGCTAATGCGAGCTGATGGGAAGAGCTGTTAAGGCTGTGAACCACTTAAAGTAATGCAAAGAAAAACTTGATCACACACCAACTTGCCGACGTTACTTGACCCCGTTTGCACAGTGGATTGGTCGGATCATATGGTTCAATTCAAAGTGCTAAATTCGAAGATGGGAAAAAGCTAAATGAATGGCAGCAGGGATGAGAAAGGTGATACGCTGAGCAGCAGTGACGTGCCGATGACTTTTATAGTGAATATGTTTGACTCACAAAAAAGGTCGTGTCATTTAGAATAGGAATCATCTCGTCGACCTAACCTCACCTGTCAGTCTGTTACATTAATCACACTAATCTGCAGCGTGCATGCCACTGCCTCACCCTGGATCATCCATGTTTTGCCGTTGTTTTTGTTTTTTTTGTCGGTTTTGTGAATCAGATGTACTCGCAGACGTCTGTTACAATACTGCTGGTGGGCATTTCTTGTAAGGAGCTAGCAGCTAACAGCTGGATTCATGATCGATTATTGAATGGTCTGTAAAATGTGAGAAAATTGCACCAAAAAAAAAAGTCCAAATAAAATTTTGCAAAGCCCAAGGTGATGTTTTGTTTTCGTAATCACTTTACAACATGAGATGATTGAAACAGAGACAGAGAAAAGTGAGAACAAGAACCAGGAAATGTTCAGCAATTTCCTTTTATACATGACTCACACAATTAATCAGTTACCAAAATAGCACATGACTCTTCTACCAGCACTAATTGATGGCTAATCATTTAATCTTATCGAATTCTATATAACATAAAAACATAGCAATTATCCCCAAGTAAAAGCCTCAATATCAGATTTTACACATTTTTACAACACAATTATCACGGCCAAAAGAATTTCTGGTAATATTATTGTGACATATCTCCAACTGACTAACATACAGGTTTATAGCAACACCCCTATGTAGCTTAGCTGCATGATTTGAGCAAAACTGAACCTTGCAGTTTTAAGTCAGCATCACCTGCATTTTGTTTTGTATGCTTGTCTGTTTTTTTCAATAAAGCTCCCGACTGTTCAATTCCAAAGTGACTCACATGGCTTATGTTAATACAGCTGCAGATGATTCAAGGGACACATTAGATAAATTTTTGCTCCTCCTCCCTCCAGAAAACAGGTGTTTGAAAGTTTCCCAAGTAGCAGAAATATGGTGTTTGTAGTTAGTGTTGTTTTGTTGTTGCTGGGTGCTGTGTGGATAACTCATAGCCCTGGCTCTCGGTGTCCATCTGTAAAAGGGGGAAACCTGGACCCGGTGTGATGGTACAAGATAAACCAGCACCAAGGAAAGCTCCATTAATAATTCTCTTATTTGGGAACGGGGCCCTGTGCTTACAGAATACAGGGCAGTCCATCTCTTACAGGAAGAGGGGAGGGGTGGTTGGAGGAGAAAAAAAAAGAAAGAAGTATAAGGTCAGCGGGGAGAGACTCCTTCTTCCATCCGCCCCTCCTCTCTCCTCCACCCCTCCCCTCTTAGAGTGATGGGCCCAGGTTTTCCAAGGTAGTGCATTTGTCTGTCAGGAGTCTTGGCTGGCTGGCGTGATTTAGCTGCTGTCAGTTGATGCTGGTGTCCAGAGGATGATAGCGGCTGGCTGGATGGGGGGAAATTTGTTACCTTTAGCTCTGACAGGGAGATAATTGCTGATGGTTAACAGAACGGTATGGAATCCAAAGGGTTGGAAGCGGAGAGCAAAGTAATGGGATACACAGCCAACGGGTTGAGCCCATATTTCTGCCTACATGCTGCTAATCTAACACGCACTCTGTCTCTCGCTCTTTACCCTTTCTTTCTAAACTGCAGTCTCAGATTTCTAATAGCCTTGTTAGATCTAGAATAAAGACTGCGATGATTTTTTAAAAAATCATTTAGTTTGAACAAGCGTAATATTTTTGGAAGAGATTCATTTTGATCTCCATCTTGCATGTTTTCCCGTATAAACGCAGCGCTCGACTTGCTGCACCCGGTCCACCGACGAAAAAGTCTGTGCACTTTCCCGCTCGATTAAAAAGAGGCTGAATCTGCCTCCACCCCCAGCCCTCCCCTCGCTCCCATCATTACAGTGGCAGAGCCCCCTATGCTACTTTGCACATCTAATTAGGACGGAGCGGCAAATATCTGGCACTCCCCTCCGTCCTCGAGGCCCGTCCGCTTCACCCGCGCACACGTCCGCCCCAATCTCCCCCTCTCATGTCCGAGACGTCCGCCGAGGCGCCTCCCAGTGCCAGGATCAGGACTGCCGTCAGTCAAGCCATCCAAACTGCCAGCAGCATATCACAGGGGGAGTTAAGTAGGAGGCGGACCTGCGAGTGCAAGCGTGATAGGTTGACAGGACATGATTGGCAGGTTAAACCCCTGGTTAATTGTCTTCTCCTCCTCACGCTGATGTGGAATCTGCTGGGCTGTAATGCTGTGGGTGGAGTTAAGCAGCTTACTTAGGATGGGATTGTTGCATTTAACATCATTTGTTTTTCTTGCAGGGCAGGTTCACGGTGCCTTGAAGAGGAAAACACAATCACTAGTTAGCTCCTGGTCTATACCTCCCCTCAAGAAATCACACATAGAAACGTTGAATGTTACAAACTTATCACAAGTTTTAACCTATACCTTGTAGGATTGTAATATTTGTTGACTTTTCATATTTTTCAAGAAAAACCTTGAATGGGAATTGTGAGGCATGCGTTTTTTCTCTGTTTTTGATGGGCTATCTGCATTAATAAGCAGCACTGATAGGGCCTTAATGCCTTGTCACTCCTGGGTTGACCTCAACATCATATTTTTATTTTCTCTCTGACAATGAGAGTAATAGGAAATATTGATTGGCAGTGCAGTTAAGTTGTCAGCATAGTCATTTAAAGTGTCAGGAGAACCAGTTAAATTGTCAAAAAATCACTTGAGGACTCTGCTCTTCCTTAACGGCTTTCTATAAAAGCATCTCTCAGACAGGAAACGCTCCCATCCTCACTGAATTACAGAGCTTTTTATTGACTTCTTGTTCTGCATCGGGTTGGACGTGCTGCATATAGATTCTAATATGATACTGACGCTGTTTTCTCTTTTGATTGCTGACATAATGCCAATAGCACCGATTAGCACGGAAAATGCAAAAACATGAAATGAAAGCAGTATAGAAGCCATAGGGATTGAACACAAGTCAATCATAGGGTTAGTTTTGATAACAATAATGTTACAAAGGCAGAGTACTGACATGGAAATGGACTAAATTCCTAATGTTGATAGAATTAAGGAGCATTTAATATCAAATGATCAGTCATGGAATCATAGGCCTGCTTTTTATATTCGGCGTAAACAAGCGCAACTTACTGCAACTTTGTTTGGATTTGTTTAAAAAAAAAAAATACACAATGGTATACATTTTGATATGTTTGATTTATGGGAGCTTTAACGAAAATCCTCTCCTCAGATGGTATCTGCGCTGATGTAAGGCTTGTAAACATTTCCCATCAGTTTGATCTGTCTTGTTGGTGGTTCCTGGGCAGCCTTGGCCTATCAATTAGCTGTCTCTTTAATCTCCTCAGCCCCCAACATGGGAGGACGTGTGATGCAATAAGCGATCCGATGGTAATATGATCATCGAGTGAATGTTGATAGCAATTTGGGAGGCGTTGAAGATTACTTTCTCTATTTTTATAAGATTATGCCCGACACTGTGCCTTGTGTTATTCTGTGTGTTAAACATGTAAAAAATAAGATTGTTCCTGGTGCTGGATGGCAGCAGGAATGGACTGAGTCTATAAAACATTTTCGAAATCGATCATAACCTGGGATGCAACTGACAGCCACAGTCGTACAGGAGTGCAGTAATGATACGTCATAATAACCAAATTACATTTTAGTTTATTGTTGCCCGAGTCCGGACCCAGATGACATTCAGTGCTGCAGCTATTTAAGCCACTATCCTATTACAGCGTGCAGACATTCCTAACTGTTACTGCAAAGTACTTGTTATAGTGGCTGGGAAACATGCACTTAGTAGTACAGTGCAGCTGTGCAATGTCCGCCTTGTGAAAGAGCTAGCCTAGCTACAGTATGATAAACACACGGTGGCCACCATAAAGCAAATCCGCTTTTCGGATTTGTTCGTGGCGATTACTGCTATGGTTCAGCACT
>JBCAUF010000044.1:14142928-14147928 GCA_038406115.1 Haemulon aurolineatum | reverse complement strand
TACCTTCTTTTGCCGTTGTTCTTAAACGGATATAAGGCTGCTGTTTTCCCATACAAACAAACTAATGTGTACTTTCAATAAAGATGCTGGCATGTGGTTTAATATAATTTACCTTAGTTATATTGTTTTCATTTTCGAGTTGTAGCTGATCTAATTGCTTGTGGTACTGTAGCCTATAACAAACAATTAGCAAATCCATTCTGGAGTCGCAATCTAATTGTATCAGTACTGGAAATCAACAGTCGTATTTGCCTGTCTCCAACATCCCCACAAAGTTTTATCAGACCCTCCAAACACCCTATAAAACATCACCTATGCACAGAGATGAATGCATGCTAAAAATGGACAATTATGTTAGCGGCCCCAGTCATATGTCAATTTACTCCTATTTGATATTTAGCTAAACACTGCTTTAATAACTTTGTACTCTTTAAGTATTGCATATTGTGTGTTTCTGCATAACAAGACCTGATTTTTTTCTCCTCTTACACAAGACTACAATATCATAGCATATTTCCATTAGACGGTTGTTGAGCTACTTTTCAGTGGTTCGAGCGGAAGGGCCCTCACTGATGATAATGAAGGCTATTTCTACAAATAACAGTAATTACATGTCACCGCTTTTGAAATGTGACAAAGCAGACAATGTTGCTTTTATTGAATTCATTATGTTGACAGGCACTTCATCCTTTCATTTATCTCCTATTCGTTATGGCCCGAGTGAACGTGTGTAAACTGACAAGTGCGCCTAATGTTGCCGTTCTCCGTTTGTGGTTCGGATGCGCTACGAGGCACGGCTTTTTTTCTGTGCCAGCGCTTGTCCACGCACGCATCTGACCTCAGTGGGGAGTATGTCTCTTTACTGGGAAGTCTTGTACTGTTGTTGAAGTGGCTCTACCACACAGAGATCAAAAAGTCCCCCTTCACTTCCTGTGGCATTTCTAACCGGGAAGTATTAATCTCATGCAGAGCTTCAGACACCTCTTATCTGGCTGGCAGGTTGACATGTAAGGGGATATTTCGTCTTGATTCCCGCAATGAATGCGGCACACAGGCTATCACTTGGCCCACGCTGCATATGGAAGAGGAGAAATCACACCTTTTTTCTTTCCGCGACTTCCATTTTCATTTGTGCTCCCTTTCTCCGCTCTCACTCTTTTCTGTCTCTCTTTTCCTCCCTCCTGGAAATTATCACCAGCCATGTCAGGAGCCCTGTCGGATGGAGGGGGAGAAATGTGTCACACTGCCTCTTAAGTTTCTGATTGTCTAAATGACACAGAATCTCATCATACAGCTGTCTCCCTTTCTGACACTACAATTACCCATAATTCCCTCTGTCATTCACTGTCTCAAGGTTGGTATTTTATATCTCGAACAGAGGGTGAGGACATTTACATTTGGAGGCTAGAATAAAAAGGGGCCGATGAAACACTAAGTTTTCTGCATGTGTTACTGTGTATTTTAAACCTTTCGCTTGTATAAATGACTTTCCAATGGCTCCCTGTGGTTATTCAGCATACTTGCTTTTCTAAAAATCCCACAAAAATGGAGCGGTGTCTGGCTGAGCTACAATGTAACTTAAGAATACATATTGTAAATCACCTTTCCCCTATTATCTTAATGACTTTGTTAATGACCAAGCACTTTGTTTCAGCTGATGCCATTAATCAGCATTGGTCACCAGAATAATATTCTGTGGTACTACCCTTCAGAAAGTGGGTGTAGTCTGTCCCTCTTGACAAAGTGTGCTCCGTAAAAATGGTCCATTATCATGCCACGTTTTACTCCATCATCTCCGATATTCTTATATGGTCCCTGGGTTAAACAGTACGTCTTCCCATCCTTTTTACCCCATCCCTCGAGTAAAGTGTTCTTCAAAGGTATATATTTCATCGCGAGCTGACAGCCTTGACACCATAATTGACCTGAGAGCTTCCATCTTACTCTTTTGAAATTCTCCGTTGTAATGTGTGTCAACTAGATAAAATGATTCCCATCTCCACCTTTCTCCGGATTTCCATTTGCAAAGACGGCTGGCTGACTGACTGACTGGCGTAGGCTCCATTATCATTCCGTTTGAACGTCTGTGATCGCGGGGGGAAAAAGATGCGAGCGGCTCCATTGTTTGAAACAGGTGCTCACACTTAAGTCCTATACATTAGTCGAGCATGTGGGGCTTTTAGATGGGTTAAATAGTTTGTGGTAATGTTAGGATTTTATGTTCTTTGTGAATAATGCTTTGTTCTGTCTGACAGACCGCCTTGTCTGTCTGTCAAACTGTCATGGTTTCATGGAGGCAAAATTGGTTTTAGGCTTTCATTAGATTTGCTAATGACCTCCATAATGTTCATATTATTAAACTGGAAATTATCAAGAGTGGGAATGTAATGTACATTTTAACCTTTAAGTACTGCCAATTCTGCAGTACTCTGCACTAAGAGGCGACGATTTTTTTTTTGGTCTGTGTGTCACACACGTAGAATGAATTTTGGTCACATAATAAGGTCTCAAATTAGTAAAATAATAATAATAAATGCTACTGTTTCAAGCTCAACTAAGTTATTGTTTCCGCATTCATCCTGATAATATATGCTGAATTATCCCATTTTGTGTCTTTTTATAATTGTTGCATCTGTTCCCCTCATGTTTTTTTGTTACTTCACTGTGTCACATTTATCATGCCACCTAAATCCTCTATCAAACAGAGACCCCTTAAAACCCTTATTTATTTATTTATTTATTTTTTCACTAAGAAGACAAGCACATTTTCCTCCTTGTTCCTTTTCTTTTCTTTTTTGCTTCATTTTCACATGTGGCTATAAAAAGACATGCTCTGTTTTTGTATGCCATGTCATATTATTAAGTTTCACGCTTGCTCCGTGAACCTGAGACATATTTTCAGCTTTCCCCCCGGCTAATTGGGAGATTGTTAGGACTGTCTCTATCCAGAGCCTGATGCCCCCGAATGTGTCAATGTGCTGCTATGCTGCTGCGAGACTGCATGTCTTCTAGTCAGTTCGGGGCATGTTTTCCGGAGCGGTTTGTTATTAGATTAATTAACACTGTATTGACAAACTGTGATAGGATTGCCTGATCTTTTCTCACCTTTGGAGACACTCTTTTTCTTGGTGTTTCGATCAAAGTGAAAATGAAAAAAGGCTCTTTTTTCTTTTTAAAGTGCACTATTGGAAAGTAAGAGATAACACTTAAAGCAGTATCTCTTTTCTTGAAAAGGGTTTTTGAGGAACTTTTTTTTATTATTATTATTAGGGCGGTGTACTGTGTGTTGAACAAACGTGAACCATGTGTTTATTTTGCCTTTGTCCGAGCTTACAAAGTAGAGGGAGGCTTTATGTGCCCGAGCAAAAAGGCTTCAGGGGAAGCGGCACTTTTTGGGGGTAAAGCTGGGAGGCTAAAACAAGCTTTAAAGAGGGTCCAGTCCCACTCAGGTTCACTGGTAAGCCTGTTGGACATCTGGCTTTGTTCCTCTCATAGGCTCCTTATCAGTGGCCTGATGCGGTTGTCCCCTCGCATGTTCCTCTTGTACCTCAGCTGGGCCAATTCGATGGCCTAAGTGCTCAAATTGAGCCATTTTGTTTCACTTTGAAACAAACTAGGACCTATTATGCGTGTGTTTCGCTCGCTCTCTCTTTTTTTTTTTTTTTTTTTTTTCTTCCTACCCCTCCTCCTTGTCTCCCTTCCACGTTGGCCTTGGTCTATGTAGTTTGTCAGTCCCCCTGCCTTTCTCTGGTCTTAAGTTTGAAGCGCTAGCCCTTGTGAGGGGTCAGTGTTTCCACTCCAGCAGTGTCAACTTCAATCTGGGGCGATTTGGTGTGAAATGTGTGCCATGGTGTGGGGGCTTGCAGGTCAAAGCCCCAGTAATTGATGTTGCTTATTCATCTGCTTTTCCTTGTCTACTCGCCACCGCGGCACAGCAGCCGTTTTTGTTTGCCTAAATTGTTTGAAGATTTACTGTAGGTCTTAGGGCCCTGAGAAGCATCCCCCTGCTGCACTTTGTCTGTGTTCCTACCTAGCAGGGGGCTCAGCACTGGGGACACACAATGGCGCCCGCACAAAGGAGGCTTCCCCCAACACAAGGCCCGGAGGACATCTCATAGCATGATACCGAGCACTAGGGGACACACAATGGCGGAGGCACAAAGGAGGCTTCTCTTAAGACAGGCCTCAGAGGACATCTAGCATGACAAGCAGGGCAGCTCTCACTGTAATTAGCCATGGAGCCAGCCTGACCAATGGCCTTATGAGATCAGCGGACTATCAGTAAACAGTATTAAAAACAGAGAGGGGAGGAAGGAGGTTATTGGCAGAAAATTGGTCTTGTGATGCAGCAAACCAAATTAAAATGATACACCATCAGTAGCAGATATGTCTGAAAACCCATAGCCCCCCCCTCCGAACGCTTAACCCTTTGGGTCCACTGATCTCTCATCCGCTCTGGCCCCTCCGGAGGAACGCTACCTGCCAGCCGAAGCGCGGGATGAAATGCTGGCTCCGTTTTTTAGCCGAAGCACAAAGAGGAGCGCGGTGACGGAGCCACGTTTAATCTGGCCCTCTAGCATGTCAGCCGGCTGCATGGGTGGTATGTCCTCCAGGGCCTTTGAAGAGGGGCGATTTAGAGAAGAGATTTGGATCATTACACAATAAAGAACACTTCATAAGTACTGAAGTGAGTTGGAGAAATGACGGTTAATGATGTTGACAGCAATTCACCTCTGCTGAATTACAGAAAGATTTGACTCAACTTGCCTTCTTTAATGAGCCTCACTCTGTAAAGGTAATGGGCCAGCGGTAAGACACGGAGAGAGAGAGAGAGAGAGAGAGAGGCGGGGAGGGAGGGGGAGAAAGAGAGAGAGAGAGTGGGAGGGATTTCTTCTTCTTCTTCTTCTGCTTCTTTTTTTTTTCTCCTTCAGGAAGCTGCGCCGTGGTTTACATTGGGCAGATGGGCTATCACATACCTCCCTTTAAGCTGTCATGTCAGG
>JBCAUF010000044.1:14094467-14104579 GCA_038406115.1 Haemulon aurolineatum | reverse complement strand
ACGCTGCAAAACTGACAAAATGAAATGTGCATTAAAGAGAGGTCAGTATTCATGTGAATACAAATGCTTAATTGCACCTTTATACCATTGCAGACAGGAAATGGGAGGGTGTGGGGGCTGCTCCCAGCTGCAAAAAATGAAATTTTGGTCAGCAGAGAAAGATTTATAAAAACAAAATATTTGTTTAAAGTCTTTTGGAAAACATGTTGTTTTCTCTTTGTGAGGTTTAACTGTCAGTGGTGTTTCAGAGTTTCAGTTTGATTTGATTTCCACCAGGGCAGATTATTGCATTATTTCGTGTTAAAACAAAACTTTAAAGTTTGTTGGTTTTTCTGCTACACAAACTCCAAACACTATAACATAAAGACTGCTATGTAAATGGATGTTTGAGTTTGGGACACACTGACTGACTGATGACAACTTATACACTAAAGTACCTTCTTGAATACCTACTGTGGCAGATAAGATTACTTTTTTAAATGACGTAATGTGTGGTCGTGGATTTTGTGTATGGCTTTATGAATGAGAGTGTGTCTAATCAGATCATTTCATCTTTCTATTGAATCCATGCATCGTCTTCTCACTGTAGGTGCGTTAACTTTTCATATCCTCTTACAGCATCAGAGTGGAAGCTGCCACCTCCCGTACTGTCAAATCGATCTCATTTCACCTGTGACAGAACGCCGTCTCTCCTTAGTGTCTCTATCCCCTGCTTGTTCGTCCTCAAAAAAATAAAGCCGGCTCGTCCTGCTGGGTGCTGAGTGAGTGAGTGATGGACATTTGTTTCACTTCTCTCTGGCTAAAGTGAAGAAAAGGAGACCCATTCCTCTGTCTGCCATTGCCAGCTGTGAGTGGCTGTCAGGGCTGGGGCTGGTCCAGGGCCTGCTAATGGTGCTGTCTGTCTCAGTCAAGTCCTTGAGACCTCGAGTCCCTCAAGAGAGACCCAGATCCAAAGTTGGACTGGAATTGAGCACCTGGTGAACGAACAGAGGGCAACTAAGCTGTCATGGATGAAAATCACTGTGACGTTACAGTTTGCGTCTTAAGAGGCCGTATTTGAAGATGTACCGGGCTGAATGTCGGGATTAATCATTTTGTAAAGAGGACGCGAGTATACAAGAATTCCTTGTGTGCTTTATACTAGTTGGATTAGATATTGATTATCATACCAAAAGGAACCCCTTCCAGGAAAAAAAAAAAAGGATAAAAACACAAAAATAACATTGACTCAGAGGAGGATCCCAGGGGCTTCCACAAACAAACAGCACTAATTCAGAGCCTCGCTGACACAAAGGCACATTCAATCAAGGCAAACCAAATAACATCCTTGTCAAGCATCTGGTAAATGGGTTATTTGGCACCTCAACAACAAGTTGCAGCTCGGGCCCATTCAGATTGTCAGCAGACACTACAGGCACGCCGTCTGAGAATGAGAGGCTTAGCGAGGAGGAGAAGGGGGCTGCAAGGGGGAGGGCGGCGGCAGTGGCGGCGGCTGGAGAGTTTAAGACCAGCACTGTAGCTATTACAGGATGTCAGGAAATATGCTTAATTGAAAATGATTAGGGCCCTCGCTAAAAGCCGATCAAGTCAGGGTTTTTGGGGAGAAAGCGCAATTGTCCCGCATAATCCCGCCCGCCGCTGCTCTTTCATCTGGATGAAGAGATCAAAAAAGAAGGGATTTGTAAAGGCCAGACCTCCCTGCGCCGCAGCCGCCGAGCTCAGCTCCTCTCTCCTTTTCAAACGCACTTCCTCTCTCTCTCTCTCATCCACACACTCCTTCTTCCTCCCCGTGTGTTTCATTTTTGTCTTTTTTTTTTCGCCCCGGTGTTTCTCATTGGTCACAAGGTATGCGGAGGTCAGCGCACACAGCCCTTTGTTGTGATTTTTTTTTTTTTTTTTGCTGAGCGCTCCCGTTCCGCGGCAACACTGGCGTGCTTCGCGTTAAGCTGCGAATCATGACGAGGGCTTGTGTGACAGCATGTTTAGAGATTGTGCGGCATTGCCCGTCATTATCAGACATCAAAGAAAGGCACACAAACACACACACACACACACACACACACACACACACTATGGGTTGTACTTCTGCGTCTTCCTTTATCCGTCTTCCAGAGAAAAAAAAGTGGGGGGAAAAAAAAAGACAAGAGGATGGAAAGCGGTCTGAAATGAAAGCTAGAGGGGCCTAGAGAGAGTCAAAGTGAGACACACATAAACATTCGCGCACACACACACATGGAGGAATCAGCTGTGAGCCGAATGGATCTGAGTTGGAGGGGGGAGTACACTGCCCTTATGCCCTCTCTTTGAAGTGAGGCACAGGCCGTATGTACAGGCCCCAGAGAGGGGCATGTCTACATCCCCCCCATAGGCTGGCTGAAGGCAGCGGTCCGAGCGGGGCGCACAACACAGAGAGAGAAAGAGAATGGAGCTCGCTAACCGGGGCTGCTTTCTCTTTACACGCTTTCTTCGCCCCGCACCGGGCTGATTTTTGTTGGGGAAAAGACCGCTGCGAGGCACCGAAACGCGCCATACTTGATTTAATGCGCCGTCTCAAGCAGACGAGACACACTTGGTAGGGAGCGCGTGATTTTCGCCAGTTGTGTAGCAACCCAGCGGTCCCGATGAAGTTGTTTTAAAGATTTTCCAACAACCGACGAACGCCGCGATCAGTCACTTTGAAAGTGATAGCACGCGGCTCGTTCAAACTTGCCCTCCGAGAGATCCGTAATGGCCTTCACTATTTATCTTAAGATTGATGTAAAATAAATTCCCCCCAAACAGCAACATGAGTGATGTGTGTTTAGTTCTAGTCTCAACAGTTATGTTTAAGTCAGTGGATGAAGAGGGATCGTGTCCATTTGTGTTGAGTGCAACGCCATTAACCTCTAGCCCGATTAGCGGGGCGGAAGAAAAACTCCGAGCAGATGATTTCCGTCACTGTAATGTCGCACTGTTGTTCTCAGCTGTCGGGGCCCGCGCTCATAGAGCACTCCCCGTAAACACGGGCGCATGCACTGTGATGGACCGTTCCCAGCTTCTTCTTCTCTTTCTTTTTTTTTTTTTTTTTCGCACGGCCCCGGCCCCCGCTCAGCTCGGCTCGCGGGGCTTGGGTGGGAAACGCGAAACGAGACGGTGTGAGGTCTCGTCTGGTCTCGGTCCGGGGCCACTTCTTGCTCTGCTCCGGCCCCCGGGGGGAATGTTTGGCGTGAGATAAGGCTGTGTTTGAAGAGGAGCTCCAGATGCTCGTATATTACAGGTTGTCTTGTCACGCCGCAGATAAAGCCTCGGAGAAGCTCCTGTCGCCGGGGCCGTACCACACACAGACACACACTCGCGGGGAAGATAAATGTTTACAGGAGGCATTCACCCTTCGACAGTGTCGTGCGGCGGACGGCGGGGCCTGTCAGAGCTCTGCCATTTTTAGGCTGTGGCTCATGTCTGCCGGATCTAGGTTTTGACAGCATGTTATGTGCTGCTCATCGCTCCCTATAAACATATGATTACATTCCCATCGCTTTGAGATGCTTCCGCAGTTTCATAAAAAATACCGTTAGTCTTAACAAACTCTGACAGTTAGCTGCACTGGTAAAAGGCTGTGCGAAAAACACGCTCACATGTTTAGGTTTCGGAGATTAGATAATTATCGCTTTGTGGGACGACAGAAGCATTTCGCGCCATAAAATGAGTAATAAATGTGTCTTGATTGGTCTTCCCATGCCTTTTCACACTCTGTAAAACAAATGCGCGGTTGTAATTTCGGTTCCCAAAGGTGAGATTGTGAATTTGTCACACTGATAAAGATATAAGGTCCTGCAGTGGTGCTCTCTGCCTGACTGTCACGCCTGCCTTAAGCTTATTGGGCCTGGAAATAGCTTTTACTGTAGGTCAGATCTTCGCGGTTTCAGTGCACTCTCGCCGCGTAACCTGTTGAAAAGGTGCCGTCCCACGACGTAATTGGTTATTGCTTCGCGTTATTTAATTCGGCTAACCCTCTGTGTCTTTTAATTGTAAGTGTTGTCATCTCCGCATCCTCACGGCGGAGACGGTGCCCCCCCCCTGTGCTCCATCCGAGCTTGAATGAGGTTCCTCCTCACTAATAAGACGAGAGATAGAGGTTTGTGTAATACACAGACGGGTCTCCCTCTGTCATTAAGTCATGTGTTTGCTAAAGTGGAATGGTATATTGCTTGGCATAAAGCGTGGCGTGTCTTCATTTGTCAGGCTCGCGGAGCTGTGAGACAAACGATGTTCACAGTGTATGTCTGAGGGCCCTCTGAGACCACAGTTGAGCGGCTGCTCACTGGTGCGTCTCTCATGCTAATGTCATGGTCTCCCAGTCTATCTGTCACCCCATTACGCTAACATCATTATGCACAGGGGCCTGTCTCTGTCGCTGAAAAGAACAGAATCATTCCTGTCTCATTTTGAAGCAAATTGTTTGGGGAACATTTCTCTCTCTCTCTCTCTCTCTCTCTCTCTCTCTGTTTTTTTCCAGTGGTAATGGCGGACCAATCATTTCACAAGGCTCCAGGTATGCAGATGAATGAATAGCTATTTGAGCTGTTTGGTGAAAGGGGTTTTTGTATTATTCATGAGAGGGATGGTGTGTCTGAAAGTGTGTGTTTGTGCACGCGCATGTGTGTGTGTGCATGTGTGTGCGTGTGAAGGGGCCAACGTGTCTCTATCAAACACATGTACATTCACACACAAGCACTGTGTACATGCATTGTACAAGCATGCCTACGTCAACCGTTACACACACCCTACACAGTCGCGCTCGGCTATTCAGATGGGGGACGGATGTGTCCCTGCTGTGGTTTGGGAGTTGACTTTTTTTAAATACTCTGCTAACAGCTGCTCGGGTAATTCATTATAGATTTTTTTTACGATGGTGGATTTTTATTTTTGAATCAAAAGAGCCGCTGTCGCCGCACACACCCCCGATTATCCCCACAGCATGGCAGTATTTCGGCCCCTGAGCCGCTAGGTGTTTCCGAGCACGATCACTCCGCCTGTGATCTTTTCCCTCTCTTCTCTTTGGAATCTTTTTATCTCGCCCAGCGCAGGTTCAAATCCAGGTTAAAACCTTTGTCTCAATCTAAATCTCGCATGTCCTGGCAAACGCCGCAAATTCCGATCTGTCTGCTCAGCATATTCCTCGCGTCGGTGTGCGAGACTCCTGCGTGTGTGCCATCTCGCTCTCTCTCTCTCTATCTCTCTGTCTCTCTCTCTCCCTCTCTCTCTGTCTCTCTTTCTTTCTCTGTGTGGGAGGTATGCTAGCCATGCACCCACCTGCTAATTTAAAAGCTTCAATCAGCTCTGCTAACTGAGGAGACAACCCTGGGCTCGTGTAATTGCCCCGGTGACAGTGCTTCGGCAAGAGAGGGGGAGAAAAAAAAAAAGCCTTTCTGTGTGTCTGTGTCATCATTTACACAACGTTATGAATAGGTTAATAAAATCAAATACTTTAATTATAGCTTAGTTGCCATATTGTTAATGGTGCCAGTGTGGCTCAATTGAAAAGTACAGTTTCTACTATTAATTATCTGAAAGTGAACTTGTTTAAATGATATTTTACAGCCCCTTGATAAAATTACCGCTAGAGGCAATGTAATGATAGACAGACAAAGGCCATGCACGAATTATCATAAACTATTAGCTTGTTTCCAAAGGGTTTTATGTTAATCTTTTAGCGCTTAAGTACCCTGCAATTAACATATCAGGAGGAGCTGCCTTCCAGCTAGGCTTGCAAATTGAAGTCCTCAGATAAAAAAGCTATTGAGATGAAACCCTGAAAGAGAAGAGGAGCTATCGCACTGAAGTGTGCTGGAATTTTTTTTTTTTTTTTACCCGTGTGTGTGTGTGTGTGTGTGCATGCATGTGTGTGTGTGTGTGCATGCGCGCACATTTGTGAGAGAAGGGGAGCGATAGAGAGACTTTAAGAGCACTGAGACAAAGAATGAGTGAAAAAGAGAGCAAGATGCCGTGAGAGTGTCTGTGATCAAGGATGTACTGTATAACAATTCCATTATCTCTCCCGGGTGATGACATGAGATGTCTCTTTCAGGCCTCTCTCCCTTTGTCTAACGCTGCGCGGTGTGTGAGCTATAGGAGGGCTGAAATGGCTCTCATTGGCTGCGATGGCGGCGTCTGATGGAATGTGTTTACATATCAGGCTAGTGGCTTGATATGTAAATGCGGCGCGTCGAGAAAAAGGCTACAGGGAGATATGGTTCATTGTTAGGTCTTCACAGTCTGTGTTCCCTTTTATGTTAAGCACAATTGTATCCACTGAGCGAGCATCTTGTAAACCGCCCGTTGCCTTTGGTAGGTTAAACCCACAAAGGAGACCCATGCTTTGGAAGATGTGCGTGTTTTATAGGATAATTGGCAGCTTTGCTTTGGTCCGCTCTCTTTGTTGTCAACACGGAGCAGCTGACACCATTTACATTTACTACAATTAAATGAAAAATACCCGTAACACATGTCTTATGAGTTCACTATTTTTGTCCTGCTTGCTCACAAGAGGGTGATAATATTCCTTGGAGTGTTATCTACATTTTTTTGTACAGAAAATGTATTCTATTTCAATAAAAAAAAAATTTCTTCTGTCATGTTGTTAAATTTCTGGTTGTTTTTCCTGAATAATTAGCCAATGGTTTTCGATTTCGGCCGCTATTTTCTGTTTGCGACCGTCCAGTCAGCCCCACAGTAGCAAGCGATTGAGAATAATGAATTGCTAGACCATTACACATGGCATTCTGTACATTCTAGTGCACATCAGTCCTGACTCAGTGAAACCATATTGCCCATAGAGCGCTCTGATATTTTCCTCTATCACCCAAAGATAGATGACTCCACTGAGGCCTTAATCTCATGTTAAAGATTTGTTGGCCTCTAGAAGTCAGGCCTAGCATTGAGATGCCTCGCCTGATTTATATTCACTGGCATGGAAGGGGAGCCAAGTGCACTATCTGCAAAGCAGATGCTGCAGCAGTGCCCTTGTATTAGGCTTTATATTTCACCTGAAATAAAACCCCCAAACAAGGTCGTGTCCTCGAACCCCCTCTCTCCTCTCTCTTCCCCTTCCTCTATCCGCGCCGTTCCCCCTCGCTCTCGTCGCATTTCTAACAAGCATTCTTAATAGTCTTGTAAATGATAACCCGACAAAAATATTTTGTGCGCATACCAATTGGAAAAACAGCGCAGGAAATGGCACCCTAACCCTCACACCGCAAGGTTTTCATTTCTTTCATGGCCGAGCATGAGAGCAGAAGGCAGAGAGAGAGAGAGGGAGAGAGAGAAATAAGGAACCGAGCCGGGCCAAAATCCTGATGAGCACTGCCTTTAAAACCAAATTCTTGTCTGTCAGCTCCCATAATTTATGGGGCGGAGATTACAAAGCTACCGATACAATAAATTAAACTGATGGACAGAATTATGCCCAGTGCTTCCTGCTCTCCCCAATGACGCACACTAACTTAGCACTGCCTGACAATGAGTGTGATTTACCGCCCGGGCAAGAGTGGAGAAGGGAAAACATTCACAGGCAGAGGCACCCAGGCCTCACTTTGGCCCACAGCCTAGTGAATAAAACCCCGCTTTAATTCACCCACAAACGTGTCGCCATTAAAAGACTAAGAATAGGGATTGCAGATCATAAATACTCGCTGATTTATTAGCTAACAACAAAGAGCATAAGCCCGGCCAAGGAGAGGGAGATTGTTTGACAGAATGTTGTCAAGGGGAGAAAAAGAGAGGAAAAACACACTCATTCTCTCGTTCTCACTCACAGACACTCTTAGCTAAATCTGACCGGGGGACGCAGCCCAGCCCTATCTCCTGCAGCAGCGTCGGAGCAGATGTGTCTGCTCTCTCCTCAATGTGTGACAGACAGAAAAGATAAACAGAGGGAAAAGCAGAGAGAGAGAGAGAGAGAGAGGGAGAGGAAGAGACGGAGGGAGGGAGGCAAAGAGAGCGGGAGCTGGCACGGCACTGGCTAATTTATCTCGCTGAGAGACAGATTAAAGAGAGAGGAGAGTGAAACAAAGTTCCACTGGCTTAATCAGCGGACAGGCTGCTAGCAGAAGACATGATAAATCAGAGCGGGCCCCGTCCAGGAGAAAGCCTTTTGCTCTGGGAGGGAACGGGAGACATCCTCAGCCAAACAGCAGTATCTTTTACATGGACTGTTGTGAATAGCGGGCCCGTGAACTTCGCTGCGTGCGCGCTCGCAATCGATACTCATCGCCATTGTTTGAGCAAACATTGTTATACAGTAGCCCTCCGCTGTTGCTTTGCTCCGACACTGTTATTTTTAGTAGCGGGTGAACAATCCCGCCCGGTGGTGTTGTGTAAACAGGACAAAGGGACATGAAGGGCCTAAAGTTTCCCCTTGGTTTTCTCCGTGCGGCTTGCGTGTCTTTCTTTAGCTTTGTGTCTGACGCGGGGGCCAACCCAAGGGCCTAACCCAGGAACAGGAAGAGGAGCTTAGATATCCCTGTGTCATTAGTTCACCACGGGGTCACAGCTGGGCCACTCAGAGCATGATTACACCCCGTGATTTATCTGCTTTGGAGCCCAAACACAGATAAATCTCCGAGCTCATCCCCGCCGTGGGATCCTCACTGTCTGATAAACGGCCCAAGCTGAATAAACAACCGCCGCCGCCCCCCCACCCCCACAAACACCCAGCCCCCTCGTACATTATGAATAATTCATTCAGATTGCGAGCTCCGTTAAATGTGTATATGTTGTATCTTAAATGGCAAAGGTGCTTCCATGATCTCTATCCAATCCGCCGTGCGCGCCCCGTTTGATGAAATGCCGGCGATGGCAGAGGTTGGCGGACATTTTGTTTTGTAGTTGTAAACTTTATTTCCGCGACCCGGCTGTCGTCCTCCAGCGTTTTCACATAAATTTGCTTTATGCAAATATGTCGCGGGGCGAGTCCGCGCCGCGGCTCCCGTGTAGACATTGGCGTGTCTGCGACTTTATGACGAAGTTTAAAAATCATTCATTACGGTGACCCCTGCGGTAAATTCACTTAGTGGAAAATTGCCCCGGCACTCCTGTTTGGTGTGTTGATGTGATCACGAGTGCATTTTTAACTTAATTAATTGGCCGTTTCTGTTGACAAGAAATTTATGCAGTAATAATTTGCTCGAAATAGATGCAGAGTGCAGGAAATGAGATATCCATCAGGGCGCTTGTGTTCCGCCAGCTGCACCGCGGCTAATATGAAAGTATTTCAGGCTGCTCAGACCCTGCTGTTTGCGCAGTCAAGATTATATATACCCACGATCCATTGCCTGCCTCAGAGGCGCTCATGGAGGTCTATGATAACAAAGACTATGTGATTTATGGCCTGCTGTGAAAGCAGAACTTGATGAGATTAAACAATTTCATAGCACGAGTGTTTCTCAGAGGGCCCTCTGATTTGTGGCAGCAACGCCGACAGTAAATCAGGTTTATATATCTGAAAGCATGCTCAGCAAAGGAGTGCAATTACTGTTTAAGACAGCTACTTTTTATTTAATTTTTATCCCTGGTTTGTCTCTTTTATTCCTGGCCTGTCACATAGCCGCTCACCTTCATAAGTCCTTCCGAGGGAAGGGTTGAAGAGGAGAAGGGGAGAGGAGGTGGGTGTGTGGGGGGGGGTGGGGGGAGTCGCGGAGGGAGAAGGCGCCGTGGCGTGGGCCCTCTGCTATCTCTCCGCCACAGCTTTTAGAGAAACAAGAAGAACAACAACAACCAGGGGACGACGACGGCCACCGGCAGAACAACACGGGCAACCATAGAGCAGGAGGAGGCACTCCATTTTTAATGCATTGTTTGCCTGCTGCTCTGTCCCTGTCTGGGTAAATGGAGTAGGCAGAGTGTAATTAGAGAGCCGGGCTTTGCTCCGTGCCATAAAGATGACATGGTGTAATGATACAGCTTACAGGCCCGCAGAGGGTTCTGTCTCGCGACGGAGGATCTAGGTCGTTTGCCTGTGACTTATGATAGGTGTGGAAGATGACAGTGTTATCATTGCGACGTGGAGCTCAGAGATGTGGATGGGGTGGGGGGGGGGGGGGGGGCTTTCCCCAAAAAAGTTGTCCAGGGTTTTG
>JBCAUF010000044.1:14023633-14038670 GCA_038406115.1 Haemulon aurolineatum | reverse complement strand
TAGTCTTAAGTCTCTGTTGCCAGTTGTGTATTTTATATTTTCATCTTTACTTTCAGCTCATATATATAATTGAAATCCTTTAATTGTACTAATTTCTTAGCCACCTCATTTTGCTTTCTGATTAATGTGAAGTAGCTGCTGTAACAGTGAAGTCTGCACTTTGGGATTAATAGAGTACTCTATTCAATCACATCAAAATATTCATTCTGACACACAGCGGAGGCAGAAGTTGTACCGTTTTGTACACTGGCTGGGTGCACTGAGATGAGCGTCTCTTAATCTGTAGATTCCAAAACACAGCATGTTGTACGTCTTCAATGCCTTACAGAATAAATCCCCGTAGCAGCCGCCGTCCTGATGAACAACAGAACAAAAGACACCATCAGTGAGTGGTCGGTCAGCCCGATGACCTGGATCAGTGGAAGTAAATGTGAATAAATTCAAAGTTGTCGTGAAAATTCAGCGTTCCGCATTGCTGAGGGTGATTTGCCTGCAAGCTGAATGCCAACTGTTGGCAGTGCAGACTGTAACAATAAGCAATGTTTTAAAATGATGCCATAATTCATCCGAGAAAACACCAAATTACTTCAGTATTGAAAGTTCTGTATAACAATAACAAAAACCTGTAAAAACAAGGTTGGAACCAATTAAACTTGGAATTTGCTTGGTGCTGTTCATTGTTCTCTCTAAAGCCCTTTTCCCTCTCCACCCACTAAGGCCTGCTTCGCGTGATCACTGTTCTTCACATCGGATTAAGGACCGCAAGGAGCGGAGGCGGCCAGATGTGTGCTGCTGGGTAGTGCCAAAATGTGTCATCTCCGCCTAAACATCCACTTACCCCCAAGTCGGCAAAAGGCCCGTCGTAGAGGGCTAGCTGGGCGACGCGACACCTGTCTCTGTTGGCCAGCGTCTGCGGTGTGCTGTAGCCTCCTCGGAGGGCGTTCTCCTCAGCCAACAGGGCCTCCAGCTCTGGTGTGGCTCCCCCAGTGACCAGCGTCCGAATCAGTGTGAGGATGTTATCATTGAAGTACGTCTGGGGAGAAGAGAGAGAGGGGGGTATTTGTAAGCAGATGCCATCAGAGTCACAAGCAGGGAGGTGGCAGATGTGGGAGGAAAAGCGCAGCCCCTATTATGTCGACCCTCAGCCTGTCTCTTTGCATAGAGCTGACTGGGGGGTGAGGAGAAAGGAAGCGGGGGATTACAGAGGACTCTATAGCATTCCTATAATGCCATATTTTCAGTAGCCTTCAATCAAAATGAAATAATTTTCATTTACCTCTAGTAGTATGAAGCTGCGCAGATGATATTAGCTTTATTTGCTCAGGTTTTTAGACATGTGCTTCCACCCAAACACATCAGAAGAATGAATTATATTAGAAACATTCAACAGACACTATGGATGATCCAAAGACCTCGCTGTGTGTACAGGTTTCATGTAATCCAAATTAATTTCTATGGAAGCAACAGTCATAAGACAAGAGTGTTTTCTGTGGTTTATCCAGATGACCAAATTAGTGGAGTGGCTTTTGTTATGCAGTGTTTCACTAAAAATAAATGATATATACATTATATTATAAATTGGGTAAATTACCCTTTAATTATTCTCTGTAAAAACTGTTGGATCATCATGTTAAGTAAAACTGAAAATGTATTTCTATATCGCATTTGTCCTGTAGGACACCGCTCCACACACTGTATGATGTCCGCACCCCTTCTGAAACAACGATTTGACTGCGCTCTGCGGGTGTCAGGTTCTCTTGTCCTTCAAGCCGATCAGGACCTGCTTTTGCGGCGTGCGAAGACAGCCGATGTCACTCGTCAGCCGGGCCAGAGTGGCAGCTCCTCTCCCCGGGCCCCTGACAGGCCTGCAGAGCCTCATGATGGATGAGCACTGTCCATTAGCTGGCTTCACCTCTGACCAGTGCCAGACTACAGCTGACGCCTGCTCTACTCCCCGCTCTGCTCGGCTCCTCGCGCCCCCATAAACCCTCGCTCACAGAGAGGGCTGCTGGAATTAAGCCATCACAGCACCAAAGGGAAAACCACAGTTGGTCACGAGAACAGGGAGAGGAAAAATGAGGTGTAGAGGAGGAATCTTTTTCCCAACCTCCTCCTTTATCTTATCTCCAGCGCAGCAATGACATTGTCAAAAGATAAAAGGCTGCTTCTTTGGCCAGGCTTGTGTCATCGCCGTTAGGCTAACCTTCAACACTGACTTCGTTAAAACATCTAATAAGGCTCTTGAAAGTTGAATTCATAATACTTAAGATGAGGAGTGATGCCAACAATTTCCCTTTTGATGTCAGTGGAGCTGGCAGGCATGTGTGATGAATGTACTGTACCATTTCATTTACCAACTTCTGCCTACTTGAAATGCGAAAACGTGCATCTACTGAAAATCATTGCTAAACTCATCCAATTTTCTTGACTGGGGGAGGATTTTTGATTTACCCCAGCTGCAAAATTCAAAATTATTTACTGTTTAGTGGAAACTACTGATATATCGGAAAACTAATAATGTTTATAAAATAGTAGAGTCACGACCACCGAGGAAGCAAAAGAAAACAGAAAACATCGCTACATTCTGGGGTTTACACCATGTGAAGTTTTCTCAAGTCCATCTTTGGAGTCTGACTCACTCCCAAAGTTGCTCACCCCTTTACCTCATCGTAAAGTTTCTGCCAGTGCAACAACATGCAATTGTTACCCAGTGTGCACAGCAATCTCCACTGTGAAACTTTTCCTCCTTCCTCCCCTTGAAATTTGGAATATTACTCTGTTTCTTGAGCCCGAACGCAGAATAATCACAAAGTTAAAATTATAAAATGCATGTGCAAAATGCCTGATTTTTGAAAAGCGATTCTGCGGTCTCGAAAAACATGCCGACAGCGGCGCATTTGAGAACTCACCGCGCTCATCAGGGAGTCGAGTACACTGACAGCGAAGGCGGTGCCGCAGGCGAAGGGCTGAGTGAGGTACAGCTCTGTGTCTGGGTCGTCATCATCATCTTGGTCCAGGAACTGAACGTTTGAGTCGTTCACTGAGAAAGGGGGGGAGGGAGTTAGAGACGGGCACTCATGTAGGAGCACAAGCAACACACACACACACACACAGAAACCAACACACCTGAGATTTATGAAATATAGAATTCTTTGTTTATGTTACTTTTGGAAAGATTTGGATATATCATGAAACATCTCAGGTATATAGGTATAGGTCCAGGATTTGAGCTAGCAATATAATGTAACAATAAATGCACATTATATTTTGCCTCAACATACATTTTGCAAAACATTTTAAATACAAGATTTAACAGGAAATGTATTTCTTCTCCAAACAATTTAAGCTAGCTTAAAACTAAACTAAATCTATTGTCTGCAATTTGTTATTTTTCTGTCCATGTTCTGTATAATTCTTTGGAACGTGAAGTATTATAGCATTTTTAATATTAAATCTACCGTATCTATCACATGCAGGGTGCATTTCATACATTTAGACACACCACAACTTAGAAGAAGATATTCAAGGTTATTGTGCATACACAGTGATAACCATTGTAGAAGTCCCCAATTATGAATTAATCATACCATCTATTCTACATAAGTACCCCAGGAGCCACTGTATCTTGATCTTGTTTTATTACTGCAATACAAAAGTGCATACATATTCTTTATGTATTTAATGTAAAACAGACAAATTGTCAGTCAAGAGACAGTGACCGGTCTGTGGGACTTTAGAAAAATTAAATATGCTTATTTAAAAAAACTGCATGATGTATTCAATATGGTAAAAAAAATAAAAATAATAATAATGAGACTTCAACAATGGCTACTATGTCACATGAAAAAACCATGCACTTAAAAATTCATGCTACTTTTTTTTTTTTTTTTTTTTTTTAACGTTTTCCTTGATGAATGTGTCTGTCACATCATCACCTTTAGAGAAATACATGTCAAATATTTACCTGTGCCCTGAAATTCAAATTAAAGCCAGGTAACAACACACTCTTTCTTTAAATCTCACGTTTAATAATAAATCAAGCCTGCTGAATGAACGAAACGACATGAAATAAACCGAACTGAAATAATAATGAAGATATTTTTGTGTCTAACATGTATGGCAACATTGGTAGAATTTGAAAATCACCAAGTGCTCCCTATAGTGCGTGTTTTTTCCTTAGACTGTATTCCTAGCAGCAGCGGGCACTGAAGGGTCTATGAACCAGCGTTACTTGAAAAATGAGCATCACACAAGTTTTTGTTTGACTCCTCCGATATCTGAGCTTCAGAGATATGGTCTGGAGGAGAAAAAAAGAAACTGGAAAACAAATTTAAAAAATAAATAAACAGCTTAAAAGATGGTTTGATCTTGAGTTTTTTGTTTTTGATATCTGATTTCTTCCCATGCTTCCTGTGCGCTGTGGAACAGAAATGTCAGTCAAAGAGACAAGGGGCTGATGCAAACGGGCCTGGGCCAAAGGAGTGAACTGGGAGGGGGTGGATGTGTGTATGTGTGTTTGGCGGGGGATAGGGGGTGAGGGGCAGGGGTGGTGTTGCTATGAAAACAGCCACAAGGACAGACTGAGCATGATCAAAAGCCTAGTGATGCTCTGCAAACGCAACTGGAGGAAAAAAAAAAAAAAAGAAAACCCAAAAAAGAAAAAAAAAAATCATTAAAAAGGGGCCAAAACAAGACAGTCAATTTCAACCAGAACGAAGAATAAAAATGTGTTCAAAGTGAAGCCATGGGAGCAGCGAGGGCCTTGACTGCAGCCAGATAAATCAAGACAAGCTGATGAGGAGCAGAGCGGCGGAGCGAGGGAACGAACGGCAGCAGAGGACAAAGGCTCGGCTTACCCAGCTCTGTTATCATTTGTATGTTGGTTCCACTCTTTTTTTCCTGACTGAGTGAAACCAATGGCAGTAGTTTGCCAGGTTTAGCTAATGGTGATGAGACAGAGCGGGGAGGGGGAGAAATGGTGTCGTTATTATAACAGTTTCAAAGACTGCAATAAAGGCAATGCGCTGTCTCGGACTACTCGTGTCAAGTCCGGAATTACTCTGAGACATTCATGGCTGTCCGGCATCTAAAAGTAAAGCACCGTGGATTAGAGAGCACAGAGGATACAAAGCCAGAGCTGTCACGCCGCTGTACCATTACAACAACAATAAATTATTCCATGGTAAGACACTGAAAGGGATAAACACGGCCTTATCCATAAACACACCTACTTTACACGCCACGCAGACAAAATTGATCATGCAACTCAAGATTAGACGCGTTTTTATGTTTCAACTTGACTTTAATCTGCTCCTGGCACGCTATACTGGACATATGACAATGTAATTACTGTATATGGTTCCAGTGAGACACGCAGCCCAGTCTCTCCTCTGCATGCTCCTACTACCTTCCTCTTCCTGAAGGACAATGTTATCGCATCTAGTGCTGCTGTGGCTCGTGAAACTCGTTAGCGCAACGCCGGGGCTATTCTCGCGCCCGATTTCCAGGACAGCAACCGATGACTCCGACGCGGACAGCATCTAGTTGTGACGATTACGTATGCGGTCAGCAGCCTAATGGGAGAGCCTCTCTGCAGGTAATAGCTGGCCCGGTTACAAGTAACATTAGGTAGCTCCTTTCTCTTTCTGGCCTTTTCTTAGCTGGCCTCATGCTCCATTGCTCCCTAATTGGGTCAGGGGAGACAGAGTAGCCAGTCTCTGCTGCTTTAGAAGGCCCCTCAGAGATCTGAAAGTTTCATGAGTCCCCACCACCAGTGGGAATACAGCCACTGCCATTGTTATTAATAAATGGACCCATTTTGCAACCAAGGCAGTTTTTTTTCCCCCCCTTCTACCTTTTCACTCTCTTTCCTTTTCTACCTCTCTCACCCTCTCCATCAGGCTGAGTTTCTCTTGTGCATTAGTGGACAAATTGCAGGAGATGTAGCTGGAGTCCTAAAAACGCCCGTCTGACATCCTCAAGTTACAGTCGTCCACATTTGTTCTCGGAGCGAGGATACTTTCCAGCCCCTGTAGCTAACATTATCACCACTTGACAAAAGCTAGCCAGATCCAATAATTCACATACGAATATGAACTCGAGTTGGGCAAAGCTTTCGACACCATGACAGTGAACAAAAATTCCACAGCATTCCTAAGTCCATTTAGCCTTGAATGAGTTGGAACTTTTGTGAGCAGCATGAGACGCTTAGGTCTTGGATTATCAGCTCAGCTCTATGTGTCTATGTCCGCAAATGAATGAAGTTGATCAGAGGTTACTGGGCATGGCATGCATCATTTGCATCTGCGGCGGTTGAAAACCGTTTTACCTAGTTCTGTGATGATGGGGATGTTTGAGCCGGTGGTGACGGAAGCCTGACGCACAAAGCCATGTACTGGACTGCTGTCTGGAGATGACCTGTCCATTCCAGGAGGCGTGAAACCTGAAAACCACAGACAGATTCATAGAGGTCAGCATATAACAGAACAGCTTTTTCTAGGTTAAGAAAAACACAATCCAAGCAAAAAAAACCTGCGTGTCTCACAAGTGTGTTTTACAACAAATGTATCATGAGCATGAGGCCGTGACCTGGAGCTCTGTATCAATACCATTATACATAGTGCATGTCAGCTCAGTCAGCATTGGAGTCGTTGATGTGTCATAAATGTGTGGATTGACAGAAAAAAAAAGGAGGGGGGACGGAGGAGGCGGCTAAGTGAACAAGGCACCTGCCTAAAAACTGCAATACAGATACTGTGCTTTTAGCGGTCAGCTAAGACATATTTAGCATTCACATCCCTCCATCAACGGGCGGACATAAATTTTATATGTTGTTCATTTTGTTACAATAAAATTGGTGAAGTGGATCCTGAAAACCTTTTATCGGAGATGGCGTGGCTGAGAACCATGAAATACAAGTGCAAGTGACAGGAGTATGAATTCACATGACTTCACATTTTTGCATTTCCTCAAAGTGACAAGTAAACACCTTAAATCTGTAATGCTATATGCATAATGCATCAACTGTGTTTTGACATCCATCATTTAGTGCTGACTACAGCAAAATGCCAGCTTATAGTGCCACCACCAAGGAAACATAATGCAGGGAATATATTCAGGTCACAAAGTTTTAAAAGGATTGCAAATTCTCCATGCATGTGTGTGTGTGTGAGCGCGCCTTTCCTGTCAAGAAACTCAATGAGCTGCTTACATTACAAAAGAGATCTCCCAGCCCTTTGCAACGGAAAAGACACCAAATAGTTTAGTACACAGCAGGAAGCACACACTGAACTGAAGCATGGATAATCATAACTCTTGTTATACCAATTATTGAACTTGGAAATAGCAGAGGTTTGACACTTTGAGTCAACCGGGGAGCACAAGCTCAGACAGTGCGAACATCATTTTGTCGATGTCCATAAAGGATGATGTTTACTCCCCTGGAGAGTGACAGCAAGTTTTTTGGATACTGCCTCTAAAACGCTGCTCTTATTGTATGATAGTGAACATGAAGACGGCGCGGGGCTGCTGGAGAACAGTTTCCGCTCGGCGCCGTGTGTACAGCAGAACAGGGATACATGAGGCCTGCTGCTGAGCTGCTTTCAGAAGCTGTTAGGTTACAAACAGCTCAAAAGTTGCAGTGTGAGGTGGTGAGCTCCAAAACAGAGAGCTGTATGTCTCCCTAAGACGGAGCCCGAGCACTGCAAAACCAGAAGAGCTAAAATGTGTTCATCCCCCTGATTATACCAATCTTCTAAAAGTGAATTTTATTTTATTTTAAATATTCCTATATCTTTTTTATACAATTAAGTTCAAGAACTGCAAATAAGATGTGTTTTTTCTAGTTGGATTGCATAATCGGTCTGTACCTGTACTGTTACATTTTGGCTCTCAATGCCTAATTTCCTTATTTTCTAAAATAGCGAAGCCAGAGTTTGAAACCCAGCCTGATCACACACACACATGCTGTTTGTTCATCTCCGGTGAGGCTCTAACCTCGTCTGTTCAGCTTCAACATACAATAGACAAGAAGAGATCTGGGTTACATACCCCCTTATCCCTGTAGCCCCCCGGGCACAGCTATGCTCTGCGGTTGACTACATGCTACAGCAGCCGTGAGAAGCTCTCCCCCAGGAAGGAGCATGTTTACTTATTCATTTGCACCTTCTTGTTTTAAATTCCTCAGTGTCTGAATGAGAGCATCGCCAGGAGGAAGGAATCCCCAAAGCAATAGCTATGATACAACAGCAGTGCGCGAGTGTTTTCCTGTGTATGCATGATTGCATGTCACTGTGGCGTGTGTGTGTTTTCTAAAGTGAAGTATTTATCACTAAAATGGGGGGTTGATGTAAGACCCAATTATTGATGACAATGGGCTCCATCCATCGACCCTGCGAGAGGATATAGGCTAGTGGGCTTCCATATTGAGGTGGCTTTCTGTGAATACTGCTCCCCAGAGCGGCGTGCTCGAAGATTTACCCCCGCTTATTGTTCCTCGGTGGCACCGCTATCGACAGCACATCACTCACTCAAGGCGGGAGAAATAACAGCATTGGCATTCTCCTAAAACATGTGGAAGTGCTCTGCACTAAAAAATAATGGCCTCTTGGACCTTCAGCTTTGATTTGTATTTACAACAGTCACTGTGGTGGCACTAAATAGTACTGAGCTCAAGGCATGTCATGCATTTCCGGGCTAATCATAAACTGAGGATTACCTGTTTGTGGATGCGCGTGGCTAGATAGCGTTGGCGCAAGCGTCTGTGTCTGTGTGTGCACTACAGTATGTGCGCGAGGTGCGTGCACGCCGATTCAAACACGAAGGTGTGCGTGCGTGCATGTGTCGCTGTTTTGTTTTGACTAATGAGGAGCAGCTGAATTGGCCTGCCTGGTGATTTGTACTAGCTGCTTAATGATGATGAGGCCTGATGGGATGCCAGGTTCGTGTGTTTGTCTGCAAACATCAACAATCTGTTCCAGACGATCTGCCAGACACCAGATCAGGGGGAACAACATCAAATGACACAGTCATGTTGATTACATCATTAAAAAATATTATCAAGGAGGTTTAGCAGCATGTAATTACCAGGGACAAGACTGAAATGATCAGAAAATTATGTGGAGTAAACACTCTTCAAAGGCTTGATGAAGCGATCAACACAATGTTTTGTGTGTGTGCACTTCCTCAGGAGTTACAGTAAAGTCAGTCTATACAGTAGATGCCACTTACAACACACTCATTTCAATTAGGAGCACTTAGCGGACTCAGTGCTTGACAACACCCATCCCTCCTGTGTGGCCCTCTCATGCTCCCTCCCCATCCCCGAATCTTTCCCTGCCTTCTTTTTCCATCTTTGACTGCTGTCTTTCCTCCCTGCCACAGCCTGTCCCCTTTGGGCAGCGCTGCACATGGAGTCTAATAGGACGCTCCTTACCTTGGGAATTAGCCTGTAAGACCCCGATGCTGTCATCAAACTGCATAGATTTGATGTTGAGTGATGCCAAGATGCATTCCTTATCCTGCAGCGAGGCATCTTCGATATTGTTCTGATTGGCTGACAGTATTACGCACATGTCGCAGAGGTTGATGTTGACAGCCCTTAAATCTGCCCGACTTAATGGTGTACCCTTCAGGGTGAGGAGAACAGAGAGAAAGAGCAAGACACAGACAGAGAGAGAGAGACAGGCAGAGAGAGAGAGAGAGAGAGATGGCAAAACGCAGAGAACAGACAGACATAGGGGAGAGAAAAACAAATTTAAGAAGTGAGCAGAGTGGAGCTTTGGGAAATTAGTTAACAAGTATTCTTGTTTTGAGGCGATGACATTCCACTGATCTAACCGGGCATTGGAGAATCAGAGACACGGACTAATCTAAAGGCTAGCCTGTGCTGAGGGCTGTGTTTGGGATTCTCCTCTGATCATCAGTCAAGCCAGGCCTAACAAGCTCTAAGGCAGCAAGCCACGCCATCTGTGATGGGCACTGCAGCTGCAACACACATAAACTCCACTTTGGATATGCAGGATGTGTCACTGCTCTGGACGGAGGAGGGGTGGGTGGGTGGGTGGGTGACTACTCTCTCATGGAGTGATCATTCAATTGAGTAATGTGTGATCAAATCAAACTGACAATAGCTCTCAGGATTTCAGCGCACATGCAGCTCAAAATGTCAACGCTTTGTTAGCCGAGCACAGACTCTGGTTTAAAATGTGTCTCCTATGGCAGTAGACGGGTGCACTCACAGGTAATATGGAGACCTTGGGGAAGTTGTGTAAAGTTTCCCACTCTCTCCGCAGGTAATCCAGCGAGCCCACAAAAACTATAGGTTTCAGCTCGTGGTAATGGAAGTTGCTGGCTCTTAAAGGCATCACCAAGTTTCGCAGCCCCACTAAAGCGGACGTGACATCCCCAAATATACAGACCACTACATGGCCGCTCAGCACCGTCATGGAGGCTTCACTCCGGGTCTGCAGGGAACAGAGAGAGAGGGGAGGGCGGAGGAGAGCAGAAAGAAAAGGGTGAGGAGGAGTGCAGACAGAGAGGAGAGGAAGAGACTCACAGAGACAAACACACAAAATAGAAATTAGTGCCGTTATCAGAAAAACAGCTTAATGCGCACAAAGTAACAGTGTTTACAAGTCGCTATAAACTGTTATAAACCCGTATTAAATAGTTTGTTAACCAAGTATTTAGTCCAATATGAAAGCATTCTACTCGCAGGCCTTACTATTAACACATAAAGAAAAGTTTGGTTAACCACTATTCTGTTTATAAGCAGTTTATTGGATAATCTGTAATAGGAATATTACAGGACAAAAACAAGTACAAAACATGTGGTCTTTTCTTCAAGGGACAGCTGATTCAATCAGGCTGAAAAATGCAGTTTGTAAGATTTAGGCACATACAGTATGTATGACTAGGACCCTGTCATAAATCAGAGAGGTATAAATAAACAAAGCTGCTGTGTTGTATGAAGTTCATGTTGAGAAAGAACAATGTAGTGCCCTGCTTTCAAGATCTGTCTCCTGTCACACCAGCTTGATGTGTATTTCTTTGCAAGTTTAGGTGTTAAGTAAACTAAACGCTACTATGATACAAGTCAGTTTGCAACTAAAACTAAATATTTGTTAATTGGAGACATAAGGAATAAAAGAAAGGGATCACTGCTGCAAATTAGCTTATACTCCAACTTTATATAGACACCCCTGTCTGTAATGCATTATGCACATACAGCACTTATATATAATACCATATAATGTGATTATTACACTGAAGATTTATAAAGCACTCATAAGTATTCATAATGCTTTAAAACAATAATCACATCCCATAATAAAGACTTATATGACTTACAAAGTCAAAATTGCTTGTCACTAAATTTTTTGTAAAGATCAGAGTGTGTCATAATTCTCATAGTTATTATACATTATAGTCACTGTTATAATGCACTATAATGTGATCACAAGTTACTCTGAATGGTCATTAGGCTCTAAACTATAGGGAGATTTTCAACTCCTGCCGTAATGTCCATCAGCCTCCCTCAAACTAAGCTGAATATTTCAATAGACACGGGGTCACTGATGTGTTGGTGAAACAAATGTGACAAACATGCTTCAACGTCACATAGGTGGCCATGGCCGTGTCCTCCGTTTTGCTCTTTATTTGGACAGGGTTGAACCTGCCCAAACAAGTTGTGCTCAAACCTAAACGCTTACAAACTGCCTTGTTAAAGGACCTGAGCAAACCCATGCGTGGAGTGCTGAAATGCTGTTCACAGATCTTTGCTGGATATATTTAAAAAAAAAAAAAAAAAACTCACCTTGAAACAACAGAGATGCAGTGAGAGAAATGTCAATACATATTAGTATGTGATTGTGTTACTACAATATTGAGGGGAAACCTTCGCTCCTGCACATACTTACTGTAACTTGTTTTATATTATATTATATCATAATATTTTCGTGCACTGCAGTTACACATTTCTTTGCCCCACTCACCAGGATGACTTTTTCGATGTCCTTTGAGGGGCACCAGTGAAACATCCCTGTCGAGTCATACCTCTTCACGTTCATGTCCATGTTCTCAATTTGCTCATTTCCAGGAATTAGAAGGGGGTCATGTCGACTGAGAAAACAGAACAATTTACTTCGTGAAATGAGTGCAGCCTCGCGGACAAATTGCTGACATGAAAGAGGTGAAAAATACCACCTGAGACTGTTGAGATCTTCACTGTCTATTCATACAACACATAAAGCCCAGCCGAGTATCGGTGTTCAACTTTCCACTGCACTGCATACTGTAGGTCTCATAATGACCACAGCGCTCCTCCATCCCTTCTTGTCCTTGATGTCAAGTCGTCAGAAAACTCAAAGACCGTGGTGCTCGCAGTGCTTGCAGAGAACAGCAAGACTTGAGTGCTACTGACTGAATGGCATGACAACACAAGGCCAATTACCAGCTTTTACCCTCTCTTCCACTTCCTGACGCCATGCGGCGCAAATAGTAAAAGCTCCAACAGGCTCACACTTTAAATATTTCAGGAATTTGCCCAATCACATTTTGCTTTCCCAACTGATGGCCATTAATGTTTCAGCAGCATGTCACAACCAAACAGGCTAATCCACAGCAGTGGGCTGCTGAGTTTTATCCGGTGTAACACTGACCATGAAAGGGCTCCTGTCAGTCCTGCTATACCGCCTCTCTGGTTCTTGCACTTATCCTACAAGATGTGTTCTCGCAGTTGCTCGAAAAGGCGATCCAGAAAATTTCAGCCAAAACACTGAGTCAGGACAAAAATGCAAAAATTGCAAAGGAAAATAAAATACCGCTGTTTCTCAATAAATAAAAAAAAAAAAAAGCAGAAATGCAAATGTGATTTATTTACGATTCAACTCAAATAATCCTCGGTTAAAATGGCACTAGACAGACTCCAAAAACAGGGAGCTGCAGAGAGACAGACATTTGAGTATTATGGGAGAAAACATCTCAAGAATTTGACATACATCTCTCTCAGTATCACTCTCTCTATCCTCTATCAACACTGTCATTCACTGACAAGGCTTTGATGTTGCCTCTTCCTCCAGCCTGCATTTGGGTTGCATACCATCGCAGGAAAAGTAAAAGTTAAAAAAAAAAGCTGTCAATTAGCCACCCTCTCTCTCCACCTCTCCTCTCCCTCTTCCCTCTATCAGTTAGTGCAGGTGATAATAACACTGACAGCATTTAGTGTTTTTACACTCAGCCTGAATCTTTCATCCAGAGGCGCGTGTTGCGCCAATCAACTCCACAGAGCCCCCGTCACTTCAATCTGCTCAGCTCTGCTCGCCTCCACACAGGGGCTGACTGGCGCATGCAGGCGGGCTGCCGCTCCACCTCTCTCTGCCAAGACAGCTATCTTTCACAGAGCTGTCAGCGGCGTGACTGGCAGCCTGTCACAGGCGCCGCACACCTCCCCTCTCCCTCTGCCTTCTCTCCGCCTCGGGTTGAACCTACCACAAGACTCGGGGAGAGCAGACATGACGCCCGTGCCACAGTGCCACGCCCAAGGGATATCAGCTGCGGATGATGCCGTGACATCCCCCGCGATTGGATGCGTGTCGTCAGTCATGACCCGTCAAAAAGGTTTGTGGGACTGGTGTAAATGCCATGGTGTTAATGCCAACAGCACAGCCATGCTAAAGGCAGGTCAGCCAGGATGCAAATTCTGATTAAATGTCACCCTTAGTCTTTACAAAAATACATAGAAAAAATAAATATTTGTTTCCTACATTTAATTTATGTCTATTATATGGAAATTATATTCTTTATTACAAGTTTCCCCACCCAGAATAAACAGACTAGATTTCTAAAGTCACTGAATTTACAGTGCATCATATTGCAAAGCAAATTTTTTCCCTGGGTGAAGTACAATATTTTATCAGACTCACTTCTATATAGGACATATATTTCCCTTACAGCATGTCTCACTCCACTGTCTCACCCCCCCTCTTTCTTCCGCCCTCCCTCCCTCAGTATATATTTCAAACAGAGTTGAGTTATTCCAGTGTATCACTCTGCAGTCACAAGCTGGGGATGGGCGTGCGCCCCCAATCCCTCTCTGCCAGACTACGAAGGCAGCCTCTTGCTTTGAAAATTTCCCCCATCATGCAAACTGACAAAGGCATGCTTTTCAAAAGCCCACAGCCAATCTGTTGATCATTATTTATTTACAAAGGCCTTCAGGCTCCAAGTCCTGTAAAAACCATACTTGATACGTATGCTCTCTCTCTTGCTCGCTCTCTTCTGTGTTTTCCCCCTCCTTGCTTGTAGAATAAAGTATCCCTAAGGCTACCTCAAACAATCACTTTTCATTGTGCATAAAATCCACCTTGTAAAGCACAACTGTTTAATATATATGGTGTTATATGTTGACGGGGGCAGCTGTGAAGGGGGGCTGTGGACTGTGATGGGTAATTTGATGTTTTGCTGAGGGCTAAGACTTGGAAAAAAAAAATCTACACCTATAACAGAGGACCTGTCATCCCAGTACCCAAGAGCCAGCAGAATACACAAGCACCCCTAAAGCAGAGAAAACTTTGACATCGCTTTGAAGCGTTTTCAAAACTGAGTAAATAACTCGCAAGAATTATTATCACTGCGAGATCAAAGCAAAGATGCATATATTACATGGCAAACAGGGACCATCTCCTAAGCAAAAAAGGAAGAGAAGAAAAGGTTTTGTGCTTTAAGTTAGGCAAACTAAACAGCCTTTTAAACAAGCAGTTAGCTGGAAATGTGCCAGGGTCTGGTTGTTTTTGTAGCAGTTTTCTCCCTCTGAGCGAGGGCATCTAAAATGATGCTCTGTTGCAAACTAGACTGAAGGGTATGACTCTGTGTTGGGCTAATGCTCTGGCAAGTGTGAAGGCTTATTAAGTGCTTGTTTTCTGGAGAACTGAGGGGGAGGCCGACAAGTATTCTGGACAAAATCACACAGGCATGCCAGTGCAGTAGGAGGAACGCTGCCTAAGGGAAGCTAGCAGGACCGACATACAAAGAGCGCTAC
>JBCAUF010000044.1:13591909-13605222 GCA_038406115.1 Haemulon aurolineatum | reverse complement strand
AACAAACTGAACATAACAGCCTTCACGAAGGGAGGATTTATTGCAGGACTTTTGTATCAGACTGCATTGGTGTCCCTAATGAGCTGGCAAATGGGTGTATAAATTCAGTTGGGCGCGTATTTGCGTCAGCGTACCTTTGAGGCATAGTTGTGTCCGTCTGATCCGCACACAGGCCCCGTGGAGGAAATGGGACAGGGCTGACAGTTTCCATCGGGAGACCTGAGAGCAGGCTGCTTCAGTCTGCAGGACAGAGGACACGCAGACACTTTAGCCTCGCGTAGTCCAGCTGAGACAGCAACTGCTGTGCTAATTCTGAGCACAGAGACAGCAGCACCGACCTGGACATGAGGCAAACAGCTCTCCTCCATGTTGTCTGAATGTATTAGCTTATCATTAAACAGCAGGCAGCCGTACTGCACTGGTGCACTAACAAGCTTTATTATTACCGCTGTGGCCGACGGGGAAACAAAAACCAGACTGGCACAAGCCGCCGACTATAAACATGGTTGTGTTGACCTCATGTAAGTGTGAATTAGCAAAGAAGATTTGTGTGTGTGTGTGTGTGTGTGCGTTTTGGGAGTTAGTCAGCTCTTGCTCTGAGGCTCCACACACTCACCTGTGTTCGAGCTTCTTGCGGTTGACGCACACAGCTCTCTGGTAGCCCTGGGCGATACACACCTTGTGTCGGCTGCACTTAACCTTTTGACAGGGGTCCTTGGTGGTGTCTACGTCTGGGGAGAAATAGAAAATAGAAGATATAACATAGTATCCTCAGTACATCACTTCTTTTGCCCTTTTCTCTATCTGTCTCTGCCCATCATTCTACTTTTCACTCTCAAATCCCAAATCTCTCCGCTCCATTTGCTCAGCATAACCTGAGAGTCAGTGTAAATTACTTGAGCGCGGCAGAGCTGGTGGTCTTTCACTGTAGCAAATCTTGAGGAATTTGTGCTCTGAACATGAAGTTGAAGAGACCCTCTAACCGCACGACGCGGATTCGTCTGTTGTCTTGAGCTTCTTCGGGGTCATGTGAATACAATATTAATATCACACTCCAGATGACCTGCTGAGATGAATACTAAAAATTTGCGATGTCGGCCGAACACTGCACGGCTAGCTCACTCCGCCCCATCCATCACACTCTCTGCTGGCACCTAACGCTGGACCTGAGATGTCAGCACCCCAAACACACTCATATGTCACAGCTGTCTGTTCCTTGCAGGCCGCCTGCAGCCCGGCCTGGTTGTCACACTCTATTCTCTTCATGTCCCCCAGCCTTTGTTCACCTGCACAATTCATCAGTACAGTACGGCCCAATACAGACTATACCGTTGCAGCCTCACGACAGAGGTGCTTGCACTCGACTCCTGCTCTTACTGTATCCTGTTTTATGGCACTGTTACAATTTAAGAGCCAGGCTTAGGATCTCCTCTCTTGTCCTCTCTGGTGGCTGAATGCATTAATGCTGCCTACATCACAGGATTATTGAAGCGAACCGACAGATATCTGATTTGAGAAGCGAATCCAAAACAATACACCCCCCTGTCATGGCTGAGCTGGTTGTATAACTGACTGACTGACTGCTCTGACTGAGAAAACAGTGAGGCTCGGAGGCATTAATGCCCAGATGCAGACTCCTCATCCATTTAGACTGTCAACAGTGGAGCCTTATTCTCTGGTCGCCCCGTATCCCACTTGGCATTGATTGTGTAGAGTATTTCAGTGTACAGTATCACACACAACCCCACAGCTTTTCTCTCTCTGCCTTGCTCTTGTTCCTCCACAACTCTCGCTGCCTACCTCTTTTTTCCCCCCTTGCAAGTTGGATGTCTCACCCCCGTCTGAATCACGCCGGTGCATCAGCAAAATCAGGGCTCACTGGTCAATTAAACCCTCACGATACCTCCTGACACAAAGGCGGGCAAAGAGATTAAGGTACTCATAGGGATCCACCACAGTAAGTAGGAGGGTAAGCGCGCAAAAGTATGTATGTTTGGAAGATTTAGCCAATACGTGAGCAAAAGAGGCAGCACACAAGCAGAGAGCAAATAATCCTGCCTTCTAATAGCAAAACATTTGTAAATAAATCTTGTCGGTAGCGAGCGGCTACAATGCTGGCACAGCTTTGTGTTGTGAGTACAAAAGCATAAGGTGGCTGCCTGAGCCTCATGTTAACTTAACAGGCTTCCACGGATTAAAGCAGTGCCTGCGATGATGACGTTTCCATAGCAACAGGCTCTCCGTGGTCCGGGAATCATTTCTGGGTTGACTGTGATTTGCAGCTCAATCTGGTGTTTCTGAGAACTCTCTCCCTCTGCGCTTCTGAAACCCCCGTTGTGCAATCATGTCTATCAGTCTACCTCTCTTCCATCTTTTCACATTCCTTTGTCTCCTCCTCGTATCAAACATCTTTGCTGTCTATTCTGATTCTTGCTCTGCCCGCGTGTTTGTTATTTTCCTCGTCGCATCCACTCTTTTTCTGTTCGACCCCTGATGCACCCACCGAGTTCCATTTTTACTTTTCGAAAAGTCTCTCCTTTGGTATTAAACTAATGCCTGCAGCAGTAAACCTCCCTTAATTAGGCTCCCTGCGCTTCAGTCTAATCCAATCCAGATTTGCGTGAGGTTTATCCAGGCAGATTTAGGATAACGGAAGCAGAGCTTGGGCCACATCCTCATCACGAACCCTCTTATCTGCTATTTACACACTCAGTCTCTAATATCATCAGTGCTATCTTGTTTTCTAGGTAACAGTGAAGCCAGATATGTGTCTGGCACTTTTCTGTGAGTCCAGTTAATGCAAAAATAGACTCAAGTCCCCACAGAGGAGTCAGGAAAAATGAGAATCAAGATTTAAATTTAAACCTGCATTCAATGATTCTCTTGGCTACTTGCAGGCAGTGCAACAAGCTGAAAACACAACACTTGCATGTTGTCAACTCGCATGGTTTTAGCTCTGTTTTGGTCTCCACCAACTCCTGAGAAAAACACTGTCTGTTGTTTGGTGCTGAGCATGTTAACTTTAGCATATCGTAGGTTCACTGAAAACACCTTGTTACTGCGAATGGAAATAAGGTTGTTGAGGGTGGTGAGACTGAACTTAAACAATTTGGTTGAAACAGTAAGAAACACTCAGTGCTCAGATGCAGCCGTTTGACTATTTGTTATAGGAGTGATTCCACAGGTTGGAAAAACCACCTTCTTGTTGATAGTTACTGTAAATGAGTAAATCAATACTGCTAAACACAAAGACACAGAGGGTTACTTGGCAGCTTATTCCTTTAACTTTTTTTTTCTTCCATTGAACATATTATTATTAGTTAACGTAAAAGTGTTAGGTGGATTTTATGTTTTTTTTTTTACCAGAGCCAGGCTAGTGGTTCCCAGTATTTATGCTCAACTAAACTAATAACGAGTGGTTTTAGAACATAACCTAACATTGTAACATTTCAGCATAAAAATGTCTAAAACCCACATTTAAAAATTATGTGTATATATATATATATATATATATATATTCTTTTTTTAAAGTATATTTTTGGGGGCTTTTATGCCTTTAATGACAGGCCGGATGAAGAGAGGTGGGAGGTGGGAAGCAGGCAGGGGGGAGTGGCATGCAGGATGGGACCGTCCGATGTGGGACTTGAGCCAGGGTTGCCTGCAGCAAGGACAGTGGCCTCTACTCATGGGGCGCCTTCACTAACCACTATGCCACCGAGCGCCCCGTAAAAGGATATTTATATTATATCTAATATCTATTAGTGCAGATGGTGACTGCAGTATGATCATATACGGGACAGATAATTCATTACAATTAGTTAAAATGTAAAGGATTTATTTTGGAGCGTCAGGAGAGAATCAGATTGACTGAATCAAATTGAGTCATAAGGGGATGATGTGAGGCGTGTCTTAAAAAGATTAGTTTTAAACCCTTGACTCCCCTCTGGAGTTGGAGAAACATGCTGATCCCCTCACAACCTTGTATGTGCGGTTTTGAATTTGATAGAAGCAACCCCCCTGGTGGCCCCCGAGAAGGGAGGGCGGAGAGGGGTGACACTGGACAAATTTGTGGAGTGTGAAGGTGAGAGGGGCAGCGGGAGTCCCTGCAGGATTGTAGCGGCTGTTTCTGGAGGTTGAGAGTTATAGTGGTCCAGACACAAGTTGTGTACAAAGAGCCGGGCCGACTCCCTTGTGGGTGAGGAATCTGATTCGGTGGATATTGTTAAGTTAAAATGTGTTAATAGCGGCGGACGGGTCTCATAGAGGACAGAATTTTTTTCCCCTACAAAAAAGTAATCACAGCCTGTAGGTCTACTGTATGTGTGTGTGTGAGAGAGAGAGCTGTCCAAGCACCAGTGTATATCAACAGCCCCAAGAGGTATCAAACTCTAGACCTTGTGGGGTGCGGACTCAGCGTGTTTTCCTATCTACTTAGTGTCTGCCATCGATTTAAAATCATTGATTTGCCAGAAAGTGTCCATACACCATCCACCTGGCCTCTGTGTGGCTGAGATAAGCTCCTGGAAAGCCGAGGCACTCTTGAAAGCGTGCGTATGAAAGGATCAGATACTCTATGGCTGCCGTGCACAAACACTTAAGTGTTGGCGTGTGTGTATGTACGCCTGATTGTCCTTACAAGTCCAAATTACAACCGCTCCCCTGCAGTGTTTACTGTCTTAAGAGCCAGGTGATTCAATCAGGTGCCTGAGTGATGAATTGACTGTAGAAATCGACTGCAAATTACCCTGACCTCTCCCTCACTCCGGCTGAAGTGGAGTGCCGTGCCTGAATGCAAATCTCCGCCTTAGCCTGTAGTCGGTGTCGGCTGCCTGCGTGTTGGGAGTGTTGACAGTTCAGGAGCTCCATCTTCCTTCACTCGGCGATGTAGCGGTCCGGGCTGCCCGGCTTGACAAATGAGGCCTGCAGGCTCGTCCAAGCTCGGGAGTTAAGACATCACGCTGATTTAGTAATGTCTCCGAGGTACAAATCTCCTCTTTTTGCTCCTTCGCTTCATTAGGCCACTCATAAAGGGAGGCAGATCAATGGAGGGAGATAGCATGCTCGTGTCAAAACGGGACAAATGGAAATAGATAGATGAAGGGCTTTATCCTGTGTGAAATGAAAGTAGCGAGGTATTATTCATCTCACAACCTGCGGCAAGCTTTGCTGAAGTTTCATAAAAGCTGAGCACACACAGCTGAGTACCTGCATTGTAGAGGTGCCACTTGTGAAGTTGATCTATGTCAGCTGGGTTGACCGTTGGTGTGCTATTTATAAGTGCCTTTTTTTTTTTTTTTTAACCATCCAATGCCATTGTCTTTTAAATTCTGTATTATCTATGAATGACAACAATGGTATTTCTTGGTTATGCAAGAGAAGACTTATACAGCTTGGTTAATTATAGCTGATGATGTGTGGTTATGATTAATAAAGATTAACTGAATGTCCGTGATCCCATTTTCACTACATACAGAAAAGGGCACTCTACTTCCTGCATTACTGAATATCAGGACTGGACATAAATCATGAGCTGCAGAATTGTCCAATATTAATGTAATTGGTCGGACACTAGGCTGGTTATTTAAATTGGATTAACTAGATAAAACAGCCAAATGGGTCAAACGCCCTTATTCAAAACTTTTTGATGTTCTCAGATGTGGATACGGATAAGAGCTTACTTACAGGGCAGCGGGTCACTGAGTGGTTTGATGAGTATGAAAAAAAATTAATTGCTTGCTATGGCCACGATAGAAAAAATTTCTCCCTGAAATCCTCAACGTTGACAAAAGGAGACAACTTCAACATTATTTTCCACTGCCAAAGCGAGAAAAGTATGGGGCGGCAGATGGCTGGAGGATGCTGACGATATGGTTTGTCTGTTCAACCACAAAGTTCAGTTTTATTTCGCAACAGTCTCAGTCAAGACTTTTAGCCAGAACGTGCGACACACGACTGAAATCCAACCGATGGTCGAAGAGCCATAGATCGTTGACCATTCAGATAATTAATCTAGCCTCGTGAGCCCCCTCAAACCGAACGCCAAAAGAATCTATGCAGAGGATCAATTCCTCTGTCGTGCCTTCACCAGGTGCTGACAGTGTAATTACACCGAGTTCAATATTTCTGTAAATGAAGGCCTCTTCCTCTTGAAAGACTCGTTTCTTTGTGAATTTAAAAATATAATGCGACAGATCAGCATGTGACACATTAAAGCATTACACAGCTCATCACAGTGTCAGTGCGCCATGTTTTCGTGCATGTGATTTTGCAGGGTAATGACCTCGTCTTTGTATTCGTCCCGGTGAACAAGCAGCTGCCTCTTCACAGATGAACAAAGACATCCTTTCACTTTTCCCTTTTACTCTTTCCTCCTATCATACTCTCCTCCACCAGTCAACTCGCTTCCTCCCCCGAGTCCACAATTTCCTCATCACCTAACTGCCTTAGAGTTGGCAGGAATAATGTTGATGTCAGTCGCTTTACACTAAATCAAGGCATATTAGCTCCCACCCCTGTCTCGCTCGCCCCTCATGCTTTTACTTCTCTCTCTGGCCTTTCATTGGAAACCATAATTAGTCCTTCATTAAGCCGTTGGAAATTGTGCTAATGGACTCTGCCATTCAGCGGACTTCATTTGAGCTGCAAATCAAGTGACAATGGTCTAGGACACGACTTTGTCATGACTTCATCTTGCAGGGGGCTCAATTAGGGCTGGAGTCGCAGCAGGAGTCGGGGAGGAGACCTCAGACAGTCTCGGCGCACGCCTCCCACTCGAGAGAGAGAGAGAGAGAGCGATAGACGGGAGGAGGCAGATCAAAGTGGTGATGGGTTGAAGTCTCGCCAATGTTTAGCGTCTCCTGAGGGAGGCACATCAGATCCACTCAAGCAGATAAAACGGAGCGCTAACATCTTTCAACCTTTTCGCTGAGGAGCCACTACGGTGTCGACGGCGGGCGGCTGACCCCCAGAATACAAACACAGAACACAGCGAACGCAACGCTGTCTAATACGATGAGCCACAGACGGTCTGGGAAGCATCACAGTTCAAATGCAGGCCACAGATGATGTCTCCGTGCCACAGCACGGGCTAATGACGTTCACTTTCAATAAATCATGTGGCTTTGCTTTCACTGCATCAGTGTGCATCCCGACCAGACCCCAATTTTTCTTTTCTTGTTCCGCCATCATATATGGATTTATGTTTGTGCTGCAATCCTGAGTGCATGATGAGACATTTCGAGCACGGAAAAACATTGCAAGTGTGTAAATTACAGAATTACAGAGCCTGGGAGGTGTCATGGAGAGAGAAAAAAAAATCGCACTCAATTTAGCATAACTTATCAACTTTATGACATCTCATGTAGCTCACTTTGCAGCTTAGGTTGAATACGGCTTTATTTTGCATCTTATTACATACTTTACAGCATAACTCTGATATTCACATATTAGCAACAGCAGATGCTCCCTTTGAACCAGCCTCGCTGGAGTGTTTCCTACTGTCCGTTTCACATGTTACAAGAAATACATTCCTGCCGAGTGAGTTGAAAGAGTCTTTTCTGCCTTTCTGTAATCATCTGTCAAGCAACCATGAATCACCAGCATAACAGAATTTCATGATGTGCTGAGCAGCTCAGAGAGAGAGTCTGAAAAATGCCCAGCAGGAGAGCGTGTGAGTCTGAGACTGATGTAAACAGAATGAAGAAGCAACTCAACTATAAATGTACTCCAACAAGCTGGATGACTTAAGATTTGCATCATTCTTTAATGAAAGATTTCCATCTTTCACATTCACATGAAAATAAGCATCCAGGAGGAGGAGTCCTTATTTAGACAAACAAACCTACTGTAAGACACTGAGGAAAAGCAAAAACAGGCATTGCTCTTGTAATTCTCGTCTTATAATGAGATCATCTTTGACAAATTAAAATATTCTGTGCAAAATAATAATTTCTTTTTCGAGACTGCCCAGAATGTCTGGTTACATGCTTAGGATTAAGACCCAAACATAATGCCCTATGTATGAGACTAGATTAAACTAGAAAAAATGTGCTTATGTGTTATGTTAATGTTTATGTTGCATGTGGAGAAAGAAATGAGGTGGTGTGTGAGACTTACTGTCATTAGATCCTTGGTTTTCATCCCAGGTGCGAACGTAATCATCCTGCAGAAAACATGAAGAAAACAATCATTTTTCAGCCGCTGTGGAGAATTCACGCTGTAGGCCTGAGTGCACAGAGTTGTTGATGAAAACACTCTGTCATCTTCACGGTGAAGTACTTAACATTATCATTGCACACTGATTATAATGTGTACATTAGTCTTACGGTATGATAATTAGCCAAGTGAGTCACACCGGAGACAGATGGGTATGTACTGTGGCTGTACGTCTGTATGGAAATGAGCCCAACAAATCTAGACCCGATGCCTATATGTGAGACATATGGCACCAGGGCTGCCTTTTAAGCACTCTGCCTTTTTTCCCCCTCCACTTAATTAGAACATTAATCGTTCTAATTAAAATGGGAGAGTTGAAGGAGATTTTGAAAAAGAAAAACAACAGAGAGAAGATGGATGGAGAGGCAGAGATAAAGACACAAAAAAGACAAGGGAATGAGTCATGAATGAAAAAGACATTGTACAAAGGCAGCTGGAGGAGCGCTGTAGAAAAATTGGAGAACTGACCTCTACCTCCTGGTGAAATGACAGCAAAAGGAGAGAAAAGATCCAATATTAGTGAAGAGAAAAGTGTAATATTAGATACAGTGTATTAAGCAATTTAATAACATTGAAAGGTCACACGTTCATTTTAAAGCACTTGAAAACTTTCTTGTGACATATATGAATGATAAAAAAAAATCCTTATTAGGTTTTAAGACTCAAAACCTCAGATTGAGTGCTTCAGCAGGACTTTTCCTGGCATGTATATTCAGTGATCTCCACTGATGTTGATCAACCAACAGGCAAAGTTTACCACATGACACACTTTGAATGACAGATTCAAAGTGCTTCATTCACATTATGAAGCACAAATAGCCTTCAGAAATGTAAATAGAAAATTATATTCATAAAAAATGTTGAGGAGATGATAAGAAAAAAATAAATGCATTTTAAAATTAATAAATAAATACTGTAAATAGGGAAATGATAAATATACACAGAAGCAAACAGAAATATAGATTTATGTATCTTACAAATTAATCAATGCCTACATCTATTTTTTAAACATGTTTCATTATCATTCAATGTTAATTCAGTTAGTTTTGATTTTGGCAGTGTCTGTACTCCATAACATTGGCTAGCAACATCAAAAAATACCACATCATCGCCATCGCACTTTGATTCAAATGCTAAGCTCTGATTGTTGCACAGAAATATGTGACGTCACCTTTTCCCCAATCCTGCTCAATTAAAACCAGTGCAAAAAGCAACAAAAAACAAAAAGCAAAACAGTAATACAGATATCTCTCCTGTGAAACTTTGAACTTTGTCAGGAAATATCATGTTCTTGTTGCACAACAAGAACATATTGTTGCACAACCTTTTTGACTATTGTCGCACTTAACCCCCAAATTCATAACGATGTACAGTAATGGGCAGCAAATAAGCCACAGTCATGATAGTATTTTCCTCAAATATAAAGGAAATCCCACTTGAGACAGTGCAAATGTAAAGCTCTTCCAACCACATTGCTGTGTCTAAAATAATAAACATGAGTAATATCAAGACATTTACAATCGGGCACCCCCCACTCCCCACCCCCTCCTCAGCGATGACTTACTCATCACTGTAAACATTTACTGTACCGAGAGTGTATGCCAAACAGCTCCCCGTAAGGTGATAAATCCTGACACAACATGTGAAATAAGCAGCCCTCATGAAAGCTGGGACCTTCTTCTTTGACCCTTCACAGTTTTATTTCACCGAGGTAAATATTTTCATCACTGGTGAGGACTGCGCTCGAGCGCTGAAATCCACCACGCTGCTGCTGCTCCGCTCATCCTCCACTCGCTGCAGCGCCGAGCTCATTTCCCCTGCTCAGCGACAGAAAAATCGCCTCCAGTAAACTGACTTGTGCCTGTGCTTCTAATTCAACGCTCCGGCTGAGCTTCATAAATGATCGCCGGTTGTGTTGTTTAACCTTGTTGGGCCTGATGGAGTCACACATTAGCAGGGTAAGACCTCAAAGAGTTTACGACCTGGCCATTAATCTGACGCCTCCCATGTCTCCTTTATTGATGCCTCAGCTCCTGCATTATTTAGCAGCCTTTCTGTGTTTGTGTTTCTGCCAGGGCCGATGAGGAAAGTGTCCTGCTGCACTGACAGGACTGGAAATCAATGATTTCATAAAAGAGAGGCTGCAGAAAATGTATTCAGGGGGAAAATAAATTCTCCTGAGTGTACAATGAAAGTGAGCATGAGACGCAAGCGCGCGGTGACAAGTTTGGCACAGAGCAGAGGAGTTATATCACTCGAAAAAATATGACTCACAGACCAAAATCCTGAAGAAAAGACTGCAGGTTTTTTACACAGAAGTGATTAGAGGAGGCAAGCTCAGAGTTGAAAACGCTCAGCCGTATCCTGGAGCTCTGTGATCTACCTGATAACATCAGAAAGATCTCCTCTTGTTAAACAGAGCGGGGAAGCTTACCCTCGGCATCAAACATGGCAGCCTGTTCGCCCTGCTGCCGAGCTCCACAATACTGATTGACAGATCACAATCCCTCATATCTGCAGGAGGGGGGTGGGGTGGGGGGGGGAGATCACGACTCGATGAGCCTGTCCGCTGTAAAACTGGGCTCATCTCATGAGGAACTGCATGGTGTCACCAAGAATGGCGTGCAAAAAGACAGATTGTGTGCTTGTTGGGCGGACTGAAAAAGAAGAACAAACAGGAAACGCGTTGGCGCGCGTCTGTCCGACAGGCCGCGTGTGTGAGTGACAGGTGTTTCTAGGTAAATGTCAGCTGTCGCATGCACTCTGTGTTCACCGTGGCTATCCTGAGGGGCTCGTCCGCGCTGACGGCGGAGCGCGCGGCTGCCTCATCAGTAACAAGGGACGCAGTAACAACTCTTTCATGTGGAGATCTGTGCGGCCTCGTCGTCTGCTGGATGACAGTCCATACTTGACCTTTTCTCGCGATTAATGTTAATGTCTGCCGTCGGCGGACACATCGAAAACCCACGCAGAACAGCGTGCCGTGTCAAAAACAGCACTGGGGGTTATAAACTTCACGCAATAACCAATTTCAGCCCACACAGGCCCCCAACCTCCGGTTTTCATGTGTGACAGTGTTTCCGTGGCCAGAACGTTTTTTATGAGTGAGGTGAAAAAGCCTCAGAGGTGCTGCACAGTAAATACAAGCATCAAGGGAGTGCCCAGGCTGTAAATGTAAGCCAGTTCCAACCTTGTGTGTTTCTTGATGAAAAGTAAAAGAGTGGATAGGCTTTGATGAAAGCAAGGCAGTTGAGCATGTCTCCTAGTCCTAACCAAAAAAAACCACCTCATTGGGGTTAGGTAAAGATTGTGATTCGGGTTAAAATGGCCACATGGTTTTGGAAAACATCGTAATTTGGGTTAACCTGACTACGCTGCTGAGGTTATGGGAACAATCGTGGTCGTGGTTAAAAGAAGCCTATGCGACACCAGCAGTGATTTCCTGCCTGATGGAGTCACACATTAGCAAGGTTTTAACCGTGACCAGATTAAACTCTGATGTTTTGTGAGCTATATCTGATACTGACAACACAGTACCGCCAACATGTTTACAAAAGATAAATTTGGCTAAGTTTAGGCATCAAAACCGCCTGGTTAGAAAAATATTATCATAGTTTTGCCTGAAATGACAACAAACAACTGGGTATAAAGAGCGAGGATGTCCGTTTGCCTGGTAGGCTGGCATGGGCGATATGGGTGCACATGAAGCTGTCATGCGGGAAAGTGAGGATTGTGTCTTGGGTAAAACTATTTTATTTTCTCATCTCTTTCTCTTTTCTGCCATTAAAACATATCTGTCATAGGAAACACAAATACATGTCCACCCCTCATACCAATGACATTGCAATCTCTTGCATAGGTGAAGTTACTGAATTGACCTTAGCTCTGTTTTGCTGACCCATCCATCAATCCGCCATCTGTGGACATATAACAGCCTCACACTCCTTATTTTGCTCCCAATGGACAAGATTCATAATTATTAATTTGTCAATTGACGATTGTTTGTTGGCACTTTCTGAAATGACAGAGACAGTCTCTGAAATGCACTCTCTCGAAGGAGATGTGCAGACTAGCATGTGTTTGATCAGACAGTCACCTTCTTTGCAGAGTGAGAGCGAGTGCCACTCTAAACCAAAGGTCGTCCTCACTGTAATCTCCCCCTGGACTTCATCGAGGGACGGGCTGCATGGCTACCACTTATGCTGCGGAAGTCCCGCTTTTTATGTCCGTCAATGAAAGGTCCTTAAGCAAATACAAGAACCCCTTCAAAGGCGAGAGTCACTGGGAGATGATGGCGCAGTGGAGACCATGCATAATGAGGATTTCTCTCAGAGACGGAAAACATCAATTAGCCGGTCAGCAAGCAGCAAAACATCCTAATTTCAGCTTAGAGTAGTGAAAAAAAAGACTTGCAGTTGGTTCAGTATTCGAAAAGTGCAATAAATATCTGTCTTTGAAATAGCACATCTTTACAAGACAAATTCACAACCTCATGTTTCTTTTTATATCGATGAAAATCTTGCGGAGGCACTCGACTGAAATAACTCTGTTAGATACTGTTGTTGCACAAAATATAAATCCAAAATCTGATGAAACAGAAAAGCTGAGAGCTGAGAAATAAAAAATTACATTGCCCTGAGGTTCTCTTCGGCAGCAGTGCTACATACAGCATCGCATCGCTTCCTCCCACCTCAAGATTCACATGAAGTCTCAGTTGCCGTTCTCAGCCTCTCATCCTCAGTGTACAGATCACATGAGACACGGCTGAGATGAAACAAAACCCCCTCAACAATATTCTCAACCTATATGTTCTCCACTTATCTCCGCGCACGCTGGGCTGCAAGGCACGAGAAGCAGGCCTGCTGATTCTCGTATTTCTGTGTGCACACGGGGCTCTGAGCCGATTTCAGAGCAGAGGCAAAGCATCAAACGCTGAGGGTCTGGTCTGCCTGGCTCACAGGCCTGAGTCAAGAGTGAGGCTTATGCAAGAGAGCTGGGAGAGCGGGGTAAGCAAAAGGTGAAGCTGGGGTTAGCACTTTTGGGAAGCAGATCGATGGGCAAAATAAGGGGAGATGAGGAAAGGGTTCCCACCAGGAGTG
>JBCAUF010000044.1:13525800-13537321 GCA_038406115.1 Haemulon aurolineatum | reverse complement strand
CTTCGAGGTGTTTCCCTGACTGTTTAGTTTGTGTCGTTTGTTTTCGGGCTGAGTGTAAACACTTTACACGGAACAGGGTTGGAGCGAGCTGCGGTACTGGGGGGGGAGGACCGCAAGCACGCACGCACGGATTTCCTTTATTAATTGAATAAGGGTGAATGGGAAAGATTGCATGATAATTCCCGCCGCAGATCCTGGAGCCTTGCAGGGGCAGAGTCCGGATCACAAGCCCGTCTCCGGTGGTTGTTTCATCGTGAGGAGGAGGCAGCCGATCGGCACTTGTCGACGACCATGGCAGCGGCGACCGTAGTGGAGGCTGACCCGGCGGGGAGCGACGACTGCGCCGGCTTCACTGGCGTCCAGAGCCGGGGCTGGGATGAGTCTCAGCTCCGGAAATACTCTTTCCCAACTAAGTCCATTCCCAGACTGTCCCACACCGACCCCCGAGCAGACATGCTCATCAACAACGAGGTAAACAGACTTCACTGAGCTCTCTGCAACTTTTTATTTGTGCAGGGTGCAGGGATCTCCAGAAACCTGCAGACGTGCATCACAGACCCTGTTTATATTGGGTCAGAAACAGCTGTTAGTGCATATTGTAGACAATGCACGGCGAGATAATGAGAGTGACAGTGATGTATGCAAAGTTTTGTCCAGGTTTTCATTTATATTGTCTGGTCTCGAGTTGCAGAGTTCATCATAAGTCATTGCAGGAACATTTATTCAGAGATGAGGACTAATTTTAGAAGACAGGCAGCTCAATTTGTAATGGTGAGCTCACAAGAGCGTCATGTCCCAGTAATAGGTCTATAGATAAATCAGTACAGCTGTGTTTATACTTTATTATTCATGATTTACGCATGCAAAAGTGCTCCACATTTCCAGGGCTGCAACGAACAATTAATTTCCATTGTTGATTGATTTGTACATTATCTTGTCACTAGTTGTTTTGGTCGATAAAATGTGAGAAAATGGTGAAATATGTCAACCAGCTCAAGATGACATCCTCATGTGTGTTGTCCACAACCCAAAGATATTCAGTTTACTGTCACAGAGGAGAAAAGAAACCAGAAAATTTTTCACATTTAAGAAGCCAGAATCAGAGAATTTTGACTTTTTCCCTCCTTCTAAATGACTAACAGATTAATTGCTTATACTACTATAAATAGTAAAAAAAAAATGGTAGAAAACCAATTCAGCAACTAATCAATTGTTAACTTATTGTTGCAGTGCTACAAATTTCCCTGTTCCAGCTTCTCATTAGTAAGGGTTTAGTCCCTTAAATCTGCATTACTAGCTATAAATTACAACCCAGATCGAGTAACACAAGAAAGGCATTTCTCTACATTTTAATAACCTGTGCATTAGAATAAGAAGGTAAATGGGAGACTTTGTTTAACATCAGCTGCTTAGTTTGGGAGTGGCAGCAAAACAAGACTGCAAAAGCCACTGGCATTCAAGTTCAAGGGTTGACACAACATTGGGTGTGTTTTGACATTTGGTTAGTAATGGTCCCATGTTGATGGTTTCGGTCGTAATTTGGTTTTGATTAAGAAACATGATCACCTGAGTAATGCTAATTAATTTCAGTGTTTCCTGACAACATAGAAACTTTCAGGGGTTTATTCAGGTATGACTCATTCAGATACAGACCAATAATAGTCCATATGTTAATGGGGCAAATCAGATTGTGCATCATCAGGATTGAAACTTTCCCTTGTGTCATTCATATTGTGCACAGGAATAGAAATGTGTCTCTTGTTTACGACTGTTATGATCCTCCTCCCTGGGCCACGCACCTCATTTGAACTTTGTGACAAAGTGAATTTTTGCACATTTTCAAACATGCAAATTATTTACTCATGTTACGGGAAAAGAAACAACATATCTTCAAAATGTGTTGTGATGCAGTGATACATGAGCGGTGCTGATCTGACCAAACTTGTTAGAACAGAGACTCATCATTTACCCTAAAATGTCTGCTGTGAGATTTAACTCTTGAGAGGTTGCAATCTGCTTCTAAGAAATCAAGAGGCTGATGGGAAAAATTGATGTGTGGACTGCAATATGCAGACAAAACAGGTTATAATGGGCAACAAATCAATTTGAGACAATATTAATATTATTGAGGAATATAAAAGAGAGAGAAAAAAACCCATGCATTTATGCACCATCTATTGCAGATGCATAATTTAAATCAGGCTTTGAGTAAATGTTATTTGATTGACATGAGGAAACTGGAGGTCATTGTCATTATGAGGAGCTGTTTGATGATTGATGAGGAACATTTTACAATAACAACTCTTGCACATGGCTGAATGAGTGAATACATCACGTTTAATAGTTTAACCTAAAGAAAAGTTATGTAGGCCCATATCACAGGTCCCATCAGATCTAAGAAACTCTAAACTGACAAACAGCTGTCTTATTTTTCTAACCAGAACTTCCCCAACGACCAATCACACAGGCGCGCGTGCGAGTATTGTTGAAAGAACAGCGTTACCATGACATGTCCAAATATGGCGTGCTCGTATCGCACATCGCAGTGTTAGATCATGTTAACTGCAAAACAAAGCAATTAACTGCACTTCCCAATTAACACTGGGTGGGGATATTGATGTCCGTCGTAGCAATGCAGAATCGAAACGTAAAGATACACTTTATCAATTAAAAACGACACACATCGCCGATTTTTCCAATCAACACGCGACGTGATGGCCCCAAAGTCCGCTATTTGACGCATCACAGGGTCGCACGCGCCGCTCCTTTCTCTGATGGCAGCTGCGGGGACACAGAAAAAGCCCCGTAAGCTACAGCTCTGAACACGGGCCACGCCGAAGTTCCCTCTGTTACTCTGTAGGGGATTTCCAGCATCACGTTAATTCTTCGGCATCGCAGCCCTCCTCGTGTTCTCCGACGAAAGTGAAATCGAGAGCCGGTGCAGCGAGAGACAGGCAGCGGGAGCGCGCGCTCGCTGGTCTACGTTCAGTTTGTCACGTAGCCCTCGGAGCACAGCATGTCCAATGCCATACACCGCACTGTGGATGTGCAGCGTGGGTGTATGCAGGGAGGGATGCATTCATGTCTCCTTTTGTCTAAAAGATTACGATAGACAAAAATGTGTAAATGCCAGTGGTTTCGGTATTTTGTGACACAATCCAGATATGAAACACATCTTTTTCTTTACTTTACATTTTTTTGCAGTAATGATATTTAATCTAGGTATATTATGGGCTATGTTAATAGTAATGGATGTTTAAGTAAAACTATTCATTGCAGTTTAAATAAATAATAATAATAATAAAACTATTGTAGATTTAGAAAGAGCACATAACTCCTGCTGTGTAATAATAATAACAATAACAATAAGTATTAATAATAATGATAATAAATGCATTTTTTGTATTGCACCTTTCGAAAAAAGGTTACATGGTGCTTATACTAGCAAAATAAAAGACAATGCAGACAATGACAATAAAAGCATAGAAAAACTGGAAATGCACCTAAACAGACATAAAAAAGTGCAGCAAGCTATGGCCTAAAGTATTTATAAAACCTTTTTTAAACCTTTAAAACCTTTTGAACAGAGGATACTGAGATAGTCTGAGGGCATCGGGCAGACTGTTCCAGTGTTAGGAGACACTGATAGACACTGTCCCCCTTGGTCACCAGCGTATCAGGCACAGTTAGTTATATAGTCATGAGATAATAAATAATTATGAAATACCACAGTCTAAATTAGTGTAGACAAACAGTAATTTAGAACTTTTCACAGCGTTGCAGTAATTATTCAATAGTGTGTCATTTCTTAGATATCTTGCCTGTTTTGTGTATACATGCAAAAATACAGTTTTTACAGGGTACAGTTCTTTGGTCCTAATATTGTACTGCCATGCCATTTGTTTTTTTTTTCAGGAACCCGTTGTTTTAACAGACACAAACCTTGTGTATCCAGCTCTCAAATGGGACATTGCATACCTCCAGGAGAACATTGGAAATGGAGACTTCTCTGTTTACATTGCAGAAAACCACAGGTTCCTCTACTACGATGAGAAAAAAATGGCTAATTTTGGAAACTTTGTCCCAACATCACGACGAATGGAGATGAAATTCTCTGAATTTGTGGATAAAATGCATTTAACTGAGAAAACGGGAGGAGAGGAGAGGTAAGACACATTTATGAGGATACTTTAGTTGGAACAAGGATATGATGTAAGCTACATTATATTAACCTTGCCTAGACACTGCTCAATCTAAACAAAATCCACTCTTTGTAGCAAAGTGTCAGGAACAAGATGTGATTGTGGGTTTTTGAAGAGTGTTTTCTCTCATGAAATGTAATGCAGCTCAGGAAAGTGGAGCAAATGACTAAGCAGTTAAATAGGAGAATCAAGGGAGAAGCCTATTCCTGTGACCTGACTTGCCCTGGTGGCACACACACACACAGATCACTTACAGAGTGAACTTGCTGACACCAACAGTGTGTGTTATCTTTCTGGATTTACACCATTAACTTATTTTAATGTCATATCATTCTTCATGGTTTGAATGAGTCTGCTGAAATACACGTACCTTGTAAACAAGCTTGTATGTTGCAGACACATTCATAGCACAAAATTTGCTGTATTGCGACTTGTTTGAGGTGAAGTCATGCATGTTGCATGTATCTTTTCTTGTGCATTTTTCAGGGTGTATCTGCAGCAGACCCTGAATGACACAGTAGGGAAGAAGATTGTTCTCGACTTCCTCGGTTTCAATTGGAACTGGATTAACAAGCAGCAAGCCCAGAGAAACTGGGGACAGCTGACATCCAACCTGCTGCTCATAGGCATGGAAGGTAAGGCATCGAACACGAGGAATGCAGTTTCAGTTCTTGTTGCACAATGTGGGATGATATGGCTCATCGATTGTCACTGTGCTCGATGTTTTTTCATATTTTCTGTCAACGCTGTCTCCCAATAGGTAACGTGACTCCAGCACATTACGATGAGCAGCAGAACTTCTTTGCACAGATCAAAGGCCATAAGAGATGCATTCTCTTCCCTCCAGACCAGTTTGAGTGTCTCTATCCGTACCCTGTGCATCACCCCTGTGACAGACAGAGCCAGGTAACCTAGGGTTAAATAATGTGAATCCCACAAAAACATTATATATTATACATTATACATCAAAGAAGGTTATTTTGAAGAAAATGTGTGAAGATTACTTGATATAAGAATAAGGTTATTACTTAATTTTAAAGGTGCAATTCGTAAGATAGTGCAATTTGTAAGATGGTATCATTCCCATGCGTTGGTTTTTGACAACCTGGGGATGAGACTGATGAAAATAAATGGAGAAAATGAGCAAGGAATTAAACATATTGCACAGTTATTAAAAGCAGATTTATGAGGTACATACATGCTTTGTAATGAGCCCATACTTTTTGTTTATAGGTCTGTTTTGATAACCCTGATTACGAGAAGTTTCCCAAGTTTAAAAATGTTGTTGGCTATGAGGCTGTTGTGGGCCCAGGAGACGTGCTCTACATCCCCATGTATTGGTAAGAAGTGCCTCTGTGAGGCTTTTCTTTTGAAATGATGTATACCCGCATTACTTATGTGGAAAAATCAGCTCCAGTACTAAATCAGCTGATAATCTCCAGGGCATGGAGTTCCTTGGATGCACCACCAGCTAATGTGTTTTCATGCTCTCTGCATCTCAGTATGATATTCTTTGATTTAACGTCTCAACGTGCTGTTAGTATTATTTCTGTGTTTACTGTTCCCTTATTGATTGGCCCAGACTCGGGAGATATTTGAGCTATCAAAAGCAACTACTATGTAATGCAGCTGTAACTGTTAGTTATGTGGTGGAGCATGAATCAACAGTGGGAGCATGCTTTATAAACTGCTCTTAACTAGTGATAAATAAATAGAAATAGAAATAATAGTCACTGGCGTATTTTATTAGAAATTAAAACTTTGCACAAGTTTAATTTCTAGAAGAAGCAGAATTTATATTGGCTTGGTGACAAAAATGTATAACATCATGAATATGTCACCACTAACCTGTTCACTAATCTGCCTCTTTCCCCCATCAAATAAGGTAGTTTGGTGCCAGATTTTGATTAATTCATGAAAATAATTTATTTGTGTCTTGCTTTTTTCTTCAGGTGGCATCACATTGAATCACTGTTGAATGGTGGGGTGACAATCACTGTAAACTTCTGGTACAAGGTACGCATGTTTGCGTCATTACAAGTATTACTTAACATCTGTGCTTTTTTTGCCACTGTTTGTGTTTACTATATGATTGCTCATCTATTTGACTCCTTTGCACAGGGTGCCCCCACACCCAAGAGGATAGAGTACCCCCTGCGAGCCCATCAAAAGGTGGCCATCATGAGAAACATTGAGAAGATGCTGGGAGAAGCACTTGGAGATCCACATGAGGTAATAGCACTTGCTTTTATATGTCCTCTTTGCAACCCAAGCTCTTTCCTAACTTCGGTGTACTGATTGCACAAGTCGTGCGTGAATGTCACACTGCCAGTTTCTAGAACATCAAATCAGATCCACATTTAGGTCACCTGTTGCATGAAATCCCTGGGGCATGCTGACCCTTCCAGCAACCCAATTACTGTGAATATTTATGGCGTACCTGATTTAGTACAAAGGAAAGATATATGCAGTGTGGGACAGCCAGTAAAACAATGTAGTATGTCTGATACATATGTGGAGTAGCTTATCCTAACCAAAAAGCCTTTTGTTTGTCTGCAGGTTGGACCTTTATTGAAAACGATGATCACTGGCCGCTATGACCAGGATCTCAGCTAGAGACCCACTCTTAAAACTGTTCATTAGACTGCTTCGGAAACTGTATGCGCCTGGAAGTGAGACGGCTGCGTGTGCACATTCTGACTTTGGAGCTACGCATCACTGCATGGCAATAGGTGGCCATCTTGAAACCATTCTGCTTCAGTCATCTCTGAGTGCCATGGTCATTGCGAATACAAAAACCTACAGAAGACACATCTGACGAACTCATGGGATTTGCCCTACTTGAAGAAGTCTTTGAAGAAGAGGCCTAATTTGGCTTAAGTCTAGATATATTTATGTGAAGCTGTCTCAAGCTAATGGGTATTTGGGTGCATTTGCTCACTCATTCAGAAGAAGCTGTCGGTACTGGTACCTTTGGAACAACCTCAATATTTTGATCATTAATGGATGTGACAAGGGGATGTATATATACAATACACATCAGTTAAATACATGTACAAACATTCTTGTGGACTTAGTACGAAATGTGGAATAATTTAACTGCGTTCTCAAAGACAGCTTTAAAACAGATTTGGTTCATACCACTAAAGATGGCAGTGCTCATAAGTGTTTTTGAAATATTTAGCCATGTATCCTGCATTATCTCAACGCCTTCCTACCTGGTTTGGGGGAGTGATCAGCAAGAATTTTCTGTTCCAAAAAAAAAAGGAAAAAGACAGCATAGGCATGATAATAAAACACAGAAGTACACTGATTAAAAACGGCGATGAAATACGATCAAAAGTATGTGTGGGTGTGGACAAAAGGGGCCTCATATATTTAGCTGAAGGAATATGTGAATGCTTGCAGCTAAATTATTTTAGCTGAGTGATCGCTTTGTGTTTTATTTATGCTCCTGCTTGTTTGATTTATAGTTCAAGGACTTTATTGGATGTGCTCTTCTGCTCACCAGTAATAGGTGAGGGAGCACTGAAAATAAACAGCATACTTAAAAGTTTAGTTGCAAATACAGTTACTTTTAAGAATTAAGAGAAAATACAGTAAGTCACTGTTATCAGGGGAAACTCAGAGTAATTACAGATAGTGTTTTCATGGGAATATGATGGTTTAAACTGTTATACAAGTACTTAAATGATCTATGTTAATATGTTATTAACAGACTGAACTAGCAGAATACCTGCTGGAATGTAGCTTGTGTGTCAGCCACTGCAGTCCAACATAATCTAGTACCATCTAGTGGTCAGGTTTGTAGCTGCATGTTGAGCTTGATTTGTCTTTGCTTGGTCCATGCACTGGACTGCAGCAATACAAATATCCAGTGTTGTTTTAGGTGCAGCAGATCCCAGATGAAATAATGCTGCACTGTCTACAAAAGTCTAATTCCAGTTGAAAACCTGCTCTTATGATTACTGTAGGTTAACGGTCTTCAGAAATGCACTTCTTTTTACTTCAGTGCAGCCATATTCTGAAGACCCTCTGAAGTGCTCTCTCGATTTGTTGTAAAGATGTACATGAAACAAAAGGGGATGATAATTTGATACGTTGTGCTGTATGTGCCAAACCAACGTACCAACCAGTACATGGCTATCTACATATTCAGAAAGCTTTGATTGCCTGTAACATTGAATGAATCAGTATGTGGTGAACCATAAATTAGAAAACCCAGCACTTAATTGACCAGGATATATTGGTCTGATTTAGGTTCAACCTTGTTGATAATTTGCATATCTATTTCCTACTAATTGCACAATGATGAAAGAGGTCTACTTTTCTGTATAAAAAGAAGTTACCTGATGTTTCATCTCTCTTCTATTGCTAGGTTTACCCTGTTTACTGTATGTGCCTTGTTTTACAGAAGCGCGGCACTAAATGTCACAAGGACTTGATTTTTTTTCTTCATGTTTAAAATGTTTGTTTTTACTCTGGCATTAAACAGCTTTAAATGTGGGACTGGCGAGGGTTCATAGAGATAGAGGCATGCTTTTATTGATGAATGCCTGTTTTTTGTTTTGAACATACTATATGTGCTCTCCTTGTTCCTCTGATTAAAGTTTGTTTGCAAGGTTGTACACCAGTGAGTCCTGAATGGCTGCTGAAAAAATCCATCTCAGAAAGATGTGATGGTGAGAAATAATATTTGATTCTGAATCAATATCTTAAGTAACACAAGTAAATAATGCAAATAACACAACGTGAATGATCTACAAAAATTAGTATTTATTTACTAGAAATTGTGCGTCAGCGGTTTGTCAAAGCACAGGGTTAAAACTCAGTCGTGACTAAATAGATGCTCTACAGTAACACTATCATATAGTAATTAAAGACAACGTTGCTGCTGATAATGTCTAGTATCAGTAACAACACATCTTTTTAACACTTGATTGTGTTACACCTACACTCAGAAAAACTATATTATACCACCAATAATCAAAAACAGTTGCTTATAGTTGCTCCAAATGGAGGCAGAGGGAAACACAACAGTATAATAAACAATATATACTAGTAAAAAAACGTGACCAACCATTTATCCTTATATAATATATATAACCAACAAGAATCAAATAAGGATCCAATCATATCAAAATTCCACAACCAACAATCACAAGCGAAGCAAAATTCACACAACACAAATGAGATGAAAGGAGTTGTGACAAAATGACCACTTCAGCAACATTATGTAAACAGACCCTGAAAGCACACGACAGGCCTCTTCACAATTCAAATCATGATCGAGAGACTTTTCAAATCTTAACATCGATATCAAAAATAAAGACAATGCTGTTGGAACGAACTTCAAAATCAAGTCCTCCAGCGGCATGTTTTTGTTTAGCATTTAGGGGGCAAATACAGTCCTCTGCTTCAGTATGCCAAAAATTGTAGTGCTGCAATATTTTGCTCACCCCTCAAGAATTGAAATTTGTTGTACCAGAAAATTACCAATGAATTTGAGTTGTACAGCATTTCCACAACATTTATCTTTTTATCACATACCCTTCCTTCATTTGCCATTAGCTACGTGATGGCCAGACAATCAGTACTGTACACTCTACAGTCTGGTCTTTCTAAGTAAACAATGCTTTGGGGATATACATACATATAGATACCCAACTGTGAGAGACCACAGATCAAACCCTTGGGTGAGGACTTATGTGGCTGCCTTCTGTACAAATACAGGAGTTTCATTTGAAAATAATTTTGTGGCACAACAAATTACAATTATTACAATTAACAGCACAGTATTCCTGCATGACGTAAAAATAGAGCTTTAAATGAAATTGGCATCAATGATTTACTATATACATAAAAAAGCAGTTAAGACTAATAATGTCCAGAAGAAATTCTACAGCACCACTAGAACTTATTTACAGACAAGACAACTGATTCATCTCTACAACTCAATGCCATAACTGTGAATCTTTACTGTACTAAGTTAGAGTAAGAGAAAGAAAAGAAATAAGACGTTAAAAAAGACAATAAGGTCAGTGCAACATCAGACCTGCTGAGATGGCAAAAAGTAGATAGGTTAGGCTGTTACGTTATACACAAGTTACAACACCCTCACCAAAAAAAAAATCATACAAAATTTCAAAAGCTCCTGAAGGAAGTGATGCAACTAAAACACTGTAATTGAATGTTTAAACAAAGGCATATAACGGTAATATTTCAAAGGTTCAGTGTGTAGGAATTAGGGTGATCTACTGTCAGAACTGGAATATAATATCCTTAATTATTTTTTCATTAGTGTATAATCACCTGAAAGAAGAATAACTGTGTTTTCATTACTTCTTTACTACTTCAGAGAGGGCTGTTTATATCTACAGAGGGAGGGGGGCCTCCTCATGGGGTCTGCCATGTTTCTACAGTAGCCCAGAATGGACAAACCAAACACTGGATCTAGAAAGGGTTTTTTCGTGACCACCTGAATTTCTCTTACACGCTTTAAAGCGGAGGATGTGCGGAGGGATATTTGGTTGGTTGTGATCTGCGAGCTTATTGCTAGATGCCACTAAATCCAACACACTGGTCCTTATAAAGAAGCCACTGACACAATAACAAATATTGTCCTTGGGAAAAAATCTTCAGGCTAAATGAACTTAATAAATTAAAAATAGTGTAAACAATATTGTCAGTAGCTGCTCTTTCAGTATTGTGCTCGTCATCAATGGAATCTGTACTTTCGCGCAGGCTTGAGGTTGACATAGGTCTTCTTCATGTCCTCTGCCTCGTCTTTCTTCACAAGTTGGTATCGCTCTCCTTTTGTGGTTACCACCTGGTTGCCGTGGTAACGAACTAGCTTCTTTGGAGCCTGTGGAAAATCACACCAGTGGGCTTAGAAGTTTTGCTACATGAAACATTAGGCTACATTGCGAATATCGAGAATAAACAGAGACTTACATCTTTTGGGGCGACAGGACGGTGTGTTTTGTTATCATCCTCATTGTCCACCAGCATGTACCTGCAGAGAAGAAACAGTAATGAACACCAAAACAAAGAAGTGAAACCAGCTCTTCCCTCCATGGGAAACTAGCAATCTTACTCACTTCTCAAGGATGCTCTCTTTAAGTTTCTGGTCTGCCAGTGAGGAAATACTCTTCCCGTGGTTTACCTGAGGAAAGAAAAACCATCAAACCAGATTGCCAACATACGCATACAGAAACACAGTGGCAGTGTTTCAGTTTGAAGCAAAGACTCACATTAAGAGGGGTGGGGCTGAGTTGGACATCGCCCTCTATGATAAGGCGCACAGCTTCCTCCATGTC
>JBCAUF010000044.1:13482735-13499848 GCA_038406115.1 Haemulon aurolineatum | reverse complement strand
TGTTGAAACACATTGTGTTGAACCAAATCACGTCAAAATGCACTGCATGCATAATGCACAATGAATCGCGTCCCATCACATTGGTAGTTGCTTCACATGTGTCTGTAATGTATCGGACCATTGGCAATGCATCAACATGCGTATGGCATCGGCCTCAGTGATGGAGATGCGCATCCCTAATGGATATGATCATGCACACAGAGATATGAATAACCAGGCTTCTCATGTTTCATGTAACGTAACATCCTGATTAAGATCATAGCTGGGATAAGAGTCAAAACCAAGAATCTCATGTGCATGTAAATGTAAGTAATAACACTGGCGGCTCTATGACTATAAAATAGATCATAATCTATAATTCTCTTCACCACTGAATATACTCAAGTGCATGAGTCCTAATAGAAATAGAAATGCAGCCATGATCTTTGTGCAAGTCTAGTTTAGTGTTTTTGGTCTGTGTTCCAGTCCTCTTGTTCTCCTGCCTCCTGCACAATATTAGATATTGAAATATACGTAGACTCTGTTTGCTTTGCTTTAATTTCTCAGTATGTTGAATCAAGTTTCCACAACAAAGCTTTGTTTCATATCACACCACATGATATCTGAAAAAAAGGACCCTCACACACGAATGACATAAGCACAAGTGAGGTGCAGAGAATTCATTTCGTTTGCTGACTCTATAAAAAGTCCCCCACAGCCTTTTGGAGTCACCCTGAGAGGAGTCGCTGGTCTTTGTGCATTGGCAGCCCTGCTCCCATGTTATAATGATAGGAATGGACGTATACCATTTAAGTATCAAATCAATAGCAAATTAAATTTTTTAGCAGTGCAAGCTACACTCAGAATCACCTGTAATTAGCCTTGACAGACTCTGGTTACGCGGCTCTCATGTCGCTTTGGTCCCAGTACACACACACACACTGCTTACAGCTACTCGCAGCAGTTTCTGATTATAATTCATACCTAATTAAATTGTACAATTTTTGTTTTTTTCATATCCCCTCAGCCGTTTGTGCGTCTTATATGTTGTTTATGGGTGCAGACAAATGGCACATGTATTCAAAACACTACCTGAACACCTGAAGTAGGTTAAGAGTCTAGCCTGGTGGTGTGCTTGAGAAAATGGGCTGGGACCTGATTTAGATAAAAACACGATGACCCACAGGCGCTCCTATAATGAATAGTGTGTCCTGGGAGCCTTTCGTTTTCCTCCAGCTTACCACATTTGTCATCTTCATATGAATAAACAGGCCTATTTAATCTCTCTGTCCTTTCATGAGAGTTCGTGGAACATGTACGGCAACAGCCGGCTATGTGTAGCCTACAAACATGCTTGTTTTGTCCTGTTTCCACTGAGTGGTTATCAACACAATCTCCATTGCAAATGAATTGCAGAGAGGTGCAGTACCAATCCGTCATTCTCTGAATTTATGTGGAAACTTTGACAGTGTTTGGAATTAGATCAGACCCCCACACGCAAGATGTTTGTGTTACATAAACTACATGTAACAAGGCCCTCAAAGGTTCACCTCAGGCTGCCGGCAGAAGATGGAAGACGTGTGTGATGCTGACTTGTCAGTCTCTCTGTGCTCACCTCTGCAACACATCTACTGTTGATCAAGTGGAAATTAACTGCACCTGAATGACATGCCATGCTGGGAATCTACACATTGGCTCTGCCTTTTTAATAGACTTACACCTCATTTGGCCTCTAAAGCCTGTGAAGCCTCCCATGGGACGGCCTGAGGCAAAGACGCACACACACACATACAAATGCATGCGCATACAGAAAGCCAGAAAGAGATATGTGTACGCCAGAGGGATTGACTTAGAAATATGTGGGGATAGAAAAGGAAAGACAAAACGTAAAAAGGAGAGACAGAAAGAAAGAAAGAATGAAAAAGACGAAGAAAGGAAGAAAAACTGTTTGCAGGAGAAAGATGAGAGGGAGTTTAGGGACGAGAGAGACAGAAATGCAGACAGCAGCAGACAAAGAGACAATGGTAGATAAAGGAGAAAACACAGAATGAGCTTGTGCTGTCTATGTCGGGCAGTGGCGACAATGCCTGATTAGGCCATCGAGGGCTGAACAATGCAGTCCTCTTCCCCTTCATAACAACAGACCTTCCTGTCTGACCCTCTAACCTCTGTCACCGGCAATACGTGTCACAGCCGCGACGACACCCTGTCAGACCCAGCCCACCCCCCTCCCCTCCTTCCCTCCCTCCCTCCCTCCAACCTCAAGTCCGTCAGTCCAGCCTTGTCAGCTGACGAACCCCAAATTATTCACTTTTGGAACAGCAGGTGAGATGAAGGCAGATCTCATTTTTAAAGTCGTCATTGTTGGTAGAGAGAGGGAATAAGTTATGATTCAACGCTCCACATTAGTTTGCTCTTTGACCAAGACCAGCATTGCTTAATTTTGGGGTATTTTAAGGTTTGAAAACTGATTTAGATTTAAAAATGAACTAAAACTGATGCTGGAAATAAATCTGACTTTGTGTCCCTGGAACATACAGAGAAAACAACAGAACATCACTAAAGCTGATCAGTGAACTTTGTAAGTAAGCAAATATACATTAAAATCATCAACATTTTCTGGTTCCCAAATGTGAACATTTGTTGCTTTTATTTGAGAGGTGTTATTTAATATCATCTGCTTTCTGACTGTTCAGTGGACAAAACAAATACAGTAACTTGGAGACAACAGTTTGGGTGTTGGGAAATTATGATTATGACACTTTCAAGACAAAACAATTAATCAAGAAAACAAGAATCAGATTCATCGATAATGAAAATACTTGTTCTTTGCAGCCCTAAATAAAAGCAAATTTGTGGTGCTACAAGTCCCCTTTAAAAACAAACAAATAAAGTGCTTTTGTGTCTCAACCTCATAGCTGAATCAAGTCATGCCTTGAGTATGTGTTGTTATATAATATGATTTGAGAATTTGACAGAAAAGAGAACATAGTTGATCTCATCATTTAGAAATGTATTATATACATATTCATCTTTATGGAGATTAGTTTTGCCAACTAAGTTCTGAGGAACAAAAGAAAATGTAATTCTAGCTTGGACAATATATACTTTTTTAAGTGAAGAGACGCTACCATTTTGTATTGGAGAGCAAGCCATAGTAATACAAAGCTGTTCCCTAAATCCTGCGTGAGGTTTGATTTAAACACACAAAACAAAACAAAAATGGCAAACATGGATTAATAAAGTAAACAGTTTCTGAACATTTTGTGACTTGGCATCATGCACAAAACATTTTAGCTTGCAAAAACTGTAATATAATTCATTACATCATCACTCAAAACATATTTGCTGTTGCAAATAGGGACAATTTCTGAGTTACAACTAAGTACATTCATATTTCAGAGAGGCCTCCACAGATAAAACACTAATACAACACCAACACCAGTGCAAATTTCCACTGGTTTGTTTTGCATTCAGTCTGCACAGTTTGGTGTAACTCTAGCAGATGGTTACAGCAGAGTTAAAAATCTGCTGCAAAATTGCATCCCTCTATCAGAAGTTAACAGTTAACAATTAAAGCCATTCTCCAGTTAAACCAGATCTAATTAGCTTTTGCCAACCCCCCCGCCCCCCCCTCGTACCCCTAAACATTCCATCTGCTGTATTGGAGCTCCTGATAGTGAACTCCACTTCGAGGAAGAGGAGCCTCTGCAGAGCTCTCTCCCTCTCTCTGTTTTTTTTTTCCCCTCACCGCCTGGTTTGAAGTCATCTTTTGTCTGGTGAGGGGGGGTTATTGTCTACATATTAAGTGAGGTTCTGTAAGGGTTTCAGCAGCATCTTGACTCCCCTAAGCTGAGGAGCAGCTGAGGTTAAGTGGTCTCCTCGCTCATGGCACCCATCTTCTTCTTCACCATGACAGCTGGGGACCAGACCGTTGCCATAGATACACTCTCCACCCCCAGTCGACTGCTCATTTGAAGTAAACACACACACACACACGCATGCACACACACACACACACACACACACACACACGTATATGTATATAAAGATATGCTCGATACAGTATCAGCTAACAGTGATTGATCTTTAATCTCTTTCTGGTCCTTTCATCAATTTCACATGTTCCTCTCTTCACATTCTCCTCCCCGAGCAACTTAGCTCAAAAGTGAACACTGAACAACATGAATACTGAATCTGAGAGCAGAAAACTCTTTTCCTTTCATGCACTCTAAGGTTTAATTGTTATCTATTAGAACTGATTACGAAAAATGGAAAGTCAGTTTTTGGAACAGTAAAAATAAATTTCAGTCACTGTCGATGAGTGCATTTCTGTTTGTTTTGCTCAAATTGCAGAACTTTTCACTGGAGGTGGAAGAATTCCAAGAGATAAACCAGTGATCAGGAAAATAATTCCAAATATTATTTTCCAATAACACACTCCACAGGGCAACTTCTTGTGTGCCAAGCTACAAAAGACACAGGTCTTGTTCACTGATTGAATGGACTGGAATTTGTGCTGCATGCAGGAACTTCTCTGAGCGATAAATTCTACGTTTCGAAATGTATGAATACTATAGGATCATTTATTTCCAAAGCCAGAATAATTCATGTTTGTCTTCAGGTATATTTGATTACTTTCAGGTGTAAAAGATGGTGAACTAAAAACCACAGAGTAAGTGATAAAAGGACCCAGGAAGCAAACAGGAGAGTTATGACCAGTCTGGCGAGATGGAAACCATCTTAAATAACAGACCAAGATTGTTAGAAATGAAACTTGAAAATGCTCTTCAGTGAAATGGCCTCACCTGCATTTCAAGTAATTTACCGCATTACTGATGAAGTTCTGCAAACACTTAGGCTGTAAACAAACATCCAAAAACAAAAAGGTGAACAATAGGGCGTTTGTTGTTTCGTTCATTTAGAAACTGCACCAAAGGCCTAAAAAGCCACTAAGCCTCACTGCGCATTATGGGCTTAATTCGTAGTTTCTCATAAAAAGTCATGTTCTAAATAACTGTTCGTGTATTTATTGACAAATAGCAGTAGCTCAAGTAGCTCAGATTGTAATAACATTGCGCTGAATTTATGTTGTGAACATGAATATGGTCACACAAGTCTCTCTTCTCAAAAAATATATACATGTGAAAGAAAATTGCTCGACAACTGATAATTATGAACGGATCACTGTAAAAAACAAACAAACAAAAGAAGGACAAAACATCCAATAGGAGGAACTTTTAACTCTTAGCTGCCATGGACTTCATGGTGCAGTAACATACGCTGACAAACCTAATAAGAGGGTGAAGGCCTGTGACGTCAGTGTGTATCAATATATTTTCTTGCTCCCAGTGATGACTCAGCATGATGTGCGAAAAGTGAGCATGGACTTGGAATGATATATGAGCGATAACCTGGAGATTTATGAAGAGAAGAGTCACTATAATATCCCTGAAGTCACTGGGTGGCCTTGCTTACCCAGCATGCATCTCTCTGTCAGGGTGAATGTAGAAAATGAAAACCCACCGTATTAAGTCTTTTGAAGCCTGAAGGCTCTACATGTATTTTATGTACATATTTCATGTAAATATCATGGCAAAGAGTGAATCACTGTGTATTATTTGTTTTTAATTACACTATGCTTCTAAGACAAATTAATCAGAAAATCACTGCATTTGTAAACTTTACAACAACATAATAGACATAGACATCATGAGCAAGAACTGTTAAATGTCCCCTTCAAAACTCGTGCAAAAGACAGTATTGTTTATTTTTCTACATTTCATCCAGTCTATGATGTTTTACTCTCTTGCATATACAAAATTGATGGATTTATTACAGAATCTAGTTCAGAAGTCAACTACCTTGCCTACAATTGCACAAAGATTCATTCCAGTCAAACAATACAATTGTGCCTTACAAGATCTCCTATAAATGATCATTTACAAGTGTAATCTCTAACTGCTGATAATTAATTTGTCATTATTTTGTGGATATCAGTGAATGTAGATCATCAGCACGCCATTGCTGCGTTACTATAAAAGGTCCCATACAAGTGGAGCTGGTGGGTCTTGATGCTGCTGTGACACCTCTGTAGATGTCTTCTCTTTATTCACCAGCGACACTGTCCTGTATGATCAGACTTCAGGAGCAAAGAGGCAAAGTGTTTGGATGGGACAACGAGGAGGCGCCACCCAGGACCCCAGACCAGCAGGCTGAGATTAGAGGACATTTGTTCCACAATATTGCTGCCTCCTGGTTTCCTAAGGCTGGTGCGTTTGCACAGAAGGTGCAGGCAGATATTTGGGCAGCGGCCAAAGCCTTTCCTCGCTAGCGGGCCACCTCGCTAGAGCTGCAGGTGCTGAGAAGGACTCCCCACTGCTTGCTAGCGTGGTCTGCGACCCTACAGGCTGATGGAACAAATGCTGGTCTAGGGAAAATAAACTTATCTCATTTGGATGACAACACATAGCCTCGGGTTACTGTGTTGTGTTGCACCAGTTTTGAGAAACAAGTCGGATGGGGTCAGCGGCTTGAAGCAGATAGAGTAGTTCTGATGTACGCGTGATAGTAAAAGATTCAGTTTCAGCATTAATATATAAACTTTTAAAAAAATATAATAATCAATATGGTCTTACTGATTGATAATGCAGCAACACTCACCAGATGGGCAGTGGTAATGATTTTACCGTACACGTTTGGAGCCTTTAGGTAACTGGGCATGCTGGAGGTATTCTCTGTGGAGGGGCTCTCTCCTGGCTGACCTGGCCCTGACCCCTGAGGTGAACCCCATCACGCAGAGGTGTTAGAGTGCCACCCGGCGTGATGGATCACCCCTCAGATCCCTGTGATCTAACAATCACGGCCAATCATCGGGACTCTCTGTCTGTTACTATAATGATCGGCAATGATTCGGGCCCCGAGTATTCAGATGATGGATGGGGGCTCGTGCCGGGTCCTGCGAGAGGGTGAGCCAGGCTGGATAGAGCCGGGGCTCAGTGTCTATTGACAGCATTGGTACGCTGAGTAGTTGTTAATATCTTTATCATAATGAAGTGGGGATACTTAACCCTGGAGTACGTGGGGGTCTCTTGGTGCCTTAACACTGATGTTTAAGGTGACCCCCCTTAGGGAGACGCCCACACATTGGCTAACCATTTTGCCAGATGATATGCTAATTTTTCTGACCTTAGATTGAGCTGGGTTACTCCCACGTCTACTGAAAAAGTGGATCATGAACTCAGCAGGACATATAAGGGACTTTATTTACATGTCTTTAATTTGAATTTCATGTTTTTGATGCTATCAGCACTTTAAACAGACACAAATCTTTTTCTGCTGAGGAAGATCAAAGTAACACAAATACTAATGTATACAGCACGAGCTCCATTTGTGTGGAAATACAGAAGCATTTCTGCAGCGATAAAATGTTTGAAACCGGGTTCTGTACTGTATGTCTATATAATACATGCAGCGACTATGTCTGGCCTTGGATTTGGGTAAAGGCTGTCACAAGCTCACATGAGTGCATGCATCACGGAGCAGGGGTACTCATCCAAACCCCACCCAAAAACCCACTCCCCCGGTGCGGGGAATTACTGGGCCTCTCCCAGCTCCTGGTAACCCCTTCATTATCCACACACCAATGGGTCCGGATCAGATTCAGCCTTTCTGCAGGGGGGAAAGAAATGGAAATTGGGAGGCAGGGGCTGCAGTCCATGCATCTGAACAATGCCTCAATGTTTAAGAAATGGGCCTCATGGATGGGAAGTGATAGGGTTCAGTTGTGCTCGGTCTGGAGCAGGAGTCCTTGTTTTCATTTGGTCATTTGTGAGAATCTGCTTAAATGGTTCCTCTGGATCTGCGGTTATTTAATTATCATGCGCTTAATTAGCAGCATTGCTTCAGAGAAAAATAAACATTTGGTGCGATATTTTGCTTTTCCCCTGAACTGTGTGGTCTGTGCTCCGCCATCTCTCTGACTCCATCTCTTTCTCTCCTCTCTATGTCCTCTATTCATTTTTAAATTAACCTCCTAATGGACCTCATCTGTCCAGAGCGAGCCTATTAACTAAAGCTCTACTCTCATCCAGGGTCCCTGCCACAGAGGGCTCCAGACCCCACCCACATGAACCTGTCCCTTACTGCCCATCAAATGAACAGCCCCGCACATCAGGAAACAAAAATCAAACGCGGAAAAAAAGAACCAAGAGGTAACAAAAGGATTTCATTGTATATAGTTAATTACCTACTGGCCCTTTCCGAACCGAAGAATTAGAGGGCTTTAATTGCTTTATCACCTGGGCCTTGTGAGCGCGGCAACTCAGCAATCAGCCTGATTTGTTTTAAATGAGCTGCCATGGGATGCGATGGGGAAGCTTGATGCCCTCCGGCGCCAATAGGTGAAGTGCTGGACTGAAGGGGTGTAGAGCGAGGCCGGGAGGTTCCCGAATGGCAAATTGAATGTCTGTAAATGAATGGAAATCAACAGTGTCAGTCCTGTTCTGCTGGCCAAAACAGTCTTCAAGAAACAGTATGCTAAAGGGCCTTTCTTCTTCATTTTTTTTTTCAAACAGAGGTTTCAAAACCCCAACACACCGACTCCCTCAGGATGTGGCGGTAGCCTTGGGATTTGAACACCAGTGTTACTGAAGCAATTAGCATATTCCTGTATTAAAGGAGGGAAGCGTGACAGTGTTTTCCAGGATGTCAGTATGTATCATTAAAAGGCATATTTTAATTAGGGACATGTTAGTTCGTTACACTAAATGGATTAACATTGCTTGTCAAGGGTAGAGATATGTTTTACATTTAAGTCCACTGGGGAACAAGGTCTCAATTTAACAAGACATCTTAAGTTGAGATGGGTCTTGTTAGCGGGGATTCAGAAATGGCACTTAGACAGTTTAATATTTTGAAAATGTGTGAAGACCGCCGTAACGCTGGTGCTGCTGTTTGTGTGTAACTGAGTGTAAGAAGTCAATTATTATATTGCAATTGTCTGCAGGCTGTGATCTGGAAACAACACGCTCAAAGGGCAGACAGTTTGCTATCATTTGCAAACTATATTATTAACAAAAGACAAACTCAAATTGGTTTAGTTTTACATTATAATTTGCAAAACAAGCGTGTCTATCTCAGAGCATATTTGTCCCTTTCAAAGTTTTTGCAAGGAGGGATTTTAAACCGGGGAGCTCAACAGCACACTTTCTGACGATGCAGCGGGTATAGGTTCTGCATGACCGTTTGGATCAAAGAGTGGTTATCTCTCCTATTGAGCTGTTCTCACCTCTGTCTTCTCTCATTATGGGGTGGACAACAAGAATTTCCCTCCATTAATCAGGGCCCAATTCCCGGGGTCAGCCATCACAGAACTCCTAACAAGCCAAAATGCAAAAAGAAGTGTGGTAAATAAAAAAATAAATAAAAACAAGACAAGCATCTCCTGAATGTCATAGATGCCCGGGAATTGATTTCTTCCCTGTTAGTTGGAGAAAATGGGCGAGAAACTACTGCTTAGCCAGAGGTTCTACTAAATTAGATTCACTTTGTGTGTGCAGTCAGCAGTCAGTCAGCAAAGTCAACTTGAACTGGTTGTGAAGTAAGCACATATTCATATAAATTGGCTTTTTTTCTGCTGTGAATGAAATAATCCTCCACCTGACCACAGCGGGTGGCTCTACATACATTCAGACACGTTGCCTCCGTACATATATGAATAATGGCTCGTGTTGGAGAACGCATTTCCAGAGTTTCCATGAGGAGCGTGTCAAAGGATTTTCAAAGGACTATCAGGCTAGTTATTGGGATGTGAACCCTGCAGCTGCATGTGTGTGTGCGTGCTTTTTTTTTCCCTTTTTTTTTTTTTTTTCGCCTTTCTTACACACCTGCTGTACTAACAACACCCCTGCAAGGATTAAACCAAGAGGATTTGCAGCCTGAAAAAAGGTGTCTGGATTCTCGACATGCGCTGTACGCATTCATGAAGTTCACTCTCATTCACTCTAAGATGAATGCAGACTTGTACAAATGCAGACGTGATAACAGACGCACTTCAAAATCAGCTGAATAACATAGAACATGCATCCAGAACGTGCAAACCTGTCCGTGCCGTGTTATTTTCTGCTGGTAAAAGATGATCCTCAGTAGAATATCATCACTCCCCCCTTCTCACTGTCACTTAGCCCTGTCTGGGTATAATGTCCTGCCCTACTTTGCCAGTTCTTGATTAAAATGTTGACTTTTTGCTGGGTAATAACCTGATTAATGTAATTGAATGTAAAAGGGCGTAGCTCAGCAGCACTGCTGATCACTGGAGATGGATTAGGAGAGAAGGCTTTCAAATTGAATACAGTTCTCCCTCCTCAGCTTGTTAATTGTGCCGTTTACCACTACCTGAGTCAGTGACCACTGCTATTTAGTCTCTCTAATGATGATGCACAGTCCGACCCAACCACAGATAATTAAAAAAGCCTTCCCCGCACCCACCTCCCCTCCACCTCTCTCTGTCTTGAGTTTGGTGTTGCATTGACAAGCCGCACTAAGGCTAGATATTGAGCTGTCCGCTTCGCAGAGCCCCGGCTGCAGGACCACGTAGCCTTTCTAAATGCTGTTGTGTTGTGTGTTTTCCAACAAGAAAGTTAGGTATAGATCCTAGTTGTCTGGCTGTGAGTGACGGCAGAAAAGGCTGAGGTTTCATCATGTTCCTCCTGTCAAAATGGTTCTCCCCCTTTGTCTCACTCACTCAGCCGCTTTTGTGCTATTATGAAATGTAGAAGAATTTTCCTTTTAGAAATCACTGCTTTCCACTTGGGAGTCCACAACCACAATTTCTTAAGTCTCCCTCATACATTGTGGATATTTTCAAACCTTTCCATCCACCACTGACACTTTAAGCTTCATTACTGTCAAATCATGCCATGTTTACAACCTGTACCCGACAAAGGTACGGAGAAATCTGCTGGTTTTGTTCAACATACAGAAAACAGTTAACGGTCCTGTTTAGGTTTGTTTTGTAGTGCCTGACAATAAGTTGCACTGGAGGTATTACAAGCAGCACGCTGACATGGGTTTTCGGTTGGCAGGGGACAAGTGACATTTTTATTCGTGCCACTGTGCAAAGAAATACCTAACCTCATTGTCAAGACCAGCCAGTGGGAGCAAGTACAAGCTCTTTTTATCTCTGCATGGTGTGTCTAGTCTCTTTTCACTTCTTCTGTCTGAAAGAACACAGTACTGAAGATCAATCCTAGTCCTACAGCATGTAAATCTTTATAACTGGCACCACTTTATTTGACTTTGATATGTTGTACTTCATTTTAGGGATGCAACCGAAGATTATTTTCATTATTGATTAGAAATTTATTTGCATTTATTCTAGTTCATGACTACGATCACAATTATTTAGAGTCCAACATGACATCCTCATGTTGCCTCTTTAGTAAGACCAAAAGTTAAAAACACAAAGAGATTCAATTCGCAGTGATATAAAACACAGAAATACAGCAATTCCTCATTTCAGGGCCTGAATCAACAAATATTTCACATTTTTGCTTGAAAAAAAGACACAATTTGATAATCAAAATAGCTGCATATTAATATTATTTCAGTCATCTAATCATTTAATCTGTTCTTAATTTCATTCTCAGTTTGATTCACATAGCTTCCTCTACAAAAACAAAACAAAAAATATTGTATAATTTCCTTTCAACATCAGCTTCATAGCACTGACACGTCTATTTAGACCTTAAGGTTATCATTAAAACTGGATATGGTTGGTTTTAGTCAATTTTCACTCATTTAAATGTAAAATGACATCTGTATCTGCACAGTGCTAAACTATTTATTGATTGAATTCATCTGTCTTATCTTATTGCACCGTATGCGATTTCTGCCACTAGGGGCATCTGAAAAAAATTAAAATAATAAAAACCAAAGACAAGGTTTGTTTTGTCTATTCTAGCTGTTGTCTTTGTTGTTAAACAACCACAAAATCTGCGTGATGTGGTTCAGGCACAGATGTTCACAGACCAAGGTAATGTACTAAAGTTTTATTCACGTTACATTTAGTCAGGTTCACAGAAATCCTACCTCTCTGACTGATGTGTCTTCGGGTGTTTTTTGTGTTTTCGCCATGAAGATGTCATGACAGACGAGCAAATGAAACGCATCATCATTTTTGGAAACATTTGGGATAATGTAAGTTCAACAAAATGTGCAACTTAGGTTGGTCGTGGGCTGTTTTCAGACATTTTACTGAAGAAATGCTACCTTTTAAATCTTTAAGACTTGATTTCCCTGTTACATTAGGTTCTGAATTACAAATGCCTTATGTGTCCACATTCATTTTAATTAGCTACATAATAAATGGATAAAAATGGATAATATACAATTCTATATTCAATTATTCTACTTGAGAATATTTATTCCTGCAAGAAACTTTTCCCAGTCCATGTCTCCCCCATCAGATTAAAATTCATCCTTTTAAACGGCCCCTGTTGAAGCAGCTCCAGAATGAGGAGCATTTTAAGAGGTCTGAGAGCAGGAAAAGCAGCCTGTGAATTCACAGTGCTCGCAGTCTCGAGCAAGTGCTGAAATAATTAGGGAGAGAGAAATCTTTGGCTTGTGCAAACTTCCTTCCACCATTGCAGAACAAAATAATAAAGAGAATGTGTGTGAGACAAAGGCAAGAGACCCCCACGGTGCCTGGGTCTCTGCTTCCTGTCATGAGTATTCCTGCGGGGTTTCACATGACAAAACGCAGAAAGTTGTTTTGTCCCCGTGCCTGTCACGATACACCCTCATAACCGCAGCTGTGTGTTTGTGTGCATGTGTGTACGCGTGTGTGTTTGGTTGTGCACTTGCGTATGTGTGTGTGTGTCCGTGTGAGTGTGTATTTGTGTGAGCGTGTGTGTGTGTGTGTGTGTGGCTGTGCTTTTCTTTTTTTGTGCTGGCATGTTGTCTCGCTGTCTTCCCTGTCAGCTCATAGCCTGGCACCTGCTCTCATGTTCCTAATTAGTCTCATTTAATTAATTATATTCTACAGCACATCTCCCCTCTGTTCATATGCAGTTTCTTTCTGTAGGTTTCACACTCGTCCCTCTACTCTTCTAATTTCTTACACTTTGGATGTGGAGAAAGAGGAGTCTCTCCATGTGTTCAACTGCAGTCGGATGGGCGTTTGTTGAGAGGAAGAGGAGGCTGAGTTAGAGTTACAATAGTGGTTAATAAGCTGTCCTCTGGCTGAATCGAGCACTCTTTAAATACTGAACACTAAAGCCTTGCCAGTTATATAAAACATGTTAAACAGAACATAATACTTCCTTTAGTTGACCGTGTTATTATGCTCTCAAAAGCTGTTTTTTCCCCACCTTCTAAATTTGATGCGAAATGAGCGGTTTTTGCTGGCGAGACGCGCTGACAACCAGCTGACTCACAGACAGAATCTCTTCAGTAAGCTGCAGGAAAACAAGTCAAGTTTCAAGCATGGTGAGTAAACAGAAATCAGGAAAGCACTTTACCTGTGACAGTCGGCCTAAGCACCTCTTTCTTCTCTGTTAGCTTTTCTGTTCCATTTGTCAGGTTCACTTGGCCTGCATGCCAGTGTTGTCCATTAGGTGCATTTTCACTGTGCTTAGCACTACAGTAAAGGACTGAATTGAGAGGAATGAGGAAGAGACGAAAGAAGAAGAAATGAGTTTATTAGCCCCAGGAGTCAGGGGGGTAATTACTCATCATTTGGCTGCATGAAATGTGAGGAATATTTATAGATTTATTGATTGTCAGGATATACAGTAAATGCACCACAATATCTGACGCAAAAACCCACCGAACGCCTATCCCGAAATCACCTTTATGTTGCATGAGGTGTGATGATTCCTTAAAAACAAGTGACACTAAGCTGGGGGCATCCAAGGTGCACGAGTCCATCAATGAACGACAGTGGAAACAGCGTTGAATTTCACTTCCTGATGTCAGAGAAGAGGGGCAGGCAGTCGCAGGCAGCCTCCCAGCTGCCCCTCATCCCGTGTTTTCCACTAGAGGATCCTGGGCTTAAAGAAAAGGTGCCGTTAATAATTCAGAGCCTTGATGAACACCACCCAACACCGCCACAAAAGACAAGATCAAACTTTTGGCAAAGCCGGCGCCGCAGCGGGCCGATAGTGTTTCCCTGCGTAGCTCGCTGTACATTGACCATATGGACATCATAATCACCCGTGGGATGAATCAGCAGATTCTTGATCTGGAGCCCAAAATCACACGACACCTTAATTAGCTGGTGTTGATATCGCCCTTCACACTGCTAATTTGTCACCGCCAGCAAAAACAGCTTCTGGCAAGCACGGTTCTGTTGCATTTTGTCGACACTGTTAAGGAAACAGAGATGGAGCGTTTGAGGCGACAAATATTTGAATTCCCTGACAGGTAGCTCCTTACATGGCGAAGCATTTCTTTTACCAACAAAGATTTCACATCGAATCATGTTACATATCAGCAGTCAATTATGAGGAAATAAGCACAAGTTTGTCCTGGTTATTTCCTGAATAATAAATGCGGCCGTCATTAAATTATTTGGAACTGTGTTTATTCCCAGTGACATGTGGTTCCCAATAAGGTGTAAATAATTGCTGCCCTCCTTGGGAGGCGTAGCCGGCATGAAGCAGTGAGTTGAAAAGGTCAGACGTGTTCTGCACGCCGGCTCTAAAGTGGTTTATTAGCATCCCAACGACATATTCAGGAGATCGTCTGAGACATAATTACCTGGATAAGGTACAGATGAATACTGTATTTGGGGGAGAAGGCAAGGTTGGCTGGATATTGGCTTTGTCTCCATTAACCTGGAGCACGGTGTTAAAGGATCTGTTTGTGGAGAGAAAATGACAGGGAGTCGGGCTGACGGGGCCGGACTGAGACAGTTAAAGGCCCCTCGCTGCATAGGATAATTAATAAATAAAATACCAGGGGAGCCCCTGCCATGCCTTCGTCTATGACAGGGGCTGTCTCCAGTGCGCTAAAGCATTAAATGACCAATTTCTGTCAGACTAACTTCCACCACGCTCTCTCTCTCTCTCTCTCTCTCCCCCGCTCCCTTTCTTTCTCCCTCTCTCTTCTGCTTGCCCTCTCGTCTCCACTACGCTCACCCCTCTCTCCCTCGTTCCCTCCCTCGCTTCCTCGTTTTTCTGAAGTGGGGCTACTTTGCTCTCTTTGCACTGAGTTTTTCAGCGACTGATGGCTCTAGTTCATTTCTGCTGAATTAATTGGTCCCTGAATGAATTCTGTTGACAGGGCAATTCATCATGTGTTTGGCCTGACAGTGACTGGGTGTTGGGTAGGGGAGGGGGGGTGGAGGCGTCGGGGAGTGAGCGTGTGTGTGTGTGTGTATGTGTGTGTGTGTGTGTGCTCGGGGGGTTGTAGCGGTGTGGGGAGCCAGTCAGAGGTGGTGGGGGTTGGTGATTGTGGCCTCCCACTTTTCTTTCTCCCCTCTTTGCCTCGTCTCTTCTTCTTCTGCCGTCCTGCTGGAGCTGCACAGGGCTGGATGCTCTTGTTGCACTGTTGTACCAAAACAGTTGAGACTCAAACAAATCAAACCCCCCCCCCACAAACCCACCCGCCCACAACCCCCTCAGGCTGGGCTTCTGTCAGACAGAAGACCCTCTCTCAGCTTGAAGGGGGCATACAGGTCAGTGCAACCCCATTTTACACATTTTGGCCTTTTGTTACGCCCCTACACGCTTCCTCCCCGACCCCGAATCCCTCCCCGCCACTTGATGTGCACACACAAACACGGTAGCACCATCCCTCGCCCCGCAGCTCCTCATCCCTTTTTGCAGAGTGACATAATCAGGTAGCGAGGCATATTTAGTGCTTAATTACACAATGTGTCGCACAATGGCCATTCAAAACGATAATTTAGCTCCTGAAGGGAAATGGCTCTGCACTGCTGACTGATCTAACTGGGATGGGAATGGTATAATAGCATATAGTTGGCAGACGAGGCCTGGGTTGAGAAACGCAGCAATTGCATTTCTCCAGACAGCTCTCCGACTGCTCATTATTCTAATTGCGAACTATGCTACGGCACAGGATGCACACAGAGCCCGAGCATCCTTTGAGCTTGAACATGGAGGAAACCTCTTTAGGCTGCGTTGAGTCAATCAATGCTCACTCATTACAAACATCACAAAGTCATGTTCTTGTCGCCTGGATGGTCTCACCCGCCGACAGTGAAAATAACCTCATAATCATCGTTCTGTCAGGATCAGGATCATCAGAGACCGGGCCTGAACTCTCTGACTCCCCAGCCACACTGAAATAATCTCCGTGTGAGATGATGATTTATTTTCACGGGGACATTTTTGCGAACCTTTATTCTAATTCTCGAAGCCTTTCATCCTCGGACAAGGACACATTCAAGGACACTTTTATGTCTATTTAAGACAAACATAATCACTTTCAAGACATAAACCACATAAGAAATAACTCTTTCCGACCAGCAACACATGAAGTAGCTCCACATTATACCTCTGGACTGCTGCAGCGCTGCCTCCTCTCAACCCAAATCCATTTGGGATTAACAGAGTTAACGAAGGCGCCATTGTGAACAACACTGCACCCGTGCAGCCACTAATTAAAGCCGCTTCTAATGAGGGCTCGTTGATTGACACAGCAGGGTTGGCCTCTCCCCTCACCAGCATCAACTATGACAGCCACATGATGAGGCTGATGACAGGCTCCCATGCAGGCAGATGACAGGACGTCACCGCTAGACCACCACGACTCCTCGTCTCCGAACAATACCGCGCTCGTGTCACACCCCGAGATTCATCCAGTGGATGTTTACACAAAGAGGAATGATTGTGTGTTGAGTTCGAGGTGTTTGCACTGTACTTAGGCAGCGTTTATTCTGCTCAGAGGAAAACGCACTGTGCACGGCTGGTGTACTTTAAGTGCAGTAAAACACACCAATCAACAATATAAATGTATTGTAAGGAAAGTAAAAGTCCTGCATTCAGAAGTTAAAGTACAACAGTATCATCAGCAAATAAATGTGATAAATTATTACTTAACTGTTTGCAAATGTTATCCAAAAACTGAAAGCGTTGCAAAATAAATCTGGGAAAGAAAATAAATTAAA
>JBCAUF010000044.1:13465619-13477353 GCA_038406115.1 Haemulon aurolineatum | reverse complement strand
GCTGGCAGCTATAGCATCCTCACTGCCGGCCATGTAACTCGAGCTCATCCCTGAGAGAGATAGTGATTTAAATATTTACAGGCCCTCCACGCCTCTGTGTTTTGACCCTTAACTGTTTGCTGTGAACCTGAACTGCAGGTTAAGTAGAGGGGAAAGAGATACGCTCTGCAGCCCTGGGTGTCCGGGGAGGCGAGGAGAGGCGCAAAAGCAGTGTTTATCGACGGGGCTGGTGAGAGTGCGCTGTGTGGACACGGCGAGGGTAATGAGCGCTGGGAGCTCGAGTGTAACTGAGAGGAACTGTCCTATCTCACGGCCACTGATTGTGGTGATCGCCTATCGAGTTCATCTAATGTCCTCGTCCGCGGACGCTAACCACAAGCTAACCGCAGTCTAACAAAGCCATAACAAGCCTGCTTCAATCCTTTGGGTCGAGAGCAACGCTTTAAAGATTCTTCAGTCTCTCAACAGTGAGCTGTTACGTGCACGCCGTTTAAAGACGTCACGGGAAAGCGTTACGACTTGTTTAGCTTAAAGTGACCTCACGTTCTTTAAACAAGATCAACTGAAGGGTACAATGTAGTGCAAAAGTAAAATTAATGGCGTCGTAAAAAAGGAGTGGTGTCACCTACCAGGAACCATTCCAGCGAGCGTGGAGGTGGGGTAGCTGCCTTGCCCTGTGGGGGGGACATGAGGCGGGTAGCCAGGTAAGGTGGTGCTGGCCATGTCTCGACCTGCAGGCACACAGGAGGGAAATTCTTACACGGGTGCTTGAACACAGGAACGTTGAATAACTTGCCGTATGTATTAACAAATTACACTCCCTCATTATGTTATGCGATGTGGGCGGCATTACATTTTCTTCAAAATGCATTTGCTGTTGTAAGTAGTAGTGTGGAGACCTAATTTCTAGGAGACAGGGTTGATAATTTAGTGGTACGCAATGTTATCCGTAATGTATCACACCTTTTAATTTTGCAATAGCATGCAAGGTCATTTTGCAGTAGTCTAAAGAGAAATAGTTCAGAAATACTAATAGAGCACAAATATGTAAAATGTTGCAGCATGTTTCATGAAGTTGCATGCTACTCATCTGTTTACCGAACTGTTTTTCTTATATTATGGGTGATATTTATTTAAATGAAATGATCTAATCAGACTCGGACTGCTGAAGCATTAATATACCAACGTCCTGAGCAGCTTTAAAACTGACAGGCGCATCGGGCCAATGAGAACGCTCCGCTTTCAGCTCCGCATTCAGTCTCGTAATTAACAGTGACAGTATCGGGCCTGGCTGCATGAAGGGGCACACAGGACAGAGAGATACGGGTCCAAATCAGGCCCCAGCATCAGCCCAGTTTCTCTGCCTCTGCACAAAGGGGGACAGAGCAGCCGCTGTTAATGAGGGGCAAACAGTCACTTTGGCTCCTGTGTACACCACAGTGAGGCCACAAAGCGTGATGGGACTGATGGCTCTGCAATGCGAGAGGCGGACGCTTTAATTTGGTGTGCATTTGAGGATTAGTACATTATTATTATGAATTAACACAGAGGTAAACCAACTGCACAGAGTGAGCTTGATTGGATTTTGATCCGTGGCCTTATGGGTTAAAATTGTACCTGCTATAAAGGGCTGGCTGGCATACTGGCTGTAGCAGGGGCCGTGGGCATGGGCAGGGTAGCTGGGAGTAGAGGCATCTACAGAGAGGCTGGACTGGTGGGGCAAGATGTCAGCTAGAGCAGAGTCCCCAACAGAGGAGGGGGTGAAGGGGGCAAAGGATGCCTCATGGGGCTCCCGCTTTACACACATGGAGGGTGGATATGATGGGTGAGAGTCTGCCAGGTGGAAAAGAAAGAAAAAGGAAAAAAAAAAAACCTCTATGTGATGTAGGCATACAAGTCCACACATACAGTACTGTGCACGCATTCACTGCAGTCACTCAGACGTGTGGTGGGGTGGGATGTGAAGCTTTCCAAATGTCCAAATAACCAAAAGGAAAACTACTGTACGGAAGCAAAAACAAATCAAATGTGTCGCAGCAGAAGTTTTTAGATTTGTCACGCACATAGCCGAACACTACCACAGGGTAATAAATCAAACAGAGACAGGACTCCAAATCCTTAGCAGACTCGTGGTATGAATTAAAGGATGAGGAACACAGAGGAACACTGTGCTACCACACATTAACTTCCTATCTTTTACCAACTCGGGCCCAGACATCTCATATGAATCCTGAATTGATAAGCAGTCTTTAGAAGTTGATTTGTTCATTTTCATAGCTCATAATAATAATCTCATATGCACCCAGCGGTAATTCACTCAACTAAGTGGAAACATACACCAGTGAAATGTTGCAACAACACATCGCGCCTGATCAATCAAGCTCAAATGCGTAAAAAATTTCCCCAAGGTTTTTTGGGAAAACAAACAACATAATCTCACGGCTGCTTTCTCACAACAAAATCACTCCCACAAATAACCAAACAATCGGCTCTCAGACAGTTCAAAACTCCACACTTTGATCTAATTTGGCTGATGAGTCCTGGCATCGTTCATTTTTCAACCGGCTCTGCCTCTTGAACCTATATGCAATCAATGTGAGCTCTGTCTCCGGCCTCTCCGCGTCTGCCGCAGAGCCTGCTCTGTTCGCTGGGGCCTGTGGGGAGAGATGGCTCTTTCCCGACACCATGATAGCCTCATTAGCTGCTTCCCCCATCATTGTTATTTTACAACAGGACTGTGTGTTGCGATTCCTCATTAAGATAAGGGCTGTTCTATGGAAGGGGGATGCAGCCCTGTCAGCCCTATGAACCTAACGCCGGGGAATCAGGCAACCTGACTGCTCTCCCATAGAAATCTATAGCAAGGTCCTCCACATCTCTTTGTCTTTGTGACAGCTGTTAAACGTGGATTCAGACAGAAGTACTGCAATTATCCCGACTACTCTCATCTTATTGAGACAAATACCACTGTCACAGAGGGAACAGAACTGCACAATGTTACACTAACAATGTAAGTTTTTAACTTATGATCAAATCATTAAAAAGAGTGGTTGACATGGATCTCTGGCATGAACAGAGAGATTCTAACGAGTGGGCTTTGCGTTTAATTGGACGGACCTAAAGTTTGTCACATGCGCCGCACAAGTGTGTCATGCATTTATCGGGAACAGCGTCCGAATATGGGAATGAGTGCAAATGACTAGCGTTCACTTCTCTTCTCCAGTTAATTAAATAACACGGAGTCTGTTAAAGTCTTTAAAGTTAAAACAGCTCTCAAAAGTCTAGTTAGGCTTGAGTTTGATGTGGGTGCGTAACAACCACAATCCACACCGAGAAAACAGGCGCTCGCTGATACAAGACAATACTGCAGATTACGTCAGAAACACCAGAAAAAGCAGCACTATGTTCAACCTAACCCACTTTCACAATCTCAGGAAGAATCAACTATAAAAAAAAACCCAAACATGGTTGAAAAACACACTTTATGCCACATTTTAGATTTTTTAAGAAACTGATTGTGTGTTTACCACTTGTTTGCTTGTTTAGTGAACCTTGCTCACGAAGGTACAGTATATATTTGTTCTTAGGAACGCTCACTCTGTAATCAGGGTGATCATTGAACATTTAGGACATTCATCTGAACTTTAGGATGAGACTGAGGGTGTTTACACCGTATCTGAGACTTCCTGCGCACTACTGTAGGCTCCTGTTTTCTCAGCGCCCGAGCAACCGTTGTCAAACAGACAGGGGTTACGACGCAACAACAACTGATACAAAACGCATCGTTCAAGACCACTGAACTCTGAAACTAATCAGACATGGTGTTGCTTATTGTCCTGGAGACGAGGCAGAGCCCGGGTAAAGGGAGCCTGTCAAATCACGGGCCCTGATGATGGAGGTGGAAGATAAACTCGGGGTCCTTGGGGACTCTTCTTCCCCGGCAAACACATCTCTGAGAGGTTGAAGACGCTATAGAGTTCTCCAACATCTGTCTCTGCTCCACCACTGATACCACGTCTACAGACCCCATCAACCATAGAAATGAACTGTTAAGAACCTACAACGGTCCTCTGAGTGATGCGTCCAGATATAGCTGCAACAGCCCTCTCTCAAGTGAGCACTTCGCTCTTAAACGCACACCGAGGAACTTTGCAGCGCAGACCATTTGCCAACGGAACTCTTGTTTTCAAAAGCTGACATTCGGTCCACAACTTTTTCACTCCCTCAGTATGTTTAGTTCATGTTTGCACTGAGCATAGCCAGTTAAACCTCTGCCTTCACTCCCCTGCATTGTCGAGGCGGTCATTTATAACCACTTACACCAGAAAGGAACAAAAGAACGACCGTCAAAGGCTGCATCCACTTGTGAGTGAGTAAAGAATATTTGCGGCGCCAAATGGCTTAATTCCCCATCCACAAGTTTAAAGTCATTCATTATCAAATGTGTGCTCAAAGGTTAGCGTGCTATTGCGGGGAGGGGTGATATAAACATTAATTTCCGAGCTCTGGGCTGCGGGCGTTAACTGAGCCGAGACAAGCCGTTTGTCACCAGGCCACACACCAGGCACGGCGGGTTAGGTGGCTGCTTGTTGTTCGCCACCCAGCAGAGAATAGCTGGTGCTGCCAAGTCATAAACTGGGCTCAGAGTGCGGCATGCATTTCAGGTGAAATTAATCTGAAATAAAGCAGGCATTTATTTTTATTTTTTTCCACCTCTGCGCTCTCATCTGTACAGTTTCTCACTCATGTGGAGATACATAAATATATATATATAGGTAAGAAGGTAGATAGACATGAAGAGAGATGGAAAAACATTAGATCTTCACATCTGCTAGAGTTGTAGTCGGTCAGAGGGGTGCCCATTTACACCCAGCCTCCCCACAGGCTCTGGTGAGAGTGATTATCGAGCCCAGCCTGCGCAGAGACTACTGTGCTCTCATTGGGCGTGACACTAGTTAACTACTGATAAGTGGCTACAATATTACACTATCATTTCTTCATGTTTAAAGCTTTTGTCAGGATTAGAATAACGTCAGCGAAGATGCATTCGATCCGCTTTGCTCCGATCAGGTACCAAAAGAAAACTGTGCTGATGCATAAATGCTGAAGCAGAACCAGAGAGCAAGGGTTAATCGTGAACATGTCATGCCATCCGAGGACGCGCTGAACCGCTTGAAGTGTTCATCTGGAAACAGGCACACATACACACACTTGCAACAGCCTCTTTACAGCTATTTACCAGGATTGAAGTTCCTTCTTCACTTTTCACCCATTCAGATTCAGATCTGATATGTTTCTGTATTGTTAGGATAAGAGAATAATTTCCTGACAAAGAATCATTGATGCATTTCGTCTTTTTTCACGAGATGGTAACGTGATAATTCATTTACATAATATAAAATTTAAAGATCTAAGGTCATTGCACAGGACGGGAAAACATTTGGTGCGTCTTACTAAATCCCAGCGGTGCGTTTCGGTGCCCTAAATCTCCCTCTGAGTTTGGCTGCCGCCCTCCTTCCTAGGTGACCGTCTCTTTCACACATCAGGGTAAACAGAGGACACAAAAGATGGCCGACATTGCTTTCTCTATGGCGCCCTTGGAACGCAAAACTGAGCACTTCATTAATCATTCATCTTTAATAGATTATGCAAATTTCAGGACATAAAAATCAACAAGATCAATAACTGTATGAATTTTAATTGGGAGCAGAAAACATTTAAGGAATGAATATAATCTCGTTGCTCCATCCAGTGTGAGAGCATAATTTATTGATAATTGGATTGCAGCCTAAATGAGGAAGGTAATTTAGCATTTTTCAGCCTTGGCGTACATTCCTATTTACAGGGTTTGCTAATGGCAGAAAAAAATAATATTATGCACTGACAACCTACACCCAATCAAATGCTTCACGCATTACTTTGCATAGTCGTTAAAATTAAATAATAAAAGTTTACTGGATATTACTTCTGGATTGAATTTGGTGTTGAAAACGCTCCGACACATTTTTTATTGCCTGCGCTAAATTATGTTGTCACATTCCACTTTGGGAAAAAGTTTCGTTTAGTTCGCCTCCTCATTATGCAATCTGTGGCCCTCACATGTATCGCTTTAGGAGGCCCCGGGCCCCCAGGTGGCTTGAAGGCCACCTGCTATGAGTGTGCTCCCCAGAGCGAGACCGCTTTCATAGGAGGAGCCCAGCGTAAAAGACAAAAACACACCTTTCTTCTCCTGGGGCCCAACTTTCTGGGGCAAATCTACCTCCCACATATTCAGGAATAAAAAAGGGGTCTTTCTTTTCCCATAGCTCTGCGCCTGGGTGTGGGGCTGGACTATAGGGATCATTTGAGAAGGGCCACTGCAGTTTTCAATCATGCTGTCCTCCTCTTTACTTACTCGGGCTCTCTCTCTCACTCTCTCTCTCTCACACACACACACACACGCACAGTGCACTCATTGACTTTGATGCCCACTGTATAATTATGGTTGTTTTATTAAAAGGCTGGTATATTATTCTCGTGTCAGCGTGGCCACCAGTAAACCTAACCTCTCCTGGGAAAGAGCTTCAGCAGCCGCATTGAAACAATATTTCAATTAAGCAGGCGGCCATCAACCTCGACAGCAGAGCAAAAGAAGCCATCGCGCAATACAAGGTGGGTTACATGATACAGATAGTTAATACAACACGATATTCAATACACTGCACCTGCCATTACCTGTTGGCTCTTACTGGAAGTTGCTATTGAAAACAGCAGACAGTTCATAGGTTGGGGAAAAAAAAAAAAAAAAAAAAAATTCAGCGTTTCTTTCAATGTCTGCGTCTCATCTGTATCTGGGTCTCTCTCTCTCTCTCTCTCTCTCTCTCTCTCTCTCTCTCTCTCTCTCCACAGCATGAGGCAGCCAGCCAGCCACGGTGCCATTCCAGCCGCTGTCAATCAACAGGCTATCATAGCCTTTGATGACAACGTCGTGTCGCGGCGAGAACAGCAGCTGTCTCTTATGAGAAGTGCTCCCAGTCAATCTGTTAGCGGGCCAATCCAGGCTAACACAATAGCCAGTTAGGAGCGGCGTGTGAAAGGCCTGTAGGATTTAATGGGCTCAGATGATATATCGCCTCGCTCCGGCCCCTCAGAAATAAACACACAGACTGCCGCAAAAAGTGGCTTAGGAGAGCTCTTTTTTTTCCCCCTCTTTCATTTGGCGATAAGAGTTTTATGTAGTGCAGGAAAATGCGTGCGCCATAAGGAAGTGACAGTCAAAATCTTGATGAGTCAATCATGATGCGACGTCAAGAAGATTGCTTTTCGAGTACTTAGTCAAAGTTGAACAAATCTGAGAAAATAAACGCTGAAATGTTTATTTAAATCAGTGGAGTTTTACATTTTAACACTTTAATCCGAAGGAAGGGGAAGCTCCAAACAACTGTGTGATCATCAGTATTATCCATTCGTGTTATGAAGTGAGGTAAAGTGTAATCTGGGTGTAAAACGACAGTATGCAGTGCAGCTTCAGTGAGTTCATGTGCATTATAGTGTACCAAAAAGCCCTTTTGTCAGCTGTGGCCATCTTTATGGTGCGCCCGTGTGCTGATTATGGGATTGAATTAGAGTGATTTTTTTTTTTCTGGAGGATGAGGAATTACTAAATTTTGGAAAACAGTTCAACAGATTCACTTGGCTTGTGAGAGGGAACAAGGAGGACTTCGGGAAAGATGGGATAAATTATGTAAAAGTGAGTGTAATATGCCTTATATTGAGTGAAAAACTCTCAGAGAACAGTTGGGGAGACACCATGACACACTAAAGAAATACGCAGCAGAGGCAGAGACGACACGCAACAAGGTTTGCGTTCCCAAGCCCTAAGCTCGACCGCCACACCGCAGATGTCTCCGACCTGCTGCAGCTGTGTGTATTCTTTTAGGGATCAATCTAGCGTGAGTCAGATTGTACCTGTCACAACAGAGTAGCTCTGGGAGACGCTGGAGGCGAGGTCGGAGCTGGCGCTGGTGGAGAGGCTCGGCTTCACGTCCTCCAGGCCAGTGTTCAGGGACGGGAGTGAGTACTCGTTCGCCTGTGGACAAACACACAACAAATGCAAAAATGTGTCAGCGGAGGAACGCACACGTGAGAACGTGTGGTAGTTGGGAAAAGAGCGTTTTCACATAAATAATCTCACATTCTACCAGATTGTGGCAGGATCTGGTTAATATCAGTCATGCACTTCGCGCGAGCCCACTGCGGGTGCCAGATTCGGAGCAGATTTCCCAGTTTAGGAGACACTCTATGAAATATGTCTTGAAGGAACCCCCTGGTGGATCTGAGGAGGCTGTCTGTGATCCTCTCTCTGCGTTTCCATCTGAATATTTCCTGTGAATTCTGCGAGCACCGCCAACCAAAACCCCCCTCCTGCCCTCCCTCCCGCCCCGCCAACCCGTCCCGTCCCCGCTCCCCATGCTTTACCAAGACCTATGATGTATGCATGCATTAGGGCTTGTCTGAGGAGAAGGCAGAAAGGGAGAGAGGGATGAGAGAGGGATTGGGAGAGGAGTGAAAGGACGGGGTGTCAGCTGGCTCTTTGTGCTCCACTGCAGTCATCCCTGTGACCAGTCAAGGGAGGAGACATTCAGGGCTTTGTTACAGGAGAGACATGTGGTGTGGTTTTTTAAAGGGGAGTACAACCTCAAAATCAACCTTTGTGCTCTGCCTCTGGGATGAACACATAAAAACTGGGTTAATAAAATGATAAAATAGTGTGTATTATTTTACACCTTTTATACTTTTATGAGTATTTTTTTTTTACTTTGCATTGGAAGTTTTCATTGCATTTCTTTCCAATTGTGATAAAACACACTCGTGCGGCCGCAGCCATCTTTCATGTTTTACAATTTCTCCTTCAAAACAAAAAAAAACATGCAATAATCTGCTGTGCTGCACCGGAAAACTTCATGTCAGGATCAACGCGGTGTTTATTCGCTTTAATCCGAGGTTAAGACTCTGCTAGCAGCTGTGATGAATCCCGTTTGTTAATGAGATGACACTTCCTGACCTGACTCCTCTCCTTTGAAAGGATAAGTGTGTGTGCACACATTTGTGCCTGCGAGTGTTTGTACCCGAGTGTGCGTGTGTGCATCTGTTTGCCTCAATGGGACCGGGAGGGGTCCCACAGGGGTGAGCTGGTGACCCCGGTCTTGTCTGCCTCTATCCCAGATAAACTCTAATTGTCTGCTTACAACTGTTCCCTGGCACTAGGCTGGATGTTCCTCTCTATTCCGCTGGGCCTCCGCAGCACAAGAGCCATTTTGTCATGCAGATGGGCTGTGGGCAGGGCTGGGCAGGGCTGGGCGGAGGGCGAGTGGCAAGCACAGAGGGGCCTGAATGACCTGACCACATGGCTGCCAGAAGTGTGGGAGGGATGAGGCCTATTCAGCCTGGCCTCTTCAAAATGGCTTTTTAATGCCCTGACGCAGACACCAGACAAGCCCCTAATAGCCTAATATCCCACCTTTTCACCAGTTTAAGAAAAGGAGGGGGTGTTGGAAACAGGGCGAAAAAAAGGAGGCGCACAGAAAGAGTGGAAAGCGGCCTGATTAATATTACATTAAATTAAAACTGATTTTTCTGGACCATTCTGATGCCGTTTTTCTCCCCCCGCCTCCACCTTCCTCTCGCCTTTTTAATACCTTCTCCTCCACTCTTTGTGATTGCAAGTCATTTCCAATTCGTTTTGGTATTGATCTTGCCGTAGAAATCACTTTGGTAATTAGCTGCATTAGGGGCTGTATAGCAGGCTGAGGGGCTGTCCCTCTGATTTATCGCCGCTGTAATTCCCCGTGATCGCGCAGAGATGAAAATGAACTCAATTAGGGCACAGCTAAGGCTGCATGGGCACCCACATAGAGTTCCAATGGAAAAATTAATAGTCTCTTGTTGTTTAACAGTCTAATGAATGTAAATAAAGGTTATCCGCTGTAATAGGCTGCAGGCTCGTTGGTTGCTTTGAGCAAGAAGTTGCACGGCTCACCTGTGTCCGGACGTGTACCTGATAATTCGCTATGTAACGTTAGAAATCAATGATTAAATTAAATTATTTTACTGTTGACCACCACAACTTCAGGACAGAGAGGAGGAAAGAAACCAGGTCAATGTCACATAGCAGAAATAAATCTGTCTGGCCGACCTGTTCGGGTTTGACGTGTTCTGAAGTGGGGAAGACATCAGGGTAGGGAGGGCGTTCGAACACACGATCCAGGGCCTCCAGCTGCTGCTGGGTGAAGGCGTCCGCTCGCAGGTGCTTCCTTAAGCTCTCCACACTGCCCTGAGAGTCGCTGCCGGGGCCCGAGCCATCAGAGCCATCTAGAGAGAGGGAGAGGGAGAGGAAGAAGGGAGGGGGACAACACTCTGCATCAGGGCATCGCTCCAGTCTTTTTGTTTTTTTTTGTTTTTTTTACCTGATATTATTCTACGGCTAGCAATGTGAGATAAGCATGAGGAGATTTTTCATTCTTTTGAGCTCAATGGGTGCGAGAGTGATGGCATGAGGAGCAGGAGTAAATTCAGGGAGAACCCACCAGCATGTCTCGCCTTTTATCTCCCTCTCCTCCTCTCGCACACATACACTCACTCAAGCAGCTCTCTGCCTCGCTCAAACACCCCCTTCCCTCCCCTTCCCCCACACCCCAGCCCCCTCCGCCTCTCCTCGCGGCCACCATCAGCGCGGTCATCATGTGATAGGTCTATGGTAATTGATGGATTACCTTCAGTGCAAATATATACTTGTAAGGGAGAGCGTGTGTTTCAGGAGGAGAAAGTAGGGCTGGCGATTACATACAGAGCCTCTCATTCTGCCGGCGGGAAATGGAGAGCCATTATTTAACTGCACTATTTCCTCCTGAACATATTACCCTTCCCTCTCTCTGTCTCTCTTTCTCTCCCTCCATCCCCCCACATATTGCCTGTCTTCTGGAAAACAGAATGGAGTGGGGACGGCACTCAGGGCCGAATGAGGACGGGGCGTCGAGGGCAAGCGTATGCATTTCCTCACTCGGTCACACTCTATATAAACAAATGAGCCTGTGCTTCCCTCGCTCTCCTGATCTCTGACCCTATCAACTCGGCCAGAGGGAGCCCGCCTTCGCCGCTGCTGCCACCGTCGCCGCTGCTGCAGCTCTCCCTGTGCCCACTCATCAAGTCCTGAACGCTGAGAGGAGGGAAAAAAAAAAAAAAAAAAAAAAAAAATCCGCTGCTAAAACCTCCAACCAGCATCCCAGGAACCTCCACTGCACTGCCTGCGTCGCGCCGCCCTCCCTTCCTCCCCGTACCCCGCCGCCAACAGCGGATGAGGGCTTTAGCTCCCATACAAATCTGTCATTCTAAATTTGCAGCAGATTATGTTCTCTCCTGGGCGAGCCAGCGGTGATATATGATATGCAAGGCCGCTATTGATTGCCTGATCCGCCAGCAGAGGAGGGAGGCGAAATGAACTTGGAATGAACATCATGCCTCAACTCATTGTGCGTATAATACTCTACTTAATCCCACATTTTTCTGTGCTATGGAATTCAATTGATCAATCATGTTCCACTGATGGTACCATTTCAGGGGCGTTATTGCCATTCTGCTCGGCTGCTTGACCTTTTTTCAATGGCTGAGGCCAGAGGATGAACCCGACTCGCACCAAGAAATAGATCCATGGAGAGAATGGAATAGAGGACTGCAATTGGGTATGAGTGTGCGTGGA